>LPNX010687554.1:58805-328673 GCA_001517045.1 Pseudotsuga menziesii
AAGAAAATCGTTTTTTGCCAGAATGATCATTTTTCAGTCCGTTCTTTTGGGGATTTCCCTGGGGAAATGTTAAATAAATCATTGGTCATGTTTGATATGTGTTTTGCCAAGTTTTTTTTCATGAAAAACAGGCGTCAGTCTCATGTGAGGGAGATTCCGGCAACTGTCTGGCAACTGTATGCCGATTTATGGCAAAATCGTGACAGACCGTGGAATGGGGCGGGATTTCCGGCAGGAGATTCTCAAACTGAAGGTTACGAAGTTGGTGAACACTGAGGTGGAGACACATTGCCTAAAAATCTGGAATTCGCTGTTGCAGAGAAATTTAGGTTTTCGCCAGTGTGACAGTTGGGAGTAATCTAAAGAGCCACGGAATTCTTTATGACCCCTGTGATCACTGAGGGATATAATATATCTCCCTTTTTAATCACCTTATTTGGAATGGACTATAGTACTGCATCCAAAAGGACAGAGCTCAGACACTGCGATATGGAAGAAAAGAGTTCAGTTTCAAATATAGATGTGCAAAATAGTCCACTTCTAGCAGACACAGATTATGGAGATGAATCACATGATTTGGACTTCGCTGAAGAAAAGATTGCAGTTTCAATTGGGGGTATACAAAAGGGCAATTTGCTAGTGCAGGATCAAGTTGATGAAAATCAGTCAGTTGACTCTGGTAGTAGTTTGCAATCTATGAAGAATGTGCTACTACGAAAAACATTTTTGTTTCGAATGGAATTTTACAAAATGATTCACTTTTACTTGAGAAATCTTGTCAAGCACAATCAACGGATTTCAGCAGTAATAAAGAATTTCAAAGTTTAAAACTAAATCTTGATTCTGGGAATTGGAATGAGGGTGATCAATTTGAACTTTTCTCTGAGAATGGAGTTCTGGAAATTCCAGCCCAGCAGACATCATACAGTGAAGCTGCAGCTGGTGAAGAATGCAGTAAAGAGTACATCTCAGCTTCTTATGATGTTCTGAAAAATCCCATATCAGTTGTTAATGATGATCTAGAGTATGGATTGAATGATTCAAAAATCATTGAAGAATATAAGGACTCTGTAGTTGAAAAAGAAGAGCAAATTGAGCAGTTATTGAAGAGTGAAACTCAAGATGCTCAAGAAACTGTATCACATAAGAACTACAATGATGACCAAAATGATCGTCATTTGGTTTATGCATCTTATGTGGAAGCTCTGGAGGCTAGCTGGAACATCTCTCCAAAATGCCATTGAAGAATGTTTAATGGAACTCATGAAAAGGGGTGGATATCCTGAACCAGTATTTGATATGATGGCCACAACATTGGAGAAGGTCTCAGTTGTGCCAGTTACAGCAAGGGCCACAATTGGAGCAATGTTCATTCTTGCTCAGATAATAGCCTCTGTATCTGATCAGTCATATGTATAGCAGGGTTTTCCAGATGCTCTTTTCCATCAACTTTTACAGGCTATGTTGCACCCTGATGTTCAAACACGTATAACAGCTCATCAAATTTTCGCTGTTATCCTTGTACCAACATCTGTTTTCCAAGATCTGAATGTCAATCATTCCAATCAGTCTCTCAGTATGACTCAAAGAGGGCACTTTCCAAGCCCACATCAGCATTTTCTTCTGCAGCTGCACTTTTTGAAAAGCTAGGGAAGGAAAAGGTAGGCTTACAAGAAGAGAAAAGTGGCAGTTATGCATCAGATTCTTAGAAGTTCATGGGTTTATGAAGAATGACAAGAATGCATTTGTAAAAGGGGCACATAGGAAATGCTTCTTCAATACATACCATTCCTTAGCCAAGATATGGAATCATCCAGGGTTACTGCAAATAGCCAAAGAAGACAGAGACTCTCAACAAGGTGATGACATAATTGAGAATTTCATTTTGGACAGTAGCTTCAGCGATGATGATACAGATCAAGACTTCTTGAATGAAGGACTGAAAAATAGCTCTATGTTGAACTGTTCATTTGTTGAAGTTCGAAACAGTTTGGGTTGAAAACTGTGTATGTTTTAGCACTTAAATTACACATAAAGATCTGATACTTATACACAGTGGGATAAATGAGTTGAATGACTAAGATTGCAGGGAGACCTAGTGTCATTTTCGATACTAAGGCTACAGGAAACATAATGTGAATATATCGCAGAATGTTTTGTTTTGCTCATCCAGCACACAAGTAGTCTCCAGTTAACCTGAGAAGCCAGTGATTGATATCACATTTGTAAAGTCTTAATTATGAAGAAATTGTTGATATGTGATACCAAAAGGGTTTGAGGATTGATGTTGGTATTAATACACAGGGGTAAGAATACATGCTGGAAATAGAAAACCAAGAACAAATAAATTAAGTGACAGTCCTCAGTTGCACTGAAGAGTCTGAATACTTTAAATGATCTAAGTTCTGTTTTTTGTGATAAAACTCAGTTTGTATTAAGAAAACATTAAGGAGAGTCTCATATCTGAATGGATAATGTACATGATGCCTAGTTTCCTTAACAGTGCAATGAGGAGTTTGAGCAGCCTGTGACCTAAAACATTCAGACACCATGGTTGATTGTGCATTTTGAAGATGGGCAGTGATCTTTTGTTTTTATGACAGTCTCATTGAATCTTACTCATAGGTTTGATGAAGGAGCATTGAGGTCCTCGGTGATTTGAATCCTTCCACCTGTTGGGAAGATTTATTTTGCTTCTGAAAACAAATATATCAGTCAAGAAGGTTGTAGGGCAGAGCAATGCTAGAAGAAATTTCAAATGAAAAAAGGACATTGAAATGCAAAAATTACTGAGAATTCTGCTCAGTTTTTCCTGTTTTGGGTCATCGAAGTAAAATGCTGACCACGAGCTAAGGGAGAGGAATTTTTGAAAACCAAAAGAGGTTTTTGTTTATAAGATACCCATCTACAAAAACCTCTCTCAGTTTTGCAACAGATGTCAAGGTTTGAAAGATTCAGTTTAATCTTTGCAGCCTATTTTTCAGGGATTTTAAATATTTAATATTTTCCTGTTTTAGTGTTCATTTTGCGGGGCAGATTCTGATTGATTGGAGATGAATTTTTAAAAACCAAGAGAGGTTTTTGTCCATCACGGACCCATTCACAAAAACCTCTCTCAGTTTTTACACAGGTGTCATGGATTGAGAGATGTGGAAGCTTCTTTGACACCTATTTTCTCAGAAATTCGCCATATTTGCCAGGAATCCGATTTGCTATTTTTAGTCAATTAGTTGAGTTAGTTAGTTAATGTAAGTGCTAGGTAGTTTCAATTTCGACCTAATGAAGGGGAGATAGAACTACTTCTTTGTAATTATAAAATAGGGATAGAGGGACTGAAGAGAGGTTCTGATTTTTGGGAGCTACAGGAGGTCTGCAGACTGTTTGTATCTTCAGACTTGTTCAGAGCTAAGTATTGTGACTCTTATAAGCATTTGCTGATGAAATTATGAGATATATATGACTTTTCCCCTTCAGTTTTTCTGTGTTGGCTTCATTATTGAACTTGTTTGTTTCTTAATAGATATATTCATTGCTGGTTAATGTGTATTTGCTGGTAATGCTTGTCTGTTATGTATGAACCTCAGCATAGTTTCCTGTTGATCTTGTTGGATATATCATGCATCTTTATCTTCTTTTGTTTATGATTTAGTTGTTCTTTGGCTTCTGAATGTATTCCCTGTTAGTTCCTAAAGCTTACAACCACTAAAACACATTACAGAAACCCTAAAACCTTATCTGTTTTATTGAATTTTGTTTGAGATTGTGTTGGCTTGTTTCTCTGGCCTTGGAAACAATTTCTGGCACAAACAGTGACTTTAACAGTCCTATAATAGCTTTGTTTGCTTCATGCATCCTACCTGTCACCATAACTCTGGCAAGCATTGTCCCAACCCCCCATGACAGGGAATCTCTCCGGCACAATGCGACTCTTCTCAAAGATATGTTGACCCTGTCTACTTGTCGACTTCTTTGCTTAGGTCACCCCTTCTTTAAATGATGGCTCCTTCACAAACCCCACAGGCCCTAGTTTGCAGTGTTTGATATCCTTAATGATATGCTCTAACAGTGTTTGATTAGACAATGGTGTTGGCTATCTAAAACACCTGTCCCAACAACACAGCATGTGGTTTACTAAGATTCCCGGCTTCACTTTTCAATGGTGACTCCCCTCACAGGCTCTCATCCTGGCAGCTACACCTCATGATGTCTCTGTTACTTGTTGATCAAAGACTTGTCAACCTCTGTGCCTTCAATCTGCCCTACACAAGACAGTACTTCACGAATTCTTTGATTTCATTTCACAGTCCCTCACATAGTTTTTTATTAATATTTATACTTTACAAATATCCATTCAACCTGATTAACCACTAAGCAATAGTTAAAGAACTCAAAGATCTGTTTGCCTCTGCTCAATCATGTGTGGTTGCAGTCACTTGGTGCCTTTCTCTGATCACAGCAGTCCCCTTGTTCCTTCACCTGCTTCTTCCTTGGCTTCTTCTCACCATGGCTTTGATACCATGTGAAAACAATCACACAAGAATGTGGATAAGAATTGCAAACAATAATGTATAAAAAGAGAGAATGATATGCTTGATTGATACTCAATATGGTGTTGATGCCAATACATATAGGGATGAAGATGTCCTGTGAAGATTTTATGACAAAATAATAAAAAGTCTAATTTATGTGTTTTGTCAAACACTTAGCATCTCGGAGATTTAAAGCTTATGTAATATGAATACTTTCATATTTAAAAGATTAAAATACACATGCTAAGCACTTCAACTGAACAAATTTTGAGCATTAACAATCTAACACTGTGATTTAGGTCCAAATGACGAGAGCAAAACGCACACTGGGAAAACCCTTGAAACATTTTATTAAAGAAATCTGTAATCCCTTATACAGAAATTTATCTTTTTTCCTAAACTGGCAAAACAAGACAACTTATCTTCAGCAATCTGCTCCCTCGATTTCTGTACCACTGAACAGCTGTATGGCCTGCCCACACATGCCAGACTGCTGCTGTACAGCCTGCCCTGTCTGCAGTAAATGCTCCCTCATTTTCTGTGCTCACACGTGCCGGAATAAAGGCTGCTGTATGGTCCTTTCAGACTGTAATTAATGCTGTCAGCCTGCCTTGATTTTTGTGCGCACACATGCCAAATCGTGCTGCTGTACAGCCTCTGTCAATCTGTCTTGGAAAACGTGCAGAACAGCTAGGCTACCTTGGAAATTGTGGTGCTGAAGTCTGTTGAGATTCTTGGGAAATGTGCGAATTTTCTATCTTGGAAAAAATCTCCTCTTCTCCTGACCTCTCTTTTTTTCTTGGTGTGTCTTCTCTCTTTGTCCATAAACTTTTTTTATATCATGAAAAATCTTAAATATCTTTAACTATCTCATCCAATAGATGAGATTAGTCTAATCTGGGTACATATTAAATGCACAATAAAAAACACTTTTTATTTATTAAATATGCACTTTAAGACTTTATACAGAGTCATAATATAAAAAGGACACTTTACTTATAAAACTCACTTTCTACATAAATCATAGGGAAGACCTCCAGAGTTACAAATTTCTAATATCCTGCACCAAAATCCTGTACAACCACCTTATTAGTTAAGCTCCAACCTAATCTAACACAACTCTTTTTTTGGCATGTGACATAAGTTGCTTAAGACTCTTATGTCTGTTCATGAGGGCAGTGATATGAATAAGCATTTTGTAAGTAAAAGTTGTGTGGGGATGATGCCAGTTTTTTTATTGTATATCTCTGCTCGAGAAATCGGAGATATTTGCAACAATGGTCTGATCCTGGTTCTTTTATTCAAACTGTACAATTTTCCACATGCATTTGGTATAAGGGAACAGAAGTTAATAAACATAAAAAAAATAGCTACCTGAGGATTGAAAAGGTTGTTTGATGTCACAGCACCGAGAATAGACCTATTTAACCCTTTCAAATTCCGGTGCTCAAAAGTGACACTTCCACCTGGCTGAATTGAAGCCTGAAAAAAATATACAGGGTTTGTGTCTGTTATAAAAACATTCATTGACAGAATTATGAATAGTACATGTGAAATCCTATTAATCAGGCTTTATAGCTAAAAGTGAGTTTAATCATCAACAAAAACTGAGATCCAATAAGAATTTTTTAAAATAGATACAATCGACATGTATAAATGTCTTCCAGTAAACATTCGAAGTCTCGGATTCAGGAAGAAGATGCCAAAATAACAAACATGGCACTTTACTTTCATGACTTAATATGGGGGTGTGGGCAGGGATAAATAAAAAATGATATAGAAACGATATTGTAAACAAACCAGACTAGGCCGTCCTCCACTTCCAGGGACAATGCTCCATTCAGTATTTACTTCAGCCGTCTTTTGTTCGAGTTCTTTAAGCTTCACCTCCACAATTATTCCTCCTTCACTCTTTTCATCAGGTCGAGGATTGACCTCTATGTTGGAAAACAATGCAAGGGAGTTCACATTTCTGAGAGCTTGTTTTCCTGCTTCTATATTGAAAATGTGGCCTCGTCGTAACTGCAAAGTGCATGCAGATTTCTGTCAAGTATCTAAAAAAGAAAACAATATTTAATCAACAAATAAGTCAGAGATGATGGAGAATTGAAATGCCTGCATGCATGTTCTTTGAAGGTATCAGACAGCAAATACAAAGATCCATGGAATGGATAAAAGGGAACATAAAAACAGAAAAAATAAACCAAGAGAAGTACCTGTTTGGGGAGTTCTCTTCTGATTATAATTTCTTGGGTATTCCCTTCACAAGTGTTCCCCATTTTATCTTGAAACTGAACATCCACTTTTGTGATATCACCTTCAACTACTTCACATACTATCTCCCTCGAATTCAGATTACCAAAATTCACAACTTGGGCACATGCATATCCTTGATCATGATACCACTTTTGAACTCGATCTCTGATTCTTTGAAGCAGTCTTGCAGTTACTCTTCCTTCAACCCTTAACCACCGTTGAATCTCCCTCTCTACGCTCTTTGGAAGAATGCAGGACCTAGACTCTCGAATACGGCGCCTGTACTCCTGCTCTTGCTCTCGAATAAACCTTTCCTTCTGTGAATCAGACATACTATTAAAGTCCACCTCCCTGGGTTTAGGCTGAACAAGCAGACCCACATTAATACAACGAAACGAATCTGAAGATTGCCACTGACTCTCAAGAAACGAGAACTTCAACTTGATAGTTCCATCTGGCTGGGTGATTCCTTCCATATCCACTTTTTCGAACATACCAGAGCTGGTAAGATTATCCATCTCTGCCTGCAAGTGTGCTTTTGTGTATACTGCACCAGGTTTCAAAGTAAGCAACTCGTAAAAAGGATCATTGGAGCCTACAGACTTCTGTGATCTGCCATCGAAAAGCTCAACACCTGATAGCTTGTATTTTTTGTAAGCACTCAACCTGTTGAGTTGAACAGCAAGGCCTGCTGGCAAACCATGTGAATCGAAAGCCTCTGACTCATCCTCTTTCTTGGCATCAGCTAATGCTGCACCGATTCTTGACCAAAAATTGCCACCACCATCACCACCGCCTCCCCAGCCACCCATCCACCCTCCTGCATTCCCACCTCCAGGAGGACTTGCTAGTTGAAAAACAATACTTGCAGCAATGCCAGCACCTAAAGATGCTCCAATATTTCTGGAATTTTTACTGTCCCATCTGATAGGTTCAAACCCATCATTTCCGTGGCCAGAATAAACAGAATCATGACTGGATGAAGAAACCGCTCGAATAGTGGCTCTCGTAGACACAGTCCTGTTGCACCTTGGCTGATTGAAAAGAATAGCAGGAGGCAGGCCTGTATTTGACAGCTGTAAGCTGCATTGCAATGGAGCAGAGGACATCTCTGTGTCTAACCCAATTTCAGGAGAGCAGAGGTTCATCAAACAAATAAATTGTTAAAGAACTACCAAAAAGAAAATAGGAACTACTTGTCTAAAAATCATGTGATGAAGCCTTCCACTAATCAGATGGGTAGTCTAATAACACTTCAATTTTTAAAATCAAAATACAAGAAAACGCAACTAAAACAACTCAGCTCATCTAATTCATGTTGCTACTTAATTGTGTAGCTTGATTCATTTGTGAATAGAACTAAACTCAGTTTGTAAAGCCTTCTTACAAGTTACAACAGCATCTCATCTGAATCATGGTGTTTCTTAAATGTGTACCTTGATTCATTTTTTAATATAACTAAACTCTATTTGTAAAGGCTTCTTACAACACTGTATCGGAAGGTGGCCATAACTCTCAGCACAAAAAAATTGAGACAAATATGAAAATATCTTCCTGGAGCAAAGCAACATATTTTATCTTTTATCATTATGAAAAAACTATCCCCGGACATCATTAAGATGATGAGGAGACACACTAAGTTCAATCTAAAAGGAATGAAAAACAGCTGATGCCACATAAAAATATCACAATGATAACTGCCAGAGCAAAACAAAGTGTCAAAACAACAATAACTAAAATAAAAAACACCAATGCTGAATTCAATTGAAAAATAAGGCAGAACAACTGATGCAACATACACAATAACATGGCAACAGCACTCCCAAAACAAAAATACCCATGCCAAGACAACAAAAACCAAAAAATAAAATAAAACAACACTGAATCCAATAAAAAAAGAATGCAAAACAACTGATAACAAAAACAGAATAACAGAATAACTGGGGGGAAAGCATCATTTTAATTATGGTGAAATTGCAGAAGGCCATGCTCAGTCTTTCTGCATCCAGCACCCTTTCCCAATTCAAGGAAAACCCCAAGAACAGCAGGTGAAGGCCCAGGGTAATTCAATGAGGGAAAGCAAAGAAGTTGAGGAGAAAGGCTGGCAATCCTCGTGTTCCCTGACAGGTTGGCAGGTGAAGGGTGTTTCACTGAGGAAAAGCAAAGAAATCGAGGGGAAAGGGTCACCATCCGGGTCTTCCTCATCAGATCCACAAGGGACCTGAGAAAGAAGTGGCTCAAAGCTGCAATCAACTATGAGTGGACAGTAAAGGATATGATAGCAAGCATGGTGGGAGAAGTCTAGAGCAGATGACAGGAATGATGGAGTGTGGGCTCTCTCCCAGTCCAATCAGGATGCCTATGCCAACTGCCAAGATTCTCAAAGAACTACGGGAGCTGAAATGAGGAAAAGCAAAGAAATCAAGGGGAAAGGGTCGCCATCGTGGCTTTCCTCATCAGATCCACAAGGCACCCAATAAAGAAGTGTTTCAAAGCTGCAATCAACTGAGTGGATAGTAAAGGATATAATGGCAAGCATGGTGGGAGAAGTCTAGAGCAGATGACAGGAGTGATGAAGTGTGGACTCTCTCCCAGTCAAAGAACTATGAGTGCTACGGTAGCTGAAGGTCACATGGCAATCAGGTTGATTCCGATAAAATACATATTACATAGTGCACAAAATAAAAACCAGGAGTTTCCATGAGTCAAACAATTGAGTTGCTACATGGGAGAAGTTTGCTACTGGACCTTTCAAGTCACCAACTATAAGCAAGTAGTAGAGATAAGCATGACGTTTCGACAGAACCTCTTAGTCTTTACTATGTGTAAGTATAGCAAGTTTATGATTAACAAGATACATGAAGTATATAGACAGAACAGTTCTAGGAAGCAGAGAAGTAGTCTCATATATACTTTTTCTGCAGCCACAGAAACATATAGAATAAACTGGTGGATGGATTCAGTGGGCAAGTTTTAAATATATCTGTCAGGGCAACTTTTCTTCAAAGCTTTCAGCGGATCCAGCGTTAGAAAAAAAAATTCAAAGGTTTCTCATGATGTAGACATGGTGTTCCTTAAGTGGATTTATAGTGTATATGCTATACAGATGGCCTGGAAATACAAGTTGTGATGTTACCAACAGAATCCAGATAGGACTGGGGGAATCATGCCTGAAGGAGCTCCACTCCATGGTTGAAATGGCATGACTTGCAAGTGCATGGTTGAGATAGGACTGCAATGCCCAGGAAAAAAGTTAAAACACTCGCCACAAAAAATGGAAAAAACCCTCGCCACCAATTCCAAAGTCTATGCATAGTCATATTCAATGAGATCAATGGTTGTAGGAATAGAGCTGTTGTAATTCTCCAGCTANCCCTCGCCACAAAAAATGGAAAAAACCCTCGCCACCAATTCCAAAGTCTATGCATAGTCATATTCAATGAGATCAATGGTTGTAGGAATAGAGCTGTTGTAATTCTCCAGCTAACTTTTATTTTTCAGTCCATTATAAAGAGCAATTCATTATCTATTCAGGCCATTGACACTTGACAGGGCCATACACTCCTATATTTTTGGGTGTCTTATTTGTTAAATGTACAGCATCACGAGTCAATCTCCAAGCCAAGCTTGTGTAGCCAGGATTGGGACTCATGTGTTGAGATAGAGAGACTGAGTTGGACTCAATAACTTGGAGTAGATTCTTAGGTTGGACCTAAGGATGACTAAGCCTTCAGTTATAAAGGCTATTCCTCATGTGTTGAGGTGAATGCTTTGATTTATCAAAGTGATGATGTTGTAAAGTCTTGTAGTACAAGGCTCCGGACTTATGAAGTTATGAGTATTATCAAGTCACAATTCTCATATGGACCTCCAGTTATAGTAGGTACCTAAGGTGGACCTCCCATTATAGAGGTAATTAATTCTCATGCGGACCTCCAATTATAGTAGGTACCCATGGGGTGGGCCTCCAATTATAGAGGTGGATGCTTTGCTTGTTGAAGCATCAAATGTTATGTAGATGTATTACTAACCATGGTCACTGATTGCTATTAAGTCTACTTTAGAGATTAGCTCCATCTAGAGTGAATTACTTTAGCATATGACTATACGGTCCGAGAGTAATATAATATGATCATAGCATCAGTCAAATCTTCTAAGTATATTTTGATATGATAATTAATGTTAACACATATAAACCATGAAGTAAAGATAAAAGATAAAGAGACAAGCATAGAGAAAAAGTGAATTCGAATTGCCTATGATATGACTAAGTGAACTCGAAATTGTAAGCTTCAGTTAAAGTTACAATATGTGCTTCAGTTAATTAAAGAACTCACAGTGATCACTACAAAGTAAATCAATCAAGCATGATTCAATTAATAATAGTTCACTAAGTGTTAATGCAGATGGACTAGTTAACTAAAAGTATTTATACTTTAGTTAAACTAAAAGATGACACTTAAGTTAATCAAAAGACAACACTTCAATTAATAAAGTGTTTGCATGACGACACTTGAGTTAAGCACAATGACATTTAAGTTAGCTTCCTAACTAAGTGATCATACATCCAGTTAGATGTTGAGTTCACTCTGGAGTCAATTAAGCATCAGTTGATGTCAAAGATGAAAGGCATAGCGCATATGTTATGCATGATGAAGATTTCAATGTAAGGAATTATTATTCCATGAAGGCAATTTGCAATTGTAGTGCAAGTAGTGTATAATTCTCATGCAGCCATTCGCTATTGTTTGCACGCAGTGATTTTGGCTTGTTATTAATGTGCTAGGCACATGGCAAGTTCATACAGTTAATCTATGTTCTTTTCTCTATTGCTCAGTATTCTCTGCAATCTATCTTAATATACTCTGAAGATTTGCTGGGGTTTTTCGTCCTCGTAGTTTTGAAGGTTTTCCCCAAGGTACATCTTGTATTGTGGATGAATGATTTATGTGATTGAATGGTTATTGATTCCAGTATTCAGTATTTCTACAATTAAAAGTTTTAAAGTTCAAAGCTCTTCATAATTGCTCAAAAATTAACATTATTGTCTGCACAGTCCGTAAAGCTATCCCAAACTCATGTCATCCCTTCCAGCATTTGGCCGAATGCTGGAGTCATTGTGTAGGGAAGTGTCGGAGTTCAAATCATGAAAGATTTCTACAGTGTTCTTAGTCTGCAATCTATACATGCATTCATTCCTCTTGCTCTTTAAATCATAGAAAGAGGCAGGCAATAGCAGCTACATACTGTCAGAATCTATGGAAGTCATTTATGCATATTTGTGTTGTTTCATAATATACAACATCAGCAACGGTAAGCTCATGGATGGCCTTCACTCTGTTTTTCCTGCAGACTGTAGCTTGAAAGTGGAGGGTGTTAATGGAAGATTTGCATCAGGAGAGCCTCGAAGTTTTCCTCTACTACTGTTGCCGAAATTTTCTTACAAATTTGCAATTTTGTAGAACACAAGGTTGTCTAAGGGAATCAAAATTACAATATTGCTTTGTAAATCTCAGATTTGTTTATAGGAATTGAAATATGATCTAAACACGAATTTGTAATTTTTAAAGAAAACTGTTGGGATGAAATTGACATGAGGTTGAGAAAACCCTAAAAATGGAAGTAAAACTAGTCAACTATTTGGATGATCCAATGAAGCGTTTGAACATTTTCGAATACAGAATCCCTTCACATGCCATTGTCTCCACAAGGATTTTTGTGTTAAAGATAGTGCAACTGTGAGACCCATTTTCAAGGAGGATGGTACTCTAGTCAGTTAACTAGGGTTCCTGGTCAGTAAACCAGGCAGAGTAAGTCCCTAGAAGGTACTCTAGGCCCCCAGTAGTCTCCTAGGGTTCTTGGTCTGGAACCAAGCAGGTTGATGCCATGGAAAAGTCCCTTACACGTGGTTAGGGCCCCTATATGCCTCTAGGGTACCCTGGTCTAGGACCAAGCAGGTTCTTGGTCTGGGACCAAGCAGATCCTGCAGGTTGAGGCAGAGACTTCCTGGTTTGGGAGTACACAGATTCTTGGTCTTGGACCAAGCAGTTCCTGCAGGTACATTCCTGGTCAGTTAACCAAGTGGATCTTGGTCAAGTTGACCAAGATGATGATGTGTGGTGTCCTCTCTCCTAATCGGTTATTGCTAGGTTGTTTCTCAAGGGACTAGCCACCCCTTGATGATGTCACTAGCACTTAACCCTTAGGAGCAGTAGTGAGGACCAGAGAATCACATCATCCAGTTTGGATTTTTCCTTGTATAGTTATGGTAAAAATATATGGAACACACGTGACAATATACCTTGAGAGAGAAAAGATTAAAGTCTTCGGTCTTGTTGGTCTTGTGGTTAAAAGGGGTTGTTTCCCCACCTTTATGGCACACCTTGGTTTTGTGAGTAAGGGGGTTTCCTTACCACCTTGTTGTGACCCCATTTACCACCTTGTTTTGACCCCCCTAATTGACTTGTGGTCTTTTATCTTCCTATTGGTCCTAGCGCCCTTATTGTTTGTGGTACCTTGACCCCTTTGCCATAATGACTTAACCTAATTGTTTTTATTGTTTTTATTTTGTGTGACCGTTTGACCTATGGTACCCTATTCTAAGTCAACCTAACCAATGTTACAAATACCGTGTCGGCAAATATATTGCCAAGGGTCCAAAAAGAAATTATCAGAATTATCGGCGAAAATGTCGGCAAACATCGTCAATATATAGGCAAAATAAAAAATACAAAAATATTTAAAAATACAAAAAATCATAACACATTCGAAAATATCGGCAACTATCGCGAAAAATCGGCAAATATCATGAAAAAATCGGGAAAAAACGCCAAAAAAATCGGGGAAAATATCGGGGCGATATATTGACGATATATCGCCAGCGAGTTGACATCGCGATGTTGCTGATATATCGGCGATGCTTGTAACACTAAACCTAACTTCATTTTATATTTTTTATTTTTTATTTTTGTAACCATCCTAAAACCTAGGAATGCCTAAGTGACCTTTCTAGAAGGCTTGTCAAGATTATAAATTAAGTTCACTTCTCCATTTCTAAAGTGTGCATCTTGACATGAGAAAAGTTTAGATCTGATCCTTGTTGGTTTGTGCTTGACGCCTAGGTTTTTTGCTGCCTTAAGTGGACGTTTTGGTTTCTTGTTGCTCCTATCTTCTTATGGTCTAGGCCCTGACTGTTTTCGGTGGCCTTAAGAGTTGGTCGTGACTGTGTTAGGTTGATTCATGACTATTTTTGTTGCTCGTTAAGAAGGTCGTGTCCATCTCTGTGAGCTGTTAGCTTGGGTGTCTCTCCTGTGGGGCTGCGAAACCTGATTCGTGACTATAATATTCCCCTTCTAGCAGGTCGTGACTAATTTGAAGTCCTTGTGGGTTGGGCGTGACTGTAATCTCCTCCTTCTAGCAGGTCGTGACTGATTTGAAGTCCTTGTGGGTTGGGCGTGACTGTAATTTCCTCATAGCAGATCGTGACTGATTTGAAGTCCTTGTGGGTTGGGCGTGACTGTAATCTTTTCCTTCTAGCAGGCCTTGACTGATTTGGAGCCCTTGTGGGCTGGGCGTGACAGTATTGGCCTCCTCTTAGCAGGTTGTGACTATTTTGCAGCCCTCTAGGGTTGGGCCATGGATTGTAATAGTCCTTTCAGCTGGGTCTTGGATTGTATAAGCCCTCTAGGGCTGAGCTTTGGATTGTGGTAGCTCTTTCTAGTTGGGTCGTGGACTGTTTGACCTTCTTTCTGCTAGGTTGTGATTGTTTTGTGACCACTAGAGCTGGGTTGTACTCTCCCACTGTTGCAAGACCTGTATCGTGATCATTTTTGGGGACGAGTATATACCTGTTATCCTACAAGGGTCTGTTAATTTTTCCTAAGCGGCATCGAGAGCCATCCTCTTGGAGAATGGAGACACCTGGTCAGTCACCAGGATGTGGAACCAGTCCAACACTGGGGGATCTCAGCCTAGAGCTGAGTAGCCATTCTTTGAATGGAGACACCTGGTCAGTCACCAGGATGTGGAACTAGTCCAACACTGGGGGAACTTAGTCTAGAGCTGAGTAGCCATTCTTTGAATGGAGACATCTGGTTAGTTACCAGGATGTGGAACTAGTCCAGCACTAGGGGAACTCGGCCTAGATTGAGTGGCCATTCTTTGAATAGAGGCATCTGGTCAGTTACCAGGAAGATGAACCAATCTAGGACTGGGGGATTCAGCCTATGGCTAAGGGCCATTCTCCAGGTGAATGGAGGTGCTTGGCCAGTTACCAAGTATTTGACATTGAGTCAAATGATGCAGCCTAGAGCTGAGGCACCTAGTCAATTACCAAGACATCACTATAAGTCCTAGATCGGGTTTGGGCATGTGAGGCACTCCTACCCTCGATTTGTGGGCTTTGTGATCTTCTCCAAGGATTAGCTACCCCTGGTTAAGACACCTAGTACCCGATCTTGGTGGCACAAGGAGTTCGAGACAAAAGCATTAGTAATTCTCTCTATTCATGATAATGTACTTTGAGTGGGTATGAAGGACCCTCATGACCACTTGCATTGACCACAGGGCACCTGAAGAAGTCTACAAGGTAAAAGTCAAAAATACATAAGGACTCTTGGATCACTAAGAAGTCAAAGTGAAAATACGAAAAAGGCCTTTAGTACCACTAAAGGTAAAAGTCAAAATAGTAAATGAATAAAATCCTATTATTTTATTCTTATGAGTAAGGCCCACATCCAAGTGACTAAAAGCCTATAAAAGAAGATCAATTCCATTTCATTTGTACACACTTTATCTCCACCAAGTGACTACTCCATCAAAGACCTTCGTTAGTTTATTTGCAAGAGGGTGAGTACATTTTGATTGATGTGCCCTAGCATAGCAGATTGCTAGCTAGGGCAACATCATCACTTCTTCCATCAGGAACTTACCCTAAACTGCTAGGGTATCCTTCCTCTTTTTCACAGCCAACAAGAACAAGAGCTAGGGCATCACCTTAGGGCTTTCTCCTATTCACGAGCAGCTCCACCATCTCCTCAATCAGGACAACTCCCCAGCAGGGCTACTACAGCAAACACATGGAGAACATCTGCTAACCCTAGGGCAGCCCTAAATAGTTCAGAGGTAGCCCTGTATTGGTCTAGGGCAGACCAGATCTGGGCTCGGGCAGTCACATCTTGGATAGACTGATTCCGGGTAGGCTCAGGAAGATCTCGGCAGATCTCGGCCAAGCAGAACAGATCTCGAGCAGGAAGATCTGAGGCTCGAGCAGCTACAGGACAGTCTCGAGCAGACAGATCTGAGGCTCAGGCAACGGAAAGAAGTTTTGGGCAACCTCTAACAGAACTCGGGTAGCTGCAGAAGATCTAGGCAACTTGATCTTGTTCTCGGGCAGCTCTAAAACAGATCTGGGCAGTTCGGGTAGGCCTGGGCAGAAGACACAGAAATTCGGGTAGCTGAGATAAAGTTTTGGGCAACAGAAAAGACTTTCGGGCAGCAGAAAGAAAATCTGGGCAGTTAGCCCTAATCTGCATTTTTGGTGAAATTTGTCTTTGAGACATTTTTTGTCAAAGTTGGCTAGGGTTTGAAATTGTTCAGCCTATTAGGGTTTGACAAATTATTGAAGAACATTCATCTCAGAATTCTGAGATTGCAAACTCAGTCATCTCATTTAAGAGATGAATTACTAATGCTTTTGGGGTTTTTGTCGTTTAAAGGTTTCCTCGTGAAAAACATCTTGTGTTCATTGTGTTGATGTTTTGATTATCTCTACAATTGTATTTTGTTATCCATCTTACAGTCTGCAAAATTAAAGAATACATGCTAATGCTAAAATTCAACAAGGTCTTCACTCTTGATGACTGAGATATCTTGTTTGCTACTGTATGTGTCTAACCTAAACCTACAACACTGTAACCCTCTCTCTCTAAAGGTATGTCATCTGTTCCTTTTGGCAGCTTGTCCTTGCAGTGACAAGGGTTGATTCCAAAAGTGTCCGAGTATAAGGCAGATCCAAACCAGCATTGTTATTGTTTATTATTTGTTGTTCATTAGTTTGTATTGTACTTTTGTTATTGTTTACGTTCTATATATTACAATTAACAAATTATCTCAAGGACCAACTTTAACACAGTGACCATTGGAATGTTAGAGTTGAAAGAGATGAAAATTATGTTTTGAATTAATACAACAATATTGTTTTGAATCTAGCATTGTTTTAGTTTTGTTTATGCATTAAAGCATTTATAAAAATAAAAATCTTACATCAAACCCTAATCTAACCCAATTTTCAACATTTTGGACCTCAATGAGTCAAAGGCTTATTTGCATGGAAATGAAACTTTAGCATCTGAAGCACCAAAGGGTCCATTATTACAGTATGGCATGATCATAGAGCTTGCCAGTGTTTTAAATGAAGGTACATCAAGTTTTACATATGGAGGGACTTCACAGGTTTTTTCAAAAGGCCTGAAGCTCAAAGGAAGCAAGATACAGGCTATTGTAATGTCCTTTTTAGATGTGCAAGGTGCCACTGTTATGGCCATGTGGTTCAAGACTATGGCACTACTTTTGTGAGGAATTTTTGGATAAGGAAAATAAATGAGGGCAAGGATGGGTCAACAAAGAAGGTTCAAGAAGCAAATTCAAAGCCTTTGGAGTATTTAAAGCTGAGGACTAGTGGAGAGCCAAATGGAGCTTACATCAAACCCTAATCTAACCCAATTTTCAACATTTTGGACCTCAATGAGTCAAAGGCTTATTTGCATGGAAATGAAACTTTAGCATCTGAAGCACCAAAGGGTCCATTATTACAGTATGGCATATTCACAGAGCTTGCCAGTGTTTTAAATGAAGGTACATCAAGTTTTACATATGGAGGGACTTCACAGGTTTTTTCAAAAGGCCTGAAGCTCAAAGGAAGCAAGATACAGGCTATTGTAATGTCCTTTTTAGATGTGCAAGGTGCCACTGTTATGGCCATGTGGTTCAAGACTATGGCACTACTTTTGTGAGGAATTTCTGGATAAGGAAAATAAATGAGGGCAAGGATGGGTCAACAGAGAAGGTTCAAGAAGCAAATTCAAAGCCTTTGGAGTATTTAGAGCTGAGGACTAGTGGAGAGCCAAATGGAGCAAGAGGAACGGGAATTTAAAAAGACAACAAAGCGTTGAAATTTCTTAATTTGCTTAGATGATATCTTAAAACAAATAGTTACTAGTAGATCACTGAAAGAATAACAAACACAGAAACACAAGAGCACAAGAACACAAAGATTTTCCTCAAGGAAACCACAAGGGAGAAAACCCCGCAAAACTTCCTTAGTATAGAACTCAACCAGAGCAATGTAAGACCCAGACAACTGCTTCTCTCTTCTTTCTAGCGCACTAATCTTTCTCTCTTGCAAAACAGCTTGAGTGAGTGAGTACAAATGAAGGGGAGCGCCTCCCTATTTATATTCTTCAGTTGACTTGACCTCTAACCTAACAAGGCCGACTTCTCTAATTGACAGGGCCGACTTCTCTAACTGACAGGGCCGACTTGTCCAACTGGACACCACAAATAACATTTATTATATTGACACTTGGGTACTATTGACCCGACTTACATCCGGAGGTTTACATTGATTCTTTTAAAGCATCAGTATGTGAATATTGAGTCATCTTCTATCTTGTCGGTGTATGAATACTAGATCATCTTCTATGTGGATATTGGATCGTCATCTTCATAATCATCTTCTTATCGTATCAGTATGTGGATAGTGAGACATCACCTGTAACTTCATCATCTGTATATGAATACTAAAACATCAACAACCATTTCATTAACATGTTAGTGCTAAATTCAAACAACATAATGCTAGATCATCATCTACATTACCAACATAGAGATGCTGGAACATCATCAACAGTATAGGAATACTAAACAAATTCCTCAACAATCATCGGTGTAACAACACTGATACTAACTCAATCAATCAACATGACAATCATCAATACTGAAGCAAACAGACATCTCAACAATCACAACAACATTGAAACAACCATCTCAGCAATCATCAGTACAACAATACTGAACCAATCATCTTAACAAACATCTCAGCAATCATCTCAACAATCATCTCAGCAATCATCAGTATAACAATACTGCAACAATTGTCTCAACAATCATCAAAACATCTCAACAAACATCATCAGCAATCATTAGTATAATAGTACTGAAGCAATCATCTCAACAATCAACAGTATAGCAATATTGAGGATACATCTTGCCCTTCAACGTCTCAGAGCAGCATCACACCGAGTTCTCTGGTAGATCCATTCGGGCATTTTGTCTAACTTACTAGCTCTTTCGAGCCAGACAAGCCTAGTTAGACAGATGGATCTCCCTGGGGACCAAACAAGCCTTGTCTGGCTTACTAACCCTTTCAGGCCAAACAAGCCTAGCCAGATTTACCCTCCTCTAGACTGAGCTACTCACCACTGCATCCATCATCTACTGTCACTCCCTCTTTCAAGAGAGGTCCTTTCGGACTACGCCAAGCTTGTCTCGAAAGTAATCAAACTTTACACGAGCCAGAGGCTTAGTCAATACATCTGCAACTTGTTCCTCTGTAGGAACATAGTTGAGCTTTATAGCTCCCTTCTGAACCATATCCCAAATGAAATGATATCTGATTTCAATGTGCTTTGTCTTATCATGGATTACAGGATTTTCTGTCATCTTAATACAACTCTAATTATCACAGAGGATATCAGTACCATCTATCTCCACATCAAATAGTCTTGCTAACATCTTTCTAAGCCATATTGCTTCGCTAGATGTTGAACATGCTGCAATGTATTCAACCTCTGTTGTACTAAGTGCAATATTGGTCTGCTTTCTACTGGACCAAGAGATCATGCTTGATCCCAGACTAAAACAACATCCTGAGGTACTTTTTCTATCTTTGGCACTTCCTCCCCAATCTAAGTCTGTATATCCATGTAATTTGATCTCACCACTAGATGCATATCTGAGCCCATAGTCTAAAGTTCCGTTTAGATACCTCATCACATGTTTTGTCCCAATAAGGTGAATGTGTTTAGGATTCACCATATACTGACTTAAGGTGTTTACTACAAAACATATATATGGTCTTGTATTGGTTAAGTACATCAGAGAACCAATAATCTGTCTATATAAGGTGGCATCAACTGCTTCTGAAGTATCGTCATTTAATAGCTTCAAACTTGTTGTCATCGGAGTAGTCATAGCTTTACAATCTAACATTCCAAATCTTTTTGAGATTTCCACTGTATATTTTCCTTGGTTTAGGAAAATCTCATCTAGATATTGCCATACTTCAAGACCTAGAAAGCAGCAAGCTTCTTCTTACATTTGATGATAGGCTTATCTTCTCCTATCAAGAACAAATCATCTACGTATAGTAATAAAATCATAATCCCATCCTCCTCAAAAATCTCTCGATCCTACCATACCATGCTCTGGGTGCTTGCTTTAGGCCATACAAAGCCTTCTTTAGTCTCCAGACATGAGTTTTCTAATCATTAGTCTCAAACCCTTGCGGTTGTTCAATATATACTTCTTCTTCAATCAAGCCATTTAGAAATGTTGTCTTCACGTCCATTTGATGTAGCTTCCACTTCATATTGGGTGCCAAGGCAAGGATGGTTCTGATTGAGGTGTATCTAGCTACTGGTGCAAAGGTCTCCTCATAATCAATTCCCTCTTTCTGAGAGAATCCTCGAGCTACAAATCTTGCCTTGTACTACTTCCCACACATCATTCTTTATAATGGATTGGTATTCCTTGGCCACTGCATTAGCCCACTCCTTATGTTTTATTGCTTCTTCAAAACATGTTGGTTCTTTATCAACTAGATCACACATCAAAGGCATATAACCAAGGTATGACTTTGGCTTCTTTCTTTCTCGGATGTTTCCTTCTGGAACACCATGTCTCTTTGCTTCTTCAATTACTTCACGAGCCCAAGCAAGTTTTCTTTTTCAAGAAATCAATTCATTTGGTAACTCTTCAGGTAACTGAGGTTCTGTCATATCATGATCTTCAGGCATCTGAACTTCTTCTTCATTTCTAACTGGTTTAGGACTTTCAGCAGCTTTAGGAGTTTCATGCTCTTCTTCATCTTCCATATCTTTCTTTGACTTTCTGAAGGTTGTATCTTCGTCAAAGGTGACATCTCTGCTAAGTTCAATTTGACGGTATCCTGGGATATAGACCCGATAAGATTTTGATTGTTCACTATACCCTATGAACAATCCCTTCTTTCGTGAAGGATCTAACTTTGTCCTTTTCTCCTTGGGAATGTGAATGTATACAGGACAACCAAATATCTTTAGGTGACTTACCTCTGGCTTTTCTCCGAAAAACATTTCTTCTGGAGTTTTATTCCCAAGGGCACTGTGGGAAATTCTGTTTTGTACATATATCGTTGTCTTGTTGCTTCTGCCCACAGGTACATCGAAAGATCTTAATCATGTATCATAGCCTTCACAACTTCCATGATAGATCTATTCTTTCTTTCTGCCACACCATTTTGTTGCGGATTATAGGGAATGGTAAGCTCCCTCTTAATCCCAGCTTCCTTGCAGTAATCATTAAATTCATTTGATGTGAACTCTCCTCCATTATCTGACCTCAAAATCTTTAGTTTCTTTTCAGAGAGATTTTCCACTAGGGCCTTAAATTCCTTGAACCTTTCAAACACTTCATCCTTCTTTTTCAAGAAGTATATCCAAGTGTTGTGGGAGTAGTCATCAATAAAAGAAGCATAGTAGACATACCCACTTAATGAAGTAGTTTGCATTGGCCCGCATATGTCTAAGTGAATAATATCTAAGATCCCTTTTGCTTTACTATCACTTTTTGGATAAGGGTTCTTAGTATTCTTTCCTTGTGCACATCCTTTGCACACTCCTTCATGTTTTATCTGAATTTCTGGTAAACCAGTCACAACCTTGGTTACAATTGGTAGAGCTTTGTAGTGAACATGAGCAAGCCTTTTGTGCCATAGTTCACATGGGTTTATGGTACTGGTTGCTAAAGCTGAATCTATATGTCCCTTCAATTTGTAGAATCCTCCTTCTTCAATTCCAATCTCTACTGCATCATCTATGGTTTTACCTTTTGTCCACATCAGAACTTTTCCATCCACAAAAGCAACTCTGAAGCCTTTCTTCTCTAAGGTTAAAATGGAAAGAAGATTCTTTTTTAGTCCTGGGACATACAAGACATCTTTCATTTTCATAGGTTTTCCATAATCCAATTTATAGGATGCTTCTCCTATTCCTTTAATGGGGTATTGGGAATCATCTCCAAGCATTATTTGTGTGGAAATCCCTTTTGAGGGATGAGAGTGATTCCTTGTAACCAGTCATGTGCTTGGAGGCACCACTATCAACTAACCAGGTGTCATTTCCTAGTGAGACTGACCCTGTTAGAGCAAAGATTAAAACATATTCTTCACTAGAGTCTTCATCCTTCTTTGCTTCTTCTTCAACTTCTTGATCACTATCTTCAGCAACATGGGCGTGAAACCTTCTCATCTTTTTTATTCTTTCTGCTTTCATGGGACAGTTGATGGCTATGTGTCCCAACTTGTGACAAGTGAAGCATTCAAAATTTGAGAAGTTCTCTTGGGTCTTTTAAACCCTTGAGTCTTAGGAGGATGGTCATGACTCTTCCCTTTGCCTTTGGTGTGGACTGTAAAGGCTTGATCCTCATTGTCATTTAGTTTTTCTTCTCTAGCTGCTATCCTTTCTTCTTCTTCTTCTTGGACACATTCTTCCCATAACTTTCGAAATTTGGTTAGTTTCCTTCTTGAGCAGATTCCTCAAATAAAGGCTTCCCAATCTCTTCGAAGACCATTTAAGGTTGTCATCACAATCTCTGCTTCTTCCACCATATCATCAATGGCTTATAGCTAATCCTTGATTTGGGCTACTCTTGTAAAGTAAGACTGCATGGTCTCTAACTTTTGAGCTTTTACACTTTTGAGTTGATTCCTTGGGGTCATTTTCCTATTAATGTTTCTTCCTTCCAGTAGACCCGATAGAGCATCAAACATTTCTTTTGGAGTCTCCCTTGAGGATACTTGAGGAATCAAGTTATCTTTGATGGAGTCAGCTATAATCCTTTTAGCTATGATCATATCCTTCTTATGCTTGGACTTAGCCTTGGCTTCTTATGGTTCTTTCACTTCCTCTTTCACAAATTTGTCTAGATCATTCTCTTGTAGGATGAGCATGATCCTATACTTCCATGCTCTGAAGTTTTCAGCACCTTCAAGCTTTTCATCTAGCTTGGTATTCTTTGTCATCTTTAAAAAACTAAGAACTTCAAATAAAATAAGGAAGAATAGTACTTACTTGAAGAAAACAACTCCTGACTAACCTCCTTCTGGATGACCTAGGGTTTGATGCAAAAACCCTAATTTTTCAGTAGGGATCACAGGTAGAGCTTAATGGTGGAGAAGATGGGCCTCCCTGAGGCGAGGTAGACTGTATCTTCCTTTTTCTAAGATTGATGATGAAACCTCAAGAAAACTGAAGCCCTAGTTTGTCCCGGCAGCAGTAACTGGTCCAAAATTGAAAATTCTTGTAATTCAGTTCTGTCTCCACAAAAAGATGCACTCTCAGGGGCGAGTTGAAAGAGCCCTCTTTTCTGGTTAATCTGTCAAGGGATTTGTTCGGAGTAACAAGACCCTAACTGTGCAATGCTTCCTTCCAGGGTGGCTCTGATACCAAGTTGAATTTTCTTAATTTGCTTAGATGATATCTTAAAACAAATAGTTACTAGTAGATCACTGAAAGAATAACAAGCACAGAAACACAAGAACACAAATATTTTCCTCAAGAAAACCACAAGGGAGAAAACCCTGCAAAACTTCCTCGACATAGAACTCAACCAGAGCAATGTAAAACCCAGACAATTGCTTCTCTCTTCTTTTTGGAGCACTAATCTTTCTCTCTCTTGCAAAACAGCTTGAGTGAGTGTGTAATATCCCGCATCCGGGATGGTCACAAAATATATGAATTTATCAACATTAATCAATTTACATTGATTTATAACTTTCATAAGCAGTATGTATTCTCATAGACATTTCATCAAACACTTTAGAGACATTTCATAACACATCACAATGGAGAGATAATATTGGCACCTTTATTATGTCTAACAATAGTAAACAGTATAATAACTATGGTTGTGATAGCAGCTACCAAGATACATTCAACAAGAACCTGGAAATGATGTCAACTCGAACTATGAAGCTTCAATGAAGACCTTGAATGGATCCTCCCCCTTTGTCCAGCTAGGGTGGATCCGCCACACCACCGAAGCTAGACCAGAATGGATGGATGGAGTTTGCCAACCCCAAACAAAAACTCTAGACTAACCCCTAGACGGTCCCAAGAACAAATCTCCAAATATTCAAGCATGCCTTTTCCATTTGCCTCTACCTCCTTTTATCCTTGAAAAGTCTCCATTGCCATGGATAAATACCATGGGCCAATGAAAACCATGTTCTATTATCTACTTTTTGCCCATACCATAGAAAAATACTATAGAACAGCAGAAACCATGCACTGGGTAATTATTACGTCCCCTTAGCCAATAATTATAATTTTTTGAGTTTTAATAATATTACTGGCTAATTTCCCCAATTAAATTATTTTCTCCTTATTTGTCACCATTAATAATTTTCTAAATTCTTCTTAGGTGACCTTGGTCTATTTTCCTTAGGCCAAAATTGGGGACATGACAAAGTGAGTACAAATGAAGGGGAGCGCCTCCCTATTTATATTCTTCAGATGACTTGACCTCTAACCTAACAGTGTCGACTTCTCTAACTGACTGGCCCGACTTGTCCAACTAGACACCACAAATAACATTTATTATATTGACACTTGGGTACTATTGACCCGATTTACATCCGGAGGTTTACATTGATTCTTTCAATGATACTAACAAGACCAAACTCATCTCCCAAAGGAGGAATACAATCAATACCTCTGGAATATCTTCTGAAGTTATAATACTTTAACACAGGGTAATATATCAATGGAAGTTATTGATCAAAAAAGCCCAAAGACTATGATGTTGGAAGCTATGAAACATCAATTCATGACTTCACCCACATTCACATCATCCAGGAGGCCAACAATATCGATAAGCCATTTCAAGTTCCAACAAATATTTCTACATAAAATTTCATTACAAAAGAAGTACGTTATATGAGGTGTTGGACATTGGGTTCAGCGCTCCCCGTGAGTTTCGTGACATGGACTAATCGCCTCCCAAGATCCTAACTTTGGCGATTGTGGCAGAGATTAACACCTGTGGGTTTTGGTCTAACAGCAATCGTGAGTCCAACAAATGTTATCAGAGCAACAGGTCAAGGATTCAAAACTCACCCGGCTCGCATTGGGGGGGAGATTGTTGGACATTGGGTTCAGCGCTCCCCGTGAGTTTCGTGACATGGACTAATCGCCTCCCAAGATCCTAACTTTGGCGATTATGGCGGAGATTAACACCTGTGGGTTTTGGTCTAACGGCAATCGTGAATCCAACATGAGGAACCCAACAATAATAAAAAGGAAATGAAGGTCCTTAATAAAGGCAAACAAACCCATACCCCTGAGAATGGTCACTCTCTTGAAATCGATAAGAAAGCGAATTCATTTTTTTCAAAAGGTGAAAGTAGCTCTTCAGGGAATTCAAAAAGTATCCCTAATGTTCAATGTAGATAGGGGAGGTGGCTAATTTCTTAGTTCTAGACAAGGGAATCCTCAACAGGGAGATCATGGCCTGAGCGATTTAGGTCTTGATCCCATCCAGGAGCTGGTCCCTAGCTTAATGGGTAGGAAATCATACCTACAGCAGACCCAATAAAAAACGATTAGAGAGATTCAACGAAGCAGACAAAGAACTATTGTTGGGGCCCTCGAGACTGGAAAACCCCAAAATTTTGGAAAATGATGAAATCCCCTCTTTAATTATTCGTGGACTAGGTTGTAGTGTGAAGAGACAAGCCTTGTCCAATTAGTAGAATTAGCGGAATTAGAGAAACATGATTTGACGTTATTACAAGAGACTATGGGGTTTGGGGAAAAGTAAGTTGGCAGTTTGAAAAGTGATTTCAAGAGTTGGGATTTATGTGTTGTGGATTGTTGAATTTTAACATGTGTGATATTTTCAAAAATTGCAGACTGTAATAGAGATAGTTGTTGAGATATTAACAGCAGTAAGACAAATGCAATAGTAAAACAAGCATCACACAATTGAACACACGATTTTTCAAGAGGAAACCTTTTAAGGACAAAAACCCCAAAGCATTAATAATTCATGCTCTAAATGAGATGATTAAGTTTGTACATCAACAGAGAAATCTTGTTCACAAAACTTTGAGATGAATGTATAGTTTCCAAAACCAAGAAAGCCCTAGCAGGCTTACTACTGCTATCCTTCTGCTGCTGCCACTTGTACAATTCTATTGCTGCCACGTCAACTATAATTTCCTATAACTATTGCCACCTCAACGAAGGTCTATAGCTACCACACGGATGTCAGCTACTGCTGCCACGTGGACTATTGTTGCCCTTTAACTCTTCACCGTGATTGTTATGGCAGCTCTTTTGTTGCTATGGTTTCCACGTGGACTGTGGACTGAACCTTCCCTGTACCTGCTGCCACCAAGAGCTTACTGAGGCAGCTCTACTGCTAACCATCAGTTGTGGGCAGCCCTAGCAGCCACCCCGTGGTCTGTTGATGCTGCTAGATGCCCCTCACCGTGAGCTCTACTCCCACCACCAAGAATGCTACTACTACCCTTGTGACCACCACCGTGACTATTAGCTTCTACTGCTAACCTGTTTACCACCATGACCTTCAATAAGCCTTTATCATGAGTTGTAGCAGCTCTACTGCTACTGCTCTTTACCACAGAGAATATCCTCCACCACTGTGAGTTGTAGAAGGAAGAAAGAACCCCAAGCGAGCTTAAGCGCTGCCAATTTAAGGAAGAAGAAAAATAACTCAACCACGAATTTTCCTTAGTCAATAGCTACGATGGAGAAGACCTCAGTCAACAAGTTATTGGTGGAGCAGTCAAGTGATGTTGAAATGATTTGCAAATGTTCTTCATTTATAGTCCATCAAACATTTAAGTTGGTTCCACATAATTAGGAGTTGACATCAGGGCTTATTTTCTTTTTCATCTTTGACCCTTGACTTTTGATGTTTTGTGGTTCAAGGGTCCTCTTGGTGTTTGACTTGTGCCACTTGGTCCTTCACTTGATGGTCACATGGGCCAAGACTAGGGTTACATGGTCCTTCAAGTATTTTTGTGACCACAACAGGTTGTCTCAAGAGTTCTTGGGTCCTCGTGGTTCATTCATGCCCACTCAAAGTACATCTTCATAAATAAGGAGAATTATTCAATGCTTTATCTTGATCTCCTCGTTGCCACCAAGATCAGGTGCTAGGTCTCTCAACCAGGGGTAGCTAGTCCCTAGAGAAGGTCTCATAGCCTTTAAATCAAGGAGAGGAGTGCATCACTTGCCCAGACCTGATGTAGGAATTATGGTGATGACCTGGTAACTAACGAGGTCCCCAGGCTGCATCAGATGACTCAATGTCAAATACTTGATAATTGACCAAGCGCCTCCCAACCCCAAGTTGAGGCCCTAGTCTCATACTAGGTCAAACTCCTGGTAATTGAACAGGTGCCTCCATTCAGTGAATGGCACTCAACCCCAGGCTGAGACCCCAATCCCGGACTGGATTAATTTCCTGGTAACTGACCAGGTGCCTCCATTATCCCAAAGAATGGCCCTCCGCCCCAGGCTGAGGTCCCAGTCCTAGACTGGGTTGAATTCCTGGTAACTGACTAGGTGCCTCCATTCTCCCAGAGAATGGCCCTCATCCCTAGGATGAGGCCCCAATCCCAGACTGGGTTGAATTCCTGGTAACTGACCAGGTGCCTCCAGTCTCCCAAAGAATGGCTCTCAATGCTACTTAGGAAAAATCAACACTCCCTCTTAGCGAGAGAGGTATTCTCTGTAATGCCAAGCTTGTCACGAAAGTATCTGAACTTTGTTGCTGTCAGAGGCTTGGTCAAAATGTATGCAATGTGATCATCGATACGGATATACTGAAGCTTCAAGGTGCCTCTTTGCACTAAGTCTCTGATGAAGTGGTACTTCATTTCAATATGTTTTGACCTGTCGTGAAACACAGGGTTTTTTGAAAGCTTTATGCAACTCTGATTATCACAATGAATAATAGTTGACTCAAGCTTTCCACCAAACAAACCAGAGAAAAGTTTCCTAGGCCAAACTGCTTCTTTGCAGGCATCACTAGCAGCAATATACTCAGCTTCAGTTGTGCTCTGAGCTTTGGAACCCTATTTCCTGCTGGACCAAGAGATCATTGTTGATCCCATACTGAAACAATAACCTGATGTGCTTTTTCGGTCTATCACACTGCCAGCCCAATCGAAGTCGGCATATCCGACTAACATTATTGCACTGCTGGAAGTATACATGAGCCCATAAGTGACAGTACCTCACACATATCTGAGTACATGTCTAGCAGCTACCCAGTGTATGTGCTTCGGATCGGACATGAACTGACTCAATGCATTCACTATGTTGCAAATATTTGGTCTCGCGTGCACTGGATACATCAAGGATCCAATGAGTTGTCGATACTTAGTAAGATCCACATCTTTTGAACAAGTGGTCGAGTCACTTAACTTCTTCAAGTTTGTTGTCATGGGTATGCTCATGGACTTGTAGTCTTGCATTCCAAATCTCTGCAAGATATCGACTGCATACTTTCCTTGTGTCAAGAAGATCTCGCCTGGCTTTTGCCATACCTCTAAGCCAAGAAAATAGTGCATTAGACCTAGATCCTTCATTTCAAATTCAGAGGTAAGATCCCTCTTACATTGGGCTATCAATTGTTCCTGTTCTTCCCTAGTAAGGAACAAGTCATCCACATACATAACTAGGATCAAGTGATGGTTGTGAAAAACATTAAAATACAGGTTGGAGTCAGTAGTACTTTTGGAGAACCCCAAGCTGTGAAGGTAGCCATCAATTCTTGCATACCAAATTCTTGGGGCCTATTTGAGCCCATACAAGGCTTTCTTCAGTTTACACACATGGGACTTCTCCCCATGAGTCACAGAGCCTTCTGGTTGTTCAATGTAGACTTCCTCTTCAATCTTGCCATTAAGAAAAGATGTTTTTACATCCATTTGGTGGAGTTTCCATCCAAACACAGCAACGAGGGAGATGACAGTCCTAATGGTGGTATATCTGGCGACAGGAGCAAAAGGTTCGTCTTAGTTTATGCCTTCCTTTTGAGTAAAGCCATGAGCTAAAAATCTAGCTTTATACTTTTCAATGTTGCCATTAGCGACATGCTTGATTTTGTAAGGCCATCTAGACGTTACCACGGACTTCCCTATTGGTCTAGGAACAACTTCCCACACATCATTTTTCATAATTGAACTATATTCTTCAATCATGGCATCATTCCATACCTGTAGACTTGCAGGTTCTTTTTATGTGGAGTGTTATGCATCAATGAGCTTGCTCATAACACTTGAGTACTTCTAGGGCTTTATGCTTTCTTTGGAAGTTTCGGGAGGAGCTTTATTCTTCTCAGCTTCTTCCAATGTTTCTCAGAACCAGGCAGGTCTACTTTTGGAGGAAGGAGCCTCAAGTAGTTCTTCAGCTGGTCTTTCTAATTCTAAGGGTGCATTCGGATTTTGATGCTCATCTTCTTCTTCCTCCCTCTGAACTTCTAAATGAGGAGAATCTGTAACTATCTTTTGAAGACCACGGAGAGTTGTATAGTGAAGGTGTCCAAACCTTCGATGCAACAATTCACATGGGTCAATTGTGTTGTGAACTAATGCTTGAGTGGAGTGTCTAAATGCTTTGTAAAGGCCTCCCTCTCAAACTCCAATCAATTCAATTGAGCTTAACTTCTCATTCTTTGCCCATAGTAGAACCTTCCTGTCCATGAAGATAACTTTGTAGCCTTTATCTTATAAGCGAGCAACAGAGAGGAGGTTCATTTTCAAACCAGGGACATATAGTATGTCTTCGATGTGCAAAACAGTCCTTGAGTCAAGTTGAAGTGTAGCTGAGCCAACTCCTTTGATCTTGTAGGTGGTGTCATACACAAGTTCTACTTGATTAGTGAACTTCTTCTTTCTGTAGCTTGTAAGTGCTTCACGAAAACCTATCATATGTCTAGAAGCACTACTATCCACTAACAAAGAGTTAGCACTGTTGATGATGGATCCTGAAAGAGTAGAGATCAAGTAGTATTCTCGTCTAGATTCATCTTCTTTGGAAGACTTGGCACTCTTCTTCTTCTTTGGTTCTTCTTCCTCTGTTGTAGATGCTTAGAATCTTCCTTGGAACCTTCTCTTTGGTTGTCTACAGTCCTTGGCATAATGTCCCATCTTATGACAATTGAAACATTCTATATTTGATGCATCTAGTTGCTTACCTTGTGGCTTCTTTTCTTTTTTCTTTGGAGGGAAGGACTTCTTGAACTTCTTTGTCTTGGTTGTAAGGGCAAGGTTTCCTTCCTTTGCGCCAGTTGCTTTGCTTTGAATTCTGCCTTCTTCTTCCAAACAGTCATGCCAAAGTCTATCAAAGTTTGGTTGAGTTTCACGTCCGCTTACAACTGCCAGAAAGGTTTCCCAAGAATTGGGAAGACCATCGAATACAATCTGTACAAGATCATCATCATCCACAGGTACACCAAAAGCAGAAAGTTGGTCTCTTACCTAGGGAATTTTTGTGAAGAAAGGGGCCACTCCTTCATCCTTATCCATCTTCAATGTACGAAGCCTCTTCTTAAGTACTCTCTTCTGGCTGGGTGCTTTCTTCTCATATGAATTTGTCAAGGTGTCAAAGCATTCTTTGGCAGTCTTCAATGGTGTTATGGTAGGCATCAGGGTCTCCTTAACTGAGTCATAGATGATTCTTCTAGCCTTTTCTTGCTTCTTCTTGAAGGCTATCCTCCCTGCATTAGATGTAGGTTCTTCCATAGCATTGATGACCAAGTCATCAAGGTCATTCTCTTCCAAGGTGTCCATAAGCCTAGCTTTCCATGAGTTGTAGTTGGTTGACCCCTCAAGCCTTTCTTCTGGTCTAAAGGTGTTGGAAACCATCTCTAATCAACAAGTCTGTCATCTTAGTCTGCAAGTGTCCCAAGGTCTAGGGAGGTTACAGTGATCTGCTCACTCACCGTAATCTTCCCAAGCAAAGCTCTGATACCATGTTGAATTTTAGCATGTGTATGATATTTTCAAAAATTGCAGACTGTAATAGAGATAGCTCTTGATATATTAACATCAGTAAGACAAATGTGGTAGTAAAACAAACATCACACAATTGAACACATGATTTTTCACGGGGAAACCTTTTCAGGACAAAAACCCCAAAGCATTAATAATTCATCCTCTAAATGAGATGACCGAGTTTGTACATGAGCAGAGAAATCTTGTTCACAAAACTCTAAGAAGAATGTATTGAAAATTTTCCAAAACCAAGAAAGCCCTAGCAGGCTTACTGCTACTATCCTTTTGTTTCTTCTACGTGTACAGTTTTATTGTTGCCACGTCAACTGTACTTTCCTGTACCTACTGCCACCTCAAGGAAGGTCTATAGTTGCCACAAGGATGCCAGTTGTTGCTGCCACGTGGACTGTGGCTGCCACTGTGACTGATGCTGCCCTTTACCTCTTCACCATGACTGTTATGGCAGCTCTGTTGTTGCTATGGTTGCCACATGGACTGTGGACTGTACCTTCCCCATACCTACTACCACCGAGAGTTGATTGGGGTAACCCTGCTGCTAACCATGGGATGTGGGCAGCCCTAGCGACCACCTCATGGTCTACTGATGCTGCTAGATGCCCCTCACCGTGAGCTCTGCTCCCACCACCGAGAGTGCTACTACTGCCCTTGTGACCACCACCGTGATTGTTAGCTTCTGCTGCTAACCCGTGTCCACCACCATGACCTTCAATAAGCCTTTATCATGAGTTGTAGCAGCTCTGTTGCTACGGCTCTTTACCATAGAGAATATCCAGAGCTGCTACAGCTCTTTACCATAGAGAATAACCTCCACCACCGTGAGTTGTAGAAGGAAGAAAGAATCCCAAGCAAGCTTAAGAGCTACCAATTTGAGGAAGAAGAAAAAGAACTCGACCACAATTTTTCCTCAATCAACAGCTGTGATGGAGAGGACCTCAGTCAACAAGTTAATGGTGGAGGAGTCAAGTGATGTTGAAATGATTTGCAAATGTTCTTCATTTATAGTCCATCAAACATTTAAGTTGGTTCCACATAATTAGAAGTTGACATTAGGGCTTATTTTCTTTTTCATCTTTGACCCTTGACTTTCGATGTTTTGTGGTTCAAAGGTCTTCTTGGTTTTTGACTTGTGCCACTTGGTCCTTCACTTGATGGTCACATGGACCAAGACTAGGGTTACATGGTCCTTCAAGTATTTTTGTGACCACAACAAGTTGTCTCAAGAGTTCTTTAGGGTCCTCGTGGTTCATTCATGCCCACTCAAAGTACATCTTCATAAATAAGGAGAATTATTCAATGTTTTATCTTGATCTCCTCATTGCCACCAAAATCAGGTGCTAGGTCTCTCAACAAAGGGTAGCTAGTCCCTAAAGAAGGTCTCATAGCCCTTAGATCAAGGAGAGGAGTGCATAACTTGCCCGGACCTGGCCTAGGGATTATGGTGATGACCTGGGTGCTAGGTCTCTCAACAAAGGGTAGCTAGTCCCTGAAGAAGGTCTCATAGCCCTTAGATCAAGGAGAGGAGTGCATAACTTGCCCGGACCTGGTCTAGGGATTATGGTGATGACCTGGTAACTGACCAGGTGCCTCAGCCCCAAGCTACATCAGATGACTCAATGTCAAATACATGGTAATTGACCAAGCGCCTCCATTCTCCCAAAGAATGGCCCTCATCCCCCAGCTGAGGCCCTAGTCCCAGACTAGGTTAAATTCCTGGTAACTGACCAAGTGCCTCCATTCAGTGAATGGCACTGAGCCCCAGGCTGAGACCCCAATCCCGGACTGGGTTAATTTCCTGGTAACTGACTAGGTGCCTCCATTTCCCTAGAGAATGGCCCTCATCCCCAGGCTAAGACCCCAGTCCCAAATTGGGTTGAATTCTTGGTAACTAACCAAGTGCCTCCATTCTCCCAAAGAATAACCCTCATCCCTAGGCTGAGGCCCTAGTCCCAAACTGGGTTGAATTCCTGGTAACTGACCAAGTGCCTCCATTCTCCTAGAGAATGGCTCTCGATGTTGCTTAGGAAAAAATCAACATGGATACCACTAGAAATTCAGGAGGTCTAATCATAACATCAAGAGACCATGGGGTTTGGGGAAAGGTTAGTTGGTAGTTTGAAAAGTGATTTCAAGAGATGGGATTTCTGTGTTGTGGATACCACTAGGAATTCAGGAGGTCTAATCATTGGATGAAGTTCTACTGCCGCGTTTTCTACCCTATTTTTAGGCACCCTCTACGATGCATCTCCATTTATGATCCGCACCCGTGAGCATTACTCCAACAACTTCTCAGCAGGAGCAAGAGCAGGAGCGTAGTTCGTCACTGGGTTGTTCTTCACGACACGCGCGCAGGGTTGTTCTTCACCGGGTTGTTCTTCATGACGGCCCAAGGTTGTTCTTCACCGGGCAATAGAACACGACGAGCAAAAGTAGAACACGACGCACATTCTGCAAGAGTAGAACACAGGGTTGTTCTTTCACCAGGCATCACTAGTCTGCAGGAGTAGAGCACGACGCCCAGGCTTGTTCTTCACCGGGCGTGTCATCAGTCTGCAGGGCTGCATCCTCTGCATGTCCGCCTTTTTTTCTACCGCGGTCGTTCTTCAATATTCACATTTGTTGGTTGGGGTTTGGGCAAGGTTGCAAGCAACTCCATTTAAAGTCGTGACAGCCACATGTAGCAGCCATAAACATTGAACAGTAATACTGTAATGCTGCATGCATTTTATTTTTATTTTTTTATTTTAGCATTTTATTTCATGCTATAATTTTTATTTTTTATTTTTTTTAACTTGTTGATTTGCATTTTGTAGGCAACAAGGTAAGGTTGGCTTCTTCATCTCAATGCCTAAAGGTGTTACTATTGTTGGTTGATTGATCCAAGGTTATATTCAATTTTTCCCTACCCTTAATCTGGATTATGTGTTTTCTCAAAATTTTGCATTAACAGTAGTATAATAATTAATTTATTGCCTATTTAACAATGTACAGAACTCAGCTCTAACTAAGCATCACTATCACTATGTAGGTTGCAAGTGTAAACCTTGTAGGTTGTTACATAGCAGTGCTAGCACTTGCCACTAGCAACAACCTATTCACTAGCACTAGCACCAACTAAACTATTAAATTGTGAAACAGATTGTCTTTTTGACAGTGTGAAAATGTCAAGAGAAATATACTTTGCTTGAGCTTACTGTGAGAAGATTCCAAGGTCAACCAAGTTGCTCTGTAAATTTTGCAGAGAGCATTGTAGTGGTGGAATTTATAGATTCAAATTCCACATTGCTAAGCTTCCTGGGCATGACATAAGTCCTTACAAAGTTGTACCTAAGGATGTTAGACACCAGGCCAGCTTGGCCATTGATTGAATGAATGAATCCAAATGAAGAAAGCAAGGGTAAACATGGAGATGGGAAATGCTGCAGGTGGACAATCCTCTAATACCCCCATGTCACCTCCTTCTGTTGAATCCTCAATGGCTCTACCTAACCCCAAGTTTTCATATTCCAAACATGGCTCAAGGTCAAAGCCAAATGCCACAACCTCCTCCTCCTATTCCTACAAATTTGAGCACTGGAGAAGGAAATATCAACACTTTTTTTGCACCCCGTACACAACCAGGTGCCTAACCTAGCTTAGATGGCACTGGTTGGAAAAAGAATGTCCATAAGCAAGCAAGGAAAGCCATTGCTAACTTTTGGTATTATTCTGACATCCCGTTCAATTGTGCCAGAAGCCCTTATTGGCAATCTATGATTGGTGCAGTTGTTGTTGCAGGCCCGGGGTTCAAAGCCCCTACATCTGAGAACCTTAGGACAGATATGTTGTTAGAGAGTGTTGATAACCTCAACCTTGTGCTTGTTGAGTTTCGTACATCATGGGCAGAAACAGGGTGCACCATCATGAGTGATGGATGGACATATAGGAGGAACATAACTTTGATTAATTTCCTTGTTTCTTGTCCAAAGGGGGCAATGTTTCTCAAATCAGTTGATGCCTTAGACAAAGTTAAGAGTGCTCAACTGATTTGTGAAATGATGGAAGAAGTTGTTCAAGAAGTGGGAGAAGAAAACATTGTGCAAATTGTCACTGACAATGCAGCTAATTATATGGCTGCTAGTAGATTGTTTGAGGCTAGGGACCCTACTATATTTTGGAGCTCTTGCGCTGCACACTACATAAGACCTAATGCTCGAGGACATTGGGAAACTTCATTGGATACAAGAGATTGTGGAAAAGGCAAAATCCATAACCAAATTCATCTACAATCACACAAATGTCCTTTCCACCATGAGAACATACACTGAAAGCAAGGAACTTGTTCGCCCTAGAGTGATGAAATTTGCAACAAACTTCATCTCCTTGCAATCTGTAGTAGAGCAAAAGGTCAATCTAAAGAGAATGTTTTTGGGACCTAAGTGGATGGCTTCTAGACATGGAAGAAGCCTTGAGGGCATTGAAATTGTTGCCCTTGTCTTTAATGATGGCTTTTGGAGAGATGCAGAAGAGATCATTGTTGTGACTAAACCACTTGTCAAAGTGCTCAAGTACTTAATTTCTAAACCTTTTCAATGTTCATCAATTCAATTTGAATTCAAACTTTTTTCAATGTTAATTAAATTTAAAGTTTTAAATTGATGATTGATCTTTCAGGATGGTTGATGGTGAGAAACCCGTCATGGGTTACATTTATGAGTCAATGGATCTCGCCAAGGAAGCCATAAAAGCCAAATATATGAATAATGAGACCAAATACATGCCTCTTTAGGACATCATTGATGAGAGGTGGGATAGGCAATTGCACTCTCCTTTACACGCTGCTGGATACTTTTTCAATCCAGCATATTTTTATGACAAGACCAAGTTTAGTGAGGATGGGGAGGTTGGTTGAGGGATTATGACTTGCACTGAGAGGATGAACTGAAATCCAAACGTCGAAAGCCGTATAATTGCCCAGCTGCAAGACTATAGGAATCCGTCAAAATTGTTTGCTTATACCAGTGCTATACGGGAAAAAACAAAAATGTTGACAGGTATTTTATAATTTGTATTACAAATTTTGTATTATCTTTTATAATTTACACTTTATTATCTTAATTCTTCGAAGTTTTTTTCATCTTCAATTATCAATCTTGACTTTGTAACCCTTGCCACATGTTAGGTCTTTGGTGGCAAAATTTTGGCAGTGATACGCCAGATCTTAAGAAGTTTGCCACTAGGATCCTAAATCAAACTTGTAGCGCTTCAGGTTGCGAGCGCAACTGGAGCATGTTTGAAAAAATCCATTCCAAGAGGGGTAGTCACTTGACACAAAAGCGCTTGAATGAGCTCGTTTTTGTCCACTACAACCTTCGGCTTCACAACAGGCAGTTACTTGGTAAGACACTTTAAACTTAAGGCTTAATTGATAATCATTTGTAATCTTAAATTTTAATCATTGGTTTAAACTTTAAAATTTTAAATTTTAAAGTTCAATTCACATTTTGAATGTATCTTGATTCTTGATGTTGACAGGTTTGGATCATTCAGCTATTTCCTTGGGCCAAGATGGCTTGGAGCTAGAATTGGAACAGAATGGGGATCCTACAACTGCTGCTACATCTACTTGCATTCATTCAGAGGAGGCTCCTCTTTTTAGTTCCAAGGACTTAGAGATTCTTGAGGGTCAAACAGCCGGAGATGCGAGAGCATCTACTTCTTACTTTTTCTTGCTATTTCGTATTTAGTATCTAGATTCTAGATTTTGGATCCTCACTTTATGTATTTTTGGACTCATCTTATGGATGAGAATTGATATATTTTGGACATCTTTCTGGATTATGGACTCATCTTATGCATGAGAGTTGATATATTTTGGACATCTATGATTCTATTGATATCTTTTGGACATCTATTGATATCTTGCATTGTATGGACATGGTTGTTTTGAATATCTATAATTTTTTTTAATTCAAAATAGAGGTATATATCTAGATTTTTGTATTTGCCGATTTTTTCCTGATTTTTTCCCGATCCGATTCAAACTCTTCGCTCTTTTGCCTCGCCGATTTATTGCCGATTCCAAGTCTGGTAAGTATGCTTAGCATTGCACAGAGTGGCATACCTTTGGAAATGAACACTCTGTTGTAAGTGCTCTTCAATAGAGAATATAAGATGATATTTTTCAGATCTGAAAGCTTCACAAATTAACAGTCACTTACAGGAATAATGAACACCACCAACCAGCAAAGAGCGACAAACTTGTATGACTGATAATACTGGAATGAACAAGTAAAACACTTCCAAATCTGCAGACTTCTTGACTGTTGTAAATCTGAGTTGTAATCAGCAATTGTTCATCCTACCCAATTGCATCCAACACAAGCCAGAGAGCCACGTTTTAGTAGGAGATGCCTGTAGCAGAAGAAGTGGAAATGGAGATATGTTGGCACTAAAATATGGGTTGCCCTTCTACCCAAACAACTCACTCTTCACCACAAAATTGCAGCAATACACAAGCTTAATCCAAACCCCACGATTTGGTGGCCACATTGCTGAGAGCACGCCTTCAAGGAAAGATTAAGTGTCCCAAACACGCCCTGTGCTGGTAAACTTTCTCCTCTTCTTGGCACTATGTCACCCTTCCACGAGAAGCTCAACCCACTCTCTAACTCTCAGTGATAATTGACTGTCAAATCTGGGCATGAACATATGGCAGCGGACAACCAAGATACAGGAAATGAGTGTGGGCCTTCACCTCAGACCCAAGTTTCTCTATTGACTGCGCCTTCCTCACCTACAGCAAACAAATATGTATGCGCCTTCTTCTCTCAAGCTGTCAATCACCACTACAGGTGCACCCTCTTCTCGTCCCTGAAAAACTCAACCAAAACCACAAAACTAAGAAAAAAAATGGAATCACAGTTCATGGCGATGAAGTTCCTATGAGAGATCTGAGATAATCCCTCATCAATAGATGGCTAGGGCAGATTTGTCTCACTGCGGAAAACAACACCTCCTCCTATGTTTCAAGTTTGCTCAATAGCTCTATTTTTCACAAATGCAAAAATGACAAGAATGGCCAAATGAGTTCTCATTTCCCTTTTTTATAATTTCATTCTCTTTCCTGTGTGACTTTTCAACTTCCTTGGCTTATCTCTATTTAAAATTTAATAAAGTGATTTTATCGAGAAAAACCCTTCATTCCTTCTTTTAATTTTTAAATTGAGCACTTTATGACTGAACTTTAACTTTAACTTTTCCGCTCAATTTATAAAGTCTTTTAGTCTGGGTGACATTAATAATTAATTAATTCCCTTTTCGTCGACTATAGCCTACGGGAACTGGATAGGCTATTGAGTCGCTCGTGATGATTACTCGAAAAGGGACATTACATCAAGAAGGCGTGCACACAATCAAATCTAGAAAGACACCAGCTTCAGTTATCAAGCAGGTCTGCTCAAGAAGGCCTACACACAATCAAATCTAGAAAGATGACAGCTTCAGTTATCAAGCTGAACTTTTCCAAAGAATATGACATGACAAACTAATTATATCTCAGGGTGATTTTAAGATATGTGGGGTTCAGTTATGCAGTGGTCAAGCGGACTACGGGATGGAGTAACATCTACCTCATATGTCGTGCTCATCAATGGAGTGGCCTCCACCTTCTGAAAAACTACAAGGGATTTGAGACAGGGTTGTCCACTCTCACCCATTCTTTTTTTGATGTTGTTGTAGAAGGGCTTAATAGAGAAATTCTGGAAGCAAAACAATTGGGATTCTTAAAAGGGGTCATGATTGGAAATTTGTGTTTCTAACTCGTTTATTATTTGTGGAAGATATATTGTTGTTCTTCGATGGTTCAATGAGCTAAGCTAGAAAAATTCAAGAACTCCTCGATCTTTATTGTGTGGCTACAGATATGGAAGTGAAGTACAAAAGCCAGACATTAGTGTCAACAGTTTGAATGCAGCGAGTCCAAAGCTCTCTTGAAGGCATTATTTCCTTTAAGGCACTTTGATTTACAAGAAGGCTTCAAATAACTAGGTTTCAGTTTCAAGCCAAATGGATACAGAAAATGTGATTAGGGATGGAAGTAAGACAGAAAAAAGGATTTATTATTGATGCAACATGTGGCTTTCAAGAGGGATCAAATTGACCCTTGTCAAGGCTGTCCTGGAAGCTATCCCGATGTATTGGCATTCTCTATCTTGGATCCCAAAGAGAGTGCTTCAAAAAATTAAAAAGCTTTGCTACAATTTCTTATGGAGGGGTAAAGGTAAAGGTAGTGGGATTCCTTGGGCCAGATGGCAGTCCATAGCTCTTCCAAAAATAAAAGAGAGGATGGGGTTTGAAGCAGACACATTATTTGAAAAGGACTAATTGCAAAAAGTCTTTGAAATCTCGTTATGAAGAAAAGTCTTTGGAAAACTATTCTTTTCTTACTCATAAGCATGCAGCCCATGTTTCTTTAATGCACTAGGTAAGGAACCCTCGGAAAAGTAATAAGAACGTTCAAATCATTAAAAGGCCATGGTACTGGAACTAGACTTTCCTGTCACTGGAACCTCTCTTACATGGAAGGTTGGCAATGGAGAGAATGTAAGGATTGGTTCAAATCCAACAATGGATTGTGGTGAACGGATTATTCTAAGTCCTAATTTGATAAACCATCTATATGAAAATGGTATTTTTACATTACATCAGATTGTGGATACTAATTCTACAAATGTTTGGCAAAAGGACTAGAAATCAGCACAATCTATCAACATGGGTGGAGAAATGGTGAACAATTGGCATATCTATCTGAATGAGCTGAAAAGAGTACATATAAAAATAAGGGATTCAAAGGATTCCATGATGTGGGATGAAAATAAAGTTACAGGTATGTACACTGCAAAGTTATGTTATGAAGCTTTAATGGACACTGTTGGTCAAGAAAAGGTATGGTGGTGGAATAAAATATGGGAAATAAAGGCACCTAAGAAGACAAGAATCTTCCTATGGCTCACAGTCAGAAATAAGGTTCCAACATGGGAAGGCTTACCAAAAAGAGGAAGACAGGCATTTGTTTGTTATGCATGAGGCATGTGGAAACAGTTTTACATTTACTTATTCATTTTCCATATGCTCAACATCAAGGGATGTGGAAACAATCTCACATTTAGTTTTTCATTGTCCATATGCTCAACATCCATGGAAAGATCTAAAAAAACTAACTGGAATGGACAACGTTTGGAAAGGTACTTCAGTGGAAGAATGCATTAGAGCTTGGATTCAAAAAGGAATTAAAACTTTTTAGGGCAATTCCATGTCTCACTTTATGGGGTATTTGGTCGGCACATAATGCCCAGATCTTTGAAGGGAAACAAATTCCTACCTTCCAGATATACAATCAAGCCTGTGGTCTTTTATATGGATGCAAATCAATTTCAAAGAAAAAAACAACCATGGCATATGGGTGACTTATTTATCGACAAATCCCCTCCCTAGGGTTTCTTTGATGGTGTTAAAGGACAAGATAATTTTAGCAGTGTAGGAGGTGTTTTATTCCTATCTGAGGAGCACTTCATATTATTCACGGCTGGGCTGGGAAAAGGATCAAACAATTATGTTGAAATGATGGCCTTTTGTCTTCTTTTAAAATAGCCACGGATAAAACAGGTTAGGATCTTGCAGGTATATGGGGACTCCTTGGTTCTTCGACAGATTAAAAAAGGTGATTTAAATTCATTATGTTCAGCTGGAAGATTTGGTAAATCAGTTAAAAGAGGCATCATCCTTGTTAGAGGCCATATCATACACTCAAGTATATCATGAACATAATATGTTGGCTGATGCCATTTCAAAAGAAGTCCAACAGGTTGAAGCTAGCTAATCTACTTTGAAAAAATCTATCTCTGGCACCTTGACATAGTCAAGATCTTCTGCCTTTTGATTTCATGGCTAGTGATAAAAGTCATTCTCGCTGCTATTTGTTGTTAGTAGTTTCATATTATAATACGTATTGTAAATTTCACGGTACTGTTATGAAACTTTTTTTAGGCCTATCTTTGGAGGATAACCTCAACAGTAGAATGTAAGGGGGTATGTTTGGAGGATGACCTCAACAGTATTATGTCCGATAGAGGCAGGCAGGGGGGATGTCTTGCTTTGAGCTGTGATCTTTTTTATACATATGTATTCAAAAGAAAAGATGAAACCTTTTTATTTTCATCTTCTTTTGTGCACATTCCTAGAGACACAAAAGAATGTGATTTCGATTCCTTCTTTTGGACAGAAATTACAATTTTTTTCATGGAAAAAAAATATGGGCAGACACCATTTGTATCATGTAATTAAAATAAAGGCAGGCAGGAATATTTTAATTTCAGTAAGCAGGCCAAGAAATGAATATTTGGCCTGCAGCATAAATGTCAATTTCTTTTTTGGTCAAAGCTAGTAGTAGCAGGGGAACTTTATGCATGCTCTCTCAGGATAGATCTGTTATGTTAAATCAAATTAGCACCAATAAAGACTTGTCAGGTCCAGGACTTAATATGTAATCTGGCTGTATCTTATACTGTGTATTAATACAAAATATTTTTTAATTTAGCGCAAGAGAAAAAATAACAGAATGACAACGCTACCCATAACAAAATTAACTGTGTCGGAAACCAAAACCCAAAATAAAAATACATATATAAAAGCATAACGGCTCAACAAAACCATGATAAAGACCAGACCAACACTAGATATAGAAAATGTGACTACATCCACCACTCTTGATAAGCGAGAGCCCCAAGGTGCAGATAAGTCGACAACATAAATTCTGGACCATAGGTTTGAAGTTCTAAATAGAGAATAGTACACCATATTTATAGCCCACTAATGCTGCAAAATCAACTAATGCTAGTAGACAAACAGAAGAAACAACTGCAACAACTGAATACATAACAACAAAACTCAAATGCCAGAAACAAACAATTCGCAAATGAAAGTACGACTAATTCACTATCTCTCCATCAACTTATGCAAAAGCTTAAAGCCCAACTCCAGGATTTAGAATAAAAAAGCCTCATCAAATTTGAATCATAAACCCTGAACCCTAATCCCAAAACACTGCGATGAGGGATCCACAAATTTCACAGATGTGATAAAGAAATGGCCAATAACAATGACAACACTACTTTGCCTGCCCAAAAACCAGCTGCAAAGGACTCGAACCCACAAAAGACCAGCTGATAAATGAATAAAACGTAGATTCCACAGCAGACCTAGTTAAATGCGCATCTTATACAACCTAGGTTCAGGTAATTAACCCCAAAAAATAGCATAGAATTTTGACTACATAAACACATTTTTGACTGAGCAATCTAGGTATATGGACTTACAAGGAAAATGAAAACACAGAATGTAATATCTCCAGTGCTTGGGTGCAGCCCTTTCTCTTGCTGTACTCTTGGGCTGAAACCTTGCGATGAAAACGATGTATGAGCCGTCTTGGAATCAGGATTAGGCTCACCCCAAGACTATCATTAAAACATAAAATGTTACAAATAAGTTTAAGTTTTGGGCAGCGTTTTCTTTTAGAAATGGTGAGTGGTAAATAAAAAAATAATTATGTAAAAATCTTTTAGAAATGGTGAGTGGTAGATGGAAAAATTTTGATGGGTAATTTTTACAATAAAAAGGTGATAAAAAAGGTGAAGTGTTTAGAATGAGAAGTGTAATATATTTTATAATGTAAATGAAATAAATAAATAAAATGCAAAGGTTTGGAAAAAAATAATTTATTTTTTCTCCACCGTAATTTAATCAAAGACTCCAACATGATTGGGAGAAAATGAACCAAAAACAAGGCCAAATTATCTAATCTTTAATTTTTTTTATTAAAAAAATAATAATAACAATAATAACTTTAGTTACATTTTATATAACTTAATATAAATACATTTTATATAATTTAAAATAATAATAAAAAATTATTATATACCTTATTTTTAAAATACGGAATAACCTTTTTTTTAACATTTTATAATGTCTACGATAATAAAAAATTATTATATGCTTTATTTTAAAACACCAAAAATTATAGAATATTTTTTTAATTATGGGTGCACGATTTTCTATCTAAATAAGCAAAAATAAACACAACCTCCTAGAATAATAAAAAAAAACATTTATATCTACAATTACTAAAAAAATAGCCCATGGGGTGTATAATAGTCGGTGAATGGATGTATAGTTAAGACACTCCTTATGTAAGGTAACCGGTTCAAAATTCTATGGGTGCTTACTTACCAAAAAAAAAACAATTACTAAAAAAATAAAATAAACACAACCCTATATAACAATAAACAAAATAATTTATGTACACAAAAAATCACTCTGCAACTTGATTAGATTAATCACATTGGATTTAGGGCCTATGGTCGACATTTGCAGCTATGGAGCTGCATGATCTAGCCATCTCATGCCCAAGGTAAGGGATTGTTTATGGTGATGCAACCCGATATATCAAGCGGTCGATTACCCCATGAATAAAAATAACACTCGTTGCTGCAAAAATGAAAGCGATTGGATTCTCTGAACACGGTTTGGTTGGGACATTCACGGGGCTCTAGCCCTATCCCAAATCGATGGACATCTGGCTGGATAAGAATGGTGGCTGCTACTCTCTAGAAGGATGCAACGTCATTTATGTGGTCGAGGGTACTATGTTTTATTGTTTGAGCATAAGTCTGATTGGGATCTTATCTTTCACAATGGGCCCTACTTCATGGGTCCCAGAGTTTTGTATCTGAATAGTTGGAGCATGTCTTTTGACCCTGGAAGGGATATTCCATATGTTATTCCAATGTGGGTGAAATTACCCCACCTTCGAGTGCACTAGTGCACTAACGAAGTTCTTGCTAATATTAGGAATGCCTTAGGGAAAGACATTGATAAGTCTGAGCCAAAATCTCCCATGTTCTCATGTGCTAGAATTTGTGTTGAGATAGATCTATAAAATGAAGGTCCGCATGAGATTATTAATTTGGTTATGGCCAACTGGTCTCACACCCAAAAGATTGATTATGATTGGCTCTCATTCAAGTGTAAATCATGCCATGAGTATGGGCACTTTGCAAGAAATTGTTCAAAGATGTCGAATAAAGGAGATGAAAATCAACAAAAGACGGGATGGCAATAGGTAGCAAAGAAGGGAAAGCATACCCAAAATATCAAGGAACAACAACCAAAACAAACCCAATAAAAATAACCCCGGGAAAGAGATAAGGATATTAGCCTTTCTCAGTGAAATTGCTATCAAGTCCTAAATGATATAGAAGAAGTTGAATTGCATCTGATAGAGATGGAAATGCAAGGTGACGCTCTGTCTCCATCTACTCCTCATTCAATGAAGGAGGTTTGTGTATCAACTCATATTATATTGGAAGAAATTGGAGTGGAGGATCACATTTCTATCCTTCCCTTAGTTCCATATCAAGAAATAAACTCCCATTTAAAATGTAGCGAAGAAGTTGAAATTGGGGGCTCTCCTGGCAATGTTCTGCAATTGGAAGTCTCACAAGAGGAAAGCGGACCGCTAGACTTAAGAGGAATCATGATAAGGCAACAATTAAATATATCTCAAGAAGGGTCTTCTAAAGAATCAGAAGAGGAAAGGGTGTAAAAAAAAACAAGTAGAAGATCTCGTAAATAACTTAAAGAGGATGAGTAGATAGGAACAAGCAACTTGGTAAGCAAACCTATTTGGATAAATTAATTTGGGGGTTTGCATCAAAAGGAAAGAAATCATATGCCGGAGGTAAATTCGACCCCACCCTTCCAAAAAATCATGAATATCATTCTTGGAATTGTAGAGGGTTGCGAGGAAAGAAAAAAATAGAAACTGTTACAAATATAATCTACAAAGAAAAAAAATATGTCCTCTTTCTGCAATAAACTAATATGGATGGATTAGAAGTCCAGTAGTTAATGGGGAAATTGGAAAAATAGTTGTGGTAAATCCCCAAGCTCTATTGGAGCTTCTAGCAGCTTATTAGTTCATTGGGATGCTAGGAAGTTTAAACTCACAAACTTTATAGAGAGTAGGCATTGGCTTCAGGTGGACTTAGAAGAATTTGGATCTATGGATACTTTCACTATATGCAATGTCTATTGAGTGGTGTTGTACAAAAATAAACAAGCCTTTTGGGAGTCTTTGAAAAAACTTCGTGATAATCCCTGTAGCATTACAACATGTGATTTTAATGCTACTTTATCTTTTAAAGAAAGGAGAGGGGGGACTTTGTTCAGGGACCCATTTGGGGAAAATCTGGAAGAAATAATGGTTGATCTTGGCTTGATTGACATCATTCCAAAAAAAGGCAATTGTACCTGGACAAATCGAAGAATGGGCTCGGTGCACATTGCTTCTCATTTGGACATATTTCTTGTCCACAATTTTATTTTGAACAATAGGTGTTTAATCCATTTAGGCATTCTTCCTTATTCCTCCCCTGATCATAAGTCAATCAGGCTTATACTTGTAGACATGAAAAGACAAAGTCCTATCCGTTTAGATTCAATCCTCTTTGGTTAAAGTATAAATAGGTTTATCATATCATTGAAAAAGATTGGAAAGATTATGTTATAGGATCCTTGTTGTATGTGTGGGAGTCAAAATTGCAGGCCACCAAAGAAGCTTAAAAAATATGGTAAAACACTCATTATAATCCCCCACTTAAAGAAAAAATATAATGTTGAAAAAGATTTACAATAATTACAAGAGGATATGGAAACAACTAACATCACTCTTGGAGTTCTACAAAAAAGAATATCAACTTAATATGAAATTGAATGAAGCTTGTAGAAAGGAGGAGTATACATGGAGACTTAAATCCTGAGCTTTGTGGTTGAATGAGGGGCATAAGAACACCTCTTATTTTCATAACCATGAAAAAGTGCGTTTGAATAAAAATGTAATCAGAGAAATTCAAGACAGAGCTAGGAATATTGTAGAAGTTGTTGATGCAATCCGTCACGAAGCTTTTGAGCATTACAAGATGTTATATTTCTGAAGTTGGGGTGGAAAGTAGAATTGCAAGTGAGGAGTTGTTACTTAACATCCCATATATGATATGGGAAGTATGGAATCATCAGTTAACTGAGTTTATTAGTGAAGAAGAGGTTTTTAAAGCAATAAAAGGCGTTGTGGCTGACCAGGCCGCAAGCTCGATGGCTTTACCATCCACTTTTACAAAGGTTGTTGCATCACATTTAAAAAATATTTGTGAAGAATGCTTAATTGGACAAAAGGAAGATAGAATATTGGGAGAGCAACAAATTCTTTGTTTTTATCTCTCATTCCAAAGGAATCAAGGCCGGTTTCTTTTGCTCGTTTCCACCCTATTTCTTTATGTAATTCTTCTTATAAGATACTAACAAAAATCTTGGCAATTTGGTTGAAATTGACTTTATAAAAAAACATTTATGAAGGATAGGGGAGATTTGTTGAAAAGCGTCAAATCATAGATAGCATTATGCTTGTTCAAGAAGTGTTTCTCTCCAATTATACTATAAAAGAACAAGGAATGGCTATAAATTTGGATATGGCAAATGCTTTTGATAGGGTTCGACACAAATTCTTATTTGAAGTTCTTGATTTTTTTGGGTCTTTCCGTGTTTATGTCAACTGGATAAAAGCTTGTATTTCTTAGCCTTGAATAGCCCTCTAACTAATGGAAGACCAACTAAGTTCTTTCAAGCCTCTCGTGGTTTAAGGCATGGATGTGCTCTCTCTCCCTTCCTTTATATTACTATGGCATAAAGATTTGGTAAAAAGTTAGAAAATGAAATAATTGAGGGAAGATTGTGAGGTGTTACAATTGTGAGGTGGATCAAGGTAGTCAATAATGCTTAATTTATTGATGATATTGTCATGTTAGGGGTAGCTTCAATTAACAATGCATACAAATTTAAATCTTCTTTGGATTTGTTCCTTGAATCTTCTGGTAATGAAGTCAATAGAGGTAAACGCAAAAAATTTGGGTGGAACATTCCTTCATTTGTTCTTTCCAGCATCTCTCGTATCTTTGGCTTCCCAAGTACCATTGCTTGGACCTCTTTCAAGTACATCTATATCCCAATCTCTCCCAAAAGGATTAAGGTCGTGGAATGTGATCCTATCATTCAAAAAATAAAAGACAAAATACATATATGGGGTATGTGTTGGTTAAATCTAGTCGATAAAATTATCTTTATCATGTCAATTCTTTCTTCCTTTCCCTTATTTCAGTGTTCTTCCTTTCTTCTCCAGTTGGGGTTATGAATATTATAAGTAAATATATTAGAAGCTTCATTTGGCAACGAGGGAAATCAAATCAAAATAAATTCCATTTTAGTAAATTGGGATATGGTCAAGGCACCAAAAGGATATGGGGAGCTTAGTATATGTGATCCAAAACTTATGAATCAAGAAATGGGAGCTAAAATAATATAGAGGATAGTCAATGGTGAAAAGTATTGGTGGAAAGATATCATTATAAATAAATACTTTCATAGGCCTAGATTACGTTGTTTAGATCATTGCAATTGGGAAGGTGAAGGATCATATATTTGGAGACTTTAAGTCTGCTGGTAATCTCATTCAAAATAGCCACTATTGGATCCCAGGTAATGGGAAGAAAATCAATATCTAGTAGGATCGTATATTGGGAAATAACCCCTTCATCCAAAATCCATAGTTTCTTCCTATCAAAGACTGCTTAAGTGAAACAAGTGTTTTTAATATGTTTGATATCTTAGGATGGGACATTTATGGGAATTGGAGCAATGGGAAAAATCTAAATATTCATGACCCTTTAAGTCATATTTGTTCTTCTCGCTTAACTGCACTTCATGGGGCAGCTCCAATAAGCGTGGACAACATGGATATCAAAGGATGGGGTAAAACAAGAATCTACATTATAAAAAAGGGTATTATACTCTTTTTCTTAGATAGAAACCATCCTCCTTTTTCGAGATTATGGAAGACAATTTAGCATTGGGACAATATTCCAAAGGTTAATATTTTTTGTTAGGCTTTAGCTCATAATAAAATCATTGCCTCATAAAATATAAGAAAAAGGAAAATCCAAGGGTTGTCTCATTGTGTTATGTGCAAGAGGAATGAATAGTATATCTAGCATATGTTATTTTATTGTGATTATACTAAACAAGTATAGAGATCTGTGGTTTACATACTTAATGTTAAAGTAACACTTCCAAACAACTGGAGTGGTTATTTTATTCATTGGAATGATATATATCTCGATTTGATTCAGGGAAATCTTGTTGTAAAGAGAATTTGGAATGCTCTCCCAAAGTATGTGTTTTGGAAGGTTTGGGTAGCAAGAAATAGAGAAATATTCAAGGGGAAATCCACGTTAGCAGTCATCACAACAACTCGGGAAAAATCTCTATTGAGTGAGGTGCTTATGGTCAGTCCAAAAACGAAATTGCAAATCAATCTTATGTCAACCTAGGACATAAGGTGGGTCCAATATTACATCCCAAATGGATACTTGAATCAAAGTCCCTCCATCGGGATAAGTTCATCTATTTTTTCTTGGAGGTTGGAGTTGAATTCAGAATATTTGCAAGTTTGGTTAAAATCTCAAAACAATCATGTTATTTTTTTTAGAGAGCCTCAGGAAATATTGGGGAGGCAAGTGTGGGAGGGCTCATTTATGGTCATGGAGGAAATATAGTAACAACTCTTTCTTGTGGATTGGGTATATCCAATAATAACCAAGCAGAGAGATACCACAGGGGATTCACCTTGTTGACAAATATCTTATCGCATTTATTCATACAAGGGGGTTTTATCATGAAAAATAAGGTCAAGATATAGTAGGTATTGGTGGGTAGGGAGTAGGGGATGGGGGGTTTATAGGTATTGGGAGGGTATAAAAAGGGATGTACAGTAAAAATACATAATATCTCGTAAAAAAACGCTTATTTAATTGGAAATATGTATTGGGAGGGGGCTCAACAAAAGGAGTTTGATAGGCATTTATCAATGTTTAGTGAAATTAGGGTTATTATTTAATATCCCATGAACAAAGGAAGTATAGCATGGTTTCATTGAGTGAAGACTGCATGAGAGATACACTCTTTTTTTTACTCTAGAGAAGGTTATTTCTCTTGATATTCAATCTATAGTTGTTATTAGAGATTCTCTTTTGATTGTTTCCCAAATTAGATAGAATTATCCTCTTATGAACAACTATTCAGAAAGATTACAAAAGATAATTTCTCATCTTCTCCATCAATTTAAAAAAGTCAAATTCTTTGATGTTCGACACGACAATAATAATCATGTGGACCTTCTTGCAAATATTGCTTCTAAACTTCCTTGTGGACATGTAATAATCAATGGAGGCCTCCGAACAATTCATTGGTTACCTTAATATTTTTTCTAATATGGTTTTATTTATGCATTATGAGCCTCACCATCTTATGGAGCAAATGGAAGAATTGAGAAGTTCAAAAGGACAAACAAGATATTTAATTGCATGTTTGGATACGTGTGCCTCATTTTGGAGGTGGCGATAGTCATTTATCTCTTCAGTGATTTCCATCTTGCTTCCCAAGCAAGTTATTCCTAGTTTATCTCCCTCCGTGGTCGTCTTATCTCTTCGGTATTTTCTCTTTATTTGGGTTGTCATTGTAAGTAGCGATGGCTGGTCCTTGTCCTATAATGCCTATACATAATTTTGGGTTCTTTTATGGATGCCCTGGCTCGCTATGGCATTGGATCATTCATGTTGATTGAGGTTTATGGAAGGTTTCTTACTCTCAGGCTCGCTGAGTAAGCAATTTTTGGTGCGTAAGTGGGCGTTGGAGTCAGCATTCTTCCGTGGCTATTCAGGTTGAGACTAATTCATTTAGGCTCTTTCATAAGGGAATGCAATTTGTTTGATATTCTCCATGTCTCTCTTATGAATTAACCAACTAGGAACTTATTGTATCGGACAAACTCCCTATTTGAGATGGATATCGCTGATTTGGTGTGCAACACCCACAAAAAGTATATGGCCAATCAACTCGTTATTGATGATATCCACTCACGGTTAAATAGGGTAAATTTGAAGATAGATCGCTTGATGAATAATGTCCATCTTCTTTTAAATTATGGTTTGGTGGCTCGGATGAAGGACGTGGAAGGTGGTCTTCATAAACTTTCATCTTATATGTACTTCTTTGATGGTTGACTTGATGACTTAGAAGAAAATAATAGTATCACTAACTCCCATATACATGAAATTTCTCTTAAAGTTCAAATTGTGGAGGGTTCAAAACAACTGGTTTAACAAAATGATCTTTAAATTGCTTGTCTGGAAGTGCGTGTGGAGTATGTCAAGAACAAAGTTCAAGATCAAAAAAAGTTAGCTTGATCAAATGGAGGGGAACATGGGTAAGCATGCACTTCTTCTTAGTGTTTAGTAGTCATGCACTATAGAGCATATGGGTCATAGGGAATCTAAAGGCTCGGATTCTCATCATCCCTCTCTAATTGTCAGTTTTCTATCTTTGGAAATGCAGACGTTAATGCAAAAAATGTTGATCAAGACTCGACCTAAAGGGTGCATTTTGTTTTCTTTTTCATCTATTTTAAATGTGTTATTTTTTGTTTCCTGGTTCCTTGGTTAGTTTGTTTGAATTTGTATCAATTTGAATGTAAGCAGCTTGAGCACTCCCCTGGGCTTATTTTGGAGGACTGTGACTAAAGTAGATTTCAGTTTTAGAGTTTTTAGAATTCATACTCTTTATTTAGTATATGTATTCCTCCTTTTTTTATGTTGACAATTGCTCTAGAACGCCTCCTGTAGTTTATATATAACCTAATTCTTGGAATCAATTGATTTATTCATCTATTATAAATGAAAAGTATGCATATATGTTCTTTTTACTATATCCCTCATAGTTTCATAAAAAGATTCCCCCTTTCATTAATTTCTAGCACCACTCTATATGAGCTAAGGACCAATTCATCATCATTTACATCTTCTATAATTTGTTTTTTCTTACGATGGCATTCCCTTGTGTTGTTGTCAGTCCCTACATAACATTCAACATATGTGAATTAGATTGTTTGAAACATATTAGTGAATATTCTTAAGTACAATATTAATTCAAAAAATAATTCATATTGATTTCTTTTTTTATTCATCTAATTTATCCCTCTGCAACTTTTACATCAAGGTTTTACGCTCTTCTACAATTAGATTGCAAATAATCTTATCGAGGTTCCTCGTTTTTTCGCTATGCATATCACACATTAACGAATACATATTAGTTAAATTTACAAATAATTCAAACATATTAATTTAATACAAAAATTTCAAAGCACTTGCCTTCTTCGCAAATTTGGATGTGCTCCCATCATATTGACTATAATCGTTGTTCATTGAACTATTGCCATGCATTTTCTATCAATAAACAACCTGGACCATTAAATACAAAATCTATCAAATATACTATACAAATAAATTACATCACTTCAAAATAGAAAATTAGTTTGCAATTATTGTGCGCTTTAGTTTACAAAACACATTGGTGTGTTTATAACATTAACGCACTAGTGCATTATATCAGTATGACTACACCACAAACTATGAAATATTTTTATTTTACAATTTTAGGGAAGAAAATAAAATTGCAGTCCCGACGTTATCGGTGCGCTATAATTATAAATGTGTAGTAGCATTAATGCAAATACGGTCATACTGAAATTGTGAAAACATTTTTGTTTTATGTAAAGGAAACTAAGTAAAACAGAAGGGCTAACATTGTTGATGCACTAATGCTATAAACACATCGGTGCAAGTCTCACTAGTTTCATTTTCCATTACTTCGGAAATGCTTGTTGTAGTTTTTATATAACCCATTTTTTGTACTTTAGGTGGAAACTAACTATGTCTATATATTCTTTCCACTATATCCCTCATAGTTTTGTAAAAAAAAAAACCTTCTCATTAACTTTTAGCACCACTCTAGATGAATTAAGGACCAACTCAACATTATTTACATCTTTCACAATTTTTATGGGACATAATTTTGTTCCCTCACTATCAGTCCCTGTAAAACATTAAAAAATGTGAAATTAAGCATTTAAAACATGTTAACTATTAATGTTAAGATATTAGTTTTTAGTAAAAGGTCAAATAAAAACTTCATATTGATTACCTTTTGATCCACCTAATTTCTCTCTTTGTGACATTTCCATAAATATTTTACACTCTTCTGCGCTCAGATTATGAACAATCTTATCAAATTTTTGCTCTACACGACACAGATTAATTAATACACATCATTAATTCAAAACTTGCAGATAATTAAAAAATATTGAATTTCTATTAAAACTTAAAACTTGCCTTGTTCTTTTGTTGGGATGAGATAGCATTTTACTCGCTACAATAAGTTGTTTTACTTGAACTTCTATCGGCCATCTTCAAATTAAAAATAAAAATAAAAATCCAAGAATAATTGGGTATAGAAATGATGGAATATTTTTACAAAAAAATTTAACGGTGCACATAATAGAAATAAACACTAATATGGTGTACATAATGTTGGACATTGGGTTCAATGCTCCACGTGAGTTTTGTGACATGGACTAATCACCTCCCAAGATCCTAACTCTAGTGATTGTGGCGAAGATTAAAACATGTGGGTTTTGGTCTAACAACAATCGTGAGTCTAACAAATGATATTAGAGCAACAGGTCAAGGGTTCAAACTCACCTGAATCGCGTTGGGGGGATATTGTTGGACATTGGGTTCAGCACTCCCTGTGAGTTTCGTGACATGGATTAATCGCCTCCCAAGATCTTAACTCTAGCGATTGTGGGGAGATTAAAACCTGTGGGTTTTGGTCTAATGACAATTGTGAGTCCAACACATACCTATGCGCATTGGTGTAGTGTAAATACCATAATGCATCGATGGAGTATGCCTACATGTGCACACTAGTATATCCTTCCCCCAATGTTACAAATTTGAAAACATTTTTTTACAAATTTTATATTCATTTGGTGCTTTATAAAATACTAAACACATTAGTTTATAAATTTTTAATGTGCATTGCCAAAACTGTAAACAAATTTCAAACCTAATGTTTTTGGTATAAAACATTTTTTTTACATTGCAAATTCAGCGATGCCAATGAAAGACACATGAGCATCGGTCTGACATTTCGAAATAATGCATTGGTGTCGTATTACATAAGTAAGCATTGGTGCGTAATTACTATACATACACATTGGTGCTGTGTTTTTGTACAGTGTGCACCGCAAACCACAAAAGGGTTTAAAAAAACCTAACAGGGATAAGTTTTAGGATCCAATGCAATGAGTGGTCCAATTGCAATGTCTACCAAACACACCCATGTGCAAGTAATAATACCCTATAAAAATCTATTACTTAGAAGAAAAAATCATAATCTTGTGAAACACAAACACGGTAACCAAGAGAAACAATAAGCAAGCTAGGGATTTCAATACTGGAGGTAATTATGAAACCCTTTTATTTTTTGGGAATGCATTGAGAATCGTTTGAAACAAATAGGGGAAATATTGAGATGTTCAATAAAATGAAGTGGCATGCATTAAATTTCTCCTCTACATATTTGGATGTGACCTACGGTGATCTATTAAAAAAATTGTCTCTTCAAAAAAATTTGCACACTCTAAGGTATTTGCTGGTAAATCTCTCTTGCACAAATCTCGTCTCTAAATCTTGGAAAAAGAATGAAATAAGGAATACAGTTTTCTTTTATAAACAAACATTTAGGAAAATGAGATTCTCACTCATTTTCTTGTGGTATATTTTAGCCCGTTGATGATAAGCATGGAAATTATTTTTGTTAAACTTACATTTTTTGGAGCGCTTCACAATTTAAAGCTCATCGACATGTTATTATGAGTGAAGAGCATTGATGCACTTTACAATGTATAGTGCACCAAAAAATGAAAATAAAAATTGAAAAAATGCAAATGTAGACCTCGACAATTTAATTTTTGCAGAGGTTTTTCTTTGTGGCGAGAAAAATAGAGGCCGCTCAACGATGCATTTATTTATCATGAGCACTAATGAATCTTATATATACCGATGCACTGGTGCACCAAAAAACAATAAAGCGCACTGATAAATTTTATAATCATTTTTGGATTCTTCACAAAATTATTTTGTTTTCTGTTTCCCAAATTTTCTTTTAAGAATTTATTCACATATTGATGATGGTTTTGGTTCAAATGTAGAGAAAAAAGGTTATAATATCAAATGGCTAATCATCAATATTTCAACTCATTCCATATCATTGCAAGTTCTTCAAGTTATCCCCCACAGTTTGTAGTAAGTCCAAAATTTATTTATCAGTTATTAATCTTATTCAATTTATGTTATTTATGCATGTGCATTTTAATAATTGGTCATTGAGCATTGCATGATCATGGTTTAGGATCAAATTTAGATGCATAAGATATTTTTCTAGTCCAATAATGTTATAAGCTCTTATTAGGAGAGATATATCTTAGGTAGTTGTTTGACGAAAATGGAGAATTGATTTACCCTACCAATTGTAACATGCCATTTTCTAGCAACCAACCTACGTTAATGGTACTAGATTGTGAATTGGATATATTTTATAACACCCTAGTAGTATGCAGTTGTTTGAAATGTAAACAACTGAAGGAAAACCTACAACATGTCACATTGTCCCATTAAATTAATGATCGACAACCCAAAGTTAATGGTTTAATACCTCCCACTACAATAAGAAACCAATAGGTGATATATAAAAGTCATGTAGGAACACTTCCATATCCTCCTTTTTTGAAAAGTTGGAAGTTAGATCAACTAAGTTTCCTGCTAAATTGACCAACCCGTCTCCTTTTGTTGAGTCAATTGAGAGTTATAGTGAGTCAAAGTACGATATCAGAACTACCTAAAACATCTCTACTAGGTGATCCAAAAAGTTGTATGGCCTTAGAGCATAAGTGTCGAAGTACACACCAAGGTCGGTTAAATTGTTGGAAGGTAGTGATGACTTCCCTCTTCCTATCCATCTGCAAAGTAAATACCAAACTTGTTACAAACATAGTTTGTATGGCACTTGGTCGTTTTCCATGCCTGTTCCCATCAATGTCAGAAGCAAATTCTCCTTTTGTGGCAATAGTTATATAATTTCCAAGTGTAAAATAAATGTTGTAAATCTTGGGTTGTTTATCCTTTCACATGTATCCATTCCTCCCAAATAGTCATTATCACTTAAGTTGTTTTATGGTCCTATTTATAGTCAGCTTGATTATTTGAATATTGTTAAATACAAACATATCATTTCCATGTATAGTATTGCATGAATGTTTATGCTTATGGAAACATTGGCATGAAAAATATGTTATATATTGATGTTCGTCTACGAACTCATGGAGACAATGTAGGTTTCATAAATAGATGTAGGTCCTGATTATTTATTGTGAATTGTTCATTTGAGGAACACCCCAATGATAAAGAGTTATTTATGAAAACAAAAGCATCCATATTTGTTGTTGTGCATGCAATACACAATTTGTCTCCTAGTAATGAATTGTTAATCAACAATAACTTCTGTAGACCACCAAGCGCTCGTAAAAAATGTTGATGTAATTGTAACTTCGGGATATATTCACTTGTATTTCTTATGTATTGTAACCCGATGTTTATTCCAGGATGTATTTGTAATGTACTTGAGTCATGTCATGCCCCGATGTTCCTATCGGGAGTTTGTATAATGTAAACAAGTCATGTCAAGTCAAGGTGGGTAACCCTCCTATTGTCTAAGGGTTAAAGTCCCCGCAGTTCTTGGGCACTAGGGTTGTTAGACTCACTTAGTGAAGTTGGCCCTAGTAGGGTTTAGTCAAGTCGGGAATTAGTATAAATAGAGAGCTATCCTCTCTATTTATCACACACTCACTCACACTCAGTTGTAGCGCATAGCTGAGGAAGAGAAAGACATTGGGGCAAGGAAGAAAGAGGTTACTGCTGTCGGGAGATCATCTTACTGTTTTGGGGTTTCACTTTTGGTGTTGATTCTATCTCTGAGGAAGTTGCATGGTTTTCTCCATTTATGGTTTCCCCGAGGAAAAACATTGTGTTCATTGTCTCTCGTGTTTGATTGTTGTGCTTATTGTTCTCTCAGTTAAAGATCCTAATGTTATGCTAGCTTAATGTTAAAAATCTAACATGGTATCAGAGCTTACCTGAGAAGAAGACACTGTGCAGCTGCGGGAACTGGGGCTTCCTATTTTGTGGATCTCTCTCCATAGATTTTCAGCAAAAGTAGGGTGGAATAACTCTCCTCCCTAGGCCGCATCTTTCGGTCGAAGCAGAATCCAATTCTGAGGTTTTTCAATTTTGGACCCGACACTATTGCCAAAAATTAGGGCTTTTCAAGGAAGTGGAATTTTTCAGTGAGCCCAGGCCTGGATTGATCTCCTCCTCAAAATCGAAGTTAGGGATCAAAATCAAAGCATTTGGTTGGACAAAACTCCGGAAAATCAAAACCCTAATCTGCTCCTGAACCAGCACTGCAAAATTTCAGCTCCAAATACAGATCCGACAGCTTGACCTGGTAAGATATAAATCTTTTGTATTTCCATTTGATGTTCTTAGTTAAGATGTCTCATCATACCAAGCTTGATGAAAAGCTTGAGGGAGCTGATAACTTTCGATCCTGAAAGTATAAGATCTCCCTGGTCCTGGAAGAAAATGAGTTGGACTCCTATATCAGTGAGGAGGTTCCAGTTCCAGAGGGAGATGAGGCCAAGGCCTTACATAAGAAGAAGTTGGTTATGGCAAAGAGGATCATTGTTGATTTTATCAAGGATCACCTCATGCCACATGTGTCCTCCCTCAAGACACCTAAAGCCATGTTTGATGCCCTAACCAAACTATTTGAAGGGAAGAACATCAATCAGAAGATGACTTTAAGGAACCAGTTGAAGAATGTAAAGATCCAGAATGAGGAGACCATCCGGTCATACTTCACAAGGGTCTCCTAGATCAAAGAACAGCTGGAAGCAGTAGATGAAGAAGTGGAGAATGCAGAAATTGTGACGACTAACTTGAATGGTCTCCCTAGATCATGGGATTCTTTCATCGAATGAATCTGTGTTAGGAAGAAGTTAGTCAAGTTCAGTAGACTGTGGGAAGAATGTTCACAAGAAGAAGCTCCGATAGCAGCTGGAGAAGAAAAGATGGGAAGTGAAGATCAAGCTCTCACAGTACACTCCAGAAAAGGAAGAAGGTAAAATCATCATCACCAAGGTAAGCATTCTCATCAGAAAAACAATCCTGTAAGAAGGGATCCATCCAAACTTAGATGTTATACATGCGATGAAATAAGACACTTTGCTAGAAATTGTCCCATGAATAAGAATGGATCCAAGAAGAAGAAGAACTCCAAAAGAAGACATCATGCTCACACTGCTGAGGATGATGATTCTCCAGGGAAGAAAGTAAAACAAGAAAGTGAAGACTCTTCAAGTGAAGAAGAATATGTTTTGATCTCCACTCTCATGGGAACTGTCACTCACGGAAGCAAAGATTGGCTTATTGACAATGGGGCTTCTAAACACATGACATGTTTCAAGGAATCCTTTGAGAAATTATCCAAACATAATTCATCCCATAAGGTGAAACTTGGGGATGACTACCAATATCCCATAAAAGGTAGTGGTGAATCCTCCTACAAGCTAGACTCTGGAAAGTCTATGAAAATGAAGGATGTCTTGTTTGTACTAGGACTAAAGAAGAATCTTCTCTCCATATCGGCACCGGATGCAAAAGGCATGAGGGTTGCATTTATAGATGGCCAAGTCCTCATGTGGCCAAGAGAAAAGACTATTGACGATGCAATAGTAATTGGAGAACAAGAAGGAGGATTATACAAATTAAAGGGCCATCCAGAACAAGCTTTGGTCCATGACACAGTAGAGCCAAATGAACTTTGGCACAGAAGGCTTTCACATGTGCATTACAGAGCACTACCACTTGCAAGCAAAGTTGTTAAAGGTCTTCCAGAAATTCAAGCAAAACATGAAGGGGGTCTGCAAAGGATGTGCAAAAGGAAAAAATATAAAGAAGACATTTCCAAGTAGCGAGAGCAAGGCAAAAGGAATCTTGGAAATCATCCACTCCGATGTATGCGGACCAATGTCATCAAGTTCACTAAGTGAGTATGTATGCTATGTTTCTTTCATTGATGACTTTTCTAGGAAGAAATGGATTTACTTCATGAAGAACAAAGATGAAGTTTTCAGCAAGTTCAAGGAATTCAAAGCCTTGATCGAGAACCACACAGAAAAGAAGATCAAGACCTTTCAATTAGATAATGGCGGAGAATTCACATCAAATGAATTCAAAGACTTATGCAAAGAATCAGGGATTACGAGGGAGTTATCCACTCCATATAATCCACAACAGAATGGGGTTGCAGAAAGGAAGAATAGAACTATCATGGAAGCTGCAAGAGCAATGCTTCATGATCAAGATCTTCCTATGCATCTATGGGTGGAGGTTGCCAGAACAACGATGTATGTACAGAACCGTACTCCACATAGAGTACTCGAGAATAAGACACCCGAAGAAGTCTTTTCCAGCAAAAAACCAAAAGTCAGCCATCTCAGACTATTCGGCTGTCCAGTGTACATACACATTCCAAAAGAGAAGAGAACAAAATTAGATCCTTCAGGAAAGAAGGGTATATTTGTGGGATACTCCGAAAGCTCGAAGGCTTACAGAATATACTTCCCAGGATTCAAGAAGATCGACATCAGCAGGGATGTAACATTTGATGAAGGCACAACTTACAACAAATCCAGAAAGAGACTTGCTGAAGAACCTAAAGAAGTAGAAGCACCCATAATTCATGATACAACCATGAACAAAGAAACTCAAGAAGAAGATCGAGAATTTGAAGAACCTTAAGAACCTGTAGGTCCACCTCAAGAGAAGAATCCTCACAAGAGGAAACCTGCTTGGGTATGAGAAGTTATCCAAGGTGCGGAAAGATATGGGGCTCCAAAAGAGAATCACAGAGAAAGAAAGAGAACCGGATCCTGCTACGGATATGTAGCTTTACTATGTGACTTTATCAATAAAGAACCTTCCAATTATGAAGAAGCGACAAAACAGAAAGAATGGAAGGATGCTATGATCGAAGAGTATCAATCGATCATGAAGAACAATGTTTGGGATGTTGTCCCAAGACCAGAAGGGAATTCAGTTGTAACTTCCAAATGGATCTACAAGATCAAGCATGCTGTAGATTGTAGCATAGAGAAATATAAGTTAAGATTCGTGGCTCGTGGATTCTCACAGAAAGAAGGAATAGATTATGAAGAAACCTTTGCACCTATAGCCAGATACACTTCCATCAGATCAGTACTTGCTCTAGCTGTAGTGATGAAATGGAAGATACACCAAATGGATGTCAAGACTGCTTTCTTGAATGGTGTAGTGGAAGCGGAAGTGTATGTAGAACAACCACTCAATTTTGAGACACGTGACATGGAGTCTCATGTGTGCAGATTGAAGAAAGCCCTGTATGGTTTGAAACAGGAACCCACGACATGGTACGACAGAATTGACAACTTTCTATCCAGTTTGGGCTTTACCAAGAGTAAAGCAGATTCCAACCTTTACTACAAGGTTGAAGATGGCAACCCAGTGATGCTCCTACTATATGTAGATGATCTGTTTGTGACAGGTATGGATGGGTTGATTGCTGATACGAAGAGAAAGCTTGCTGTCGAATTCGAAATGAAGGACTTGGGTATGATGCATTATTTTCTAGGCATGGAGGTGTGGCAGAATGTAGATGGAATCTCCCTTGGACAAGGGAAGTATGCAGTAGAGATCCTGAAGAGGTTTGTGATGATGGGATGCAAGGCCATGACCACACCTATGGCATCGAACTTGAATCTATTGAGTGATGCTTCATCAGAGACGGTTGATGCTATGATGTATAATCAGATGATTGGGTCCTTGATGTACCCGATGAACACGAGACCATACATTTGATTTGCTGTGAACACCTTGAGCCAATTCCTGACAGATCCGAGACATGTTCACTTGATTTTTGTAAGGCATATTTTGAGGTACCTGAGGGGTACAATTGATTATGGGTTGAAGTATGAGGCGAATCAGAAGATTAACCTAGAGGGTTATGTTGATTCAGATTGGGCAGGCAGTGCCATCAATAGGAAGAGCACTTCAGGGTGTTGCTTCAATATGGGATTAGGTGTGATCTCTTGGTTTAGCAGGAAGCAATCCTGTGTGGCACTAAGTACAGCTAAAGTAGAGTATGTCGCAGCTTGTTCAGCTAGTTGTGAGGCAGTATGGCTAAGGAAGCTACTGTCTAATTTATTTGATCTCCAGATGGATGCTACTTATATACATTGTGACAACCAGAGTTGCGTGAAGTTGTCAGAGAATCTGGTGTTCCATGACAAGTAGAAGCATATCGAGATCAAGTATCACTATATCAGGGATATGGTGTAGAGGGGAGCAATGAAGCTCCAGTATGTTGCGACGGACGAACAAATAGCTGATGTGTTGATGAAGCCATTGGCTAGGGTGAAGTTTGAGTACTTCAGGGAGAAGCTTGGTGTTCTCCAGATCAAGGTTCCCTCCAAGGGGAAATGATGAGACCTAGAGCCATTCTGACATGGTGAGAGGATTGGTTCCTTCCATGGTCAGATGTAAGGGCTGAGCCATTCTGTCATGGTGAGAGGATTGGTTCCTTCCATGTCAGATGTGAGTGCTGATCTATTCTGATGTGACTGTAGGATTGGTTCCTACATGATCAGATATAAGCGTTGAATGCCATTCTTAGAATGGAGGCACTTGGTCATTTACCAGGAAAGCTCAGTCTGGGATTGAGGGCTATTCTGATGTGATTGTAGGATTGGTTCCTACATGATCAGATGTGAGTGCAGAGCCCTTCTGACATTGGTTATCAAATGTAAGTGCAAATCCCTTTTGGCATGAAGGATTGGTTCTTGCATGGTCGAATATAAGTGCTGAGCCTTTCTAACATTGGTTGTCAGATGTAAGTGCAGAGCCTTTCGGCATGGAGGATTGGTTCCTCGCATGGCCGAGTGTAAGTGCTGAGCCTTTCCGACATTGGTTGACGGATGTGAGTGCTAGGCCTTTCTGACAAGGTTGTGGGAGGTGTTCCCACATGGTCAGATGTGAGTGTTGGGCATGCTTTTCTGATATGATTATAGGATTGGTTCCTACATGATCAGATATAAGTGTTGGGTGGGCCATTCTGACTTAGGGTCATATATAAGTGCTAGAAGAAGACCTACATGGAGGCTAGGCCTACAACCAACATGAAAAAGGGATGGCTCTGTAGAACTTCCCGTGACGAGAAGAATCATGAGATAGCACCCGTGATGATCTAGTGATGATGATCCAACAGAGATGATCCAGATCGAGGGATGATCTAGATCCAGTGATGATGCTCCAGATGTGATCCAGATCGAGGGATGATCCAGATCCAGTGATGACGATCCAGATCGAGTGATGATCCAGATCCAAATGAAGATGACGAGGAATCGATGATGATCCAGATGATACAGAGAAGAAGACTTGTGCTGATAAATTGTGTCGAGAGAATACCTTCCTAGTTGAGAGGGAGTGTTGATGTAATTGTAACTTCAGAATGTATTCACTTGTATTTATTATGTATTGTAACCCGATGTTTATTCCGGGATGTATTTGTAATGTACTTGAGTCATGTCATGCCCTGATGTTCCCATCGGGAGTTTCTATAATGTAAACAAGTCATGTCAAGTCAAGGTAGATAACCCTCCTATTGTCTAAGGGTTAAAGTCCCCGCAGTTCCGGGGCACTAGGGTTGTTAGACTCACCTAGTGAAGTCGGCCCTAGTAGGGTTTAGTCAAGTTAGGAATTAGTATAAATAGAGAGCTAGCCTCTCTATTTATCACACACTCACTCACACTTAGTTGTAGCGCATAACTGAGGAAGAGAAAGACACCGGGGCAAGGAATGAAGAGGTTACTACTATTGAGAGATCATCTTACTATTTTGGGGTTTCACTTTTGCTGTTGATTCTATCTCTGAGGAAGTTACGAGGTTTTCTCCATTTATGGTTTCTCTGAGGAAAAACATTGTGTTCATTGTCTCTTGTGTTTGATTATTGTGCTTGTTGTTCTCTCAGTTAAAGATCCTAATGTTATGCTAGCTTAATGTTAAAAATCTAACAAAAAATGCCTTGCATTGGGTTTACCTTTAGACATCCCCTTAGGGCATAAGAAAAAGATCATTGAATAATTGTATTTTTGGATTTTCAACTAAACTAATGTAAATGTACTACTTAATTCAACATATGTTTTATAAAGTGGTTGGTTGCATGTTTATCACTAGGAAAAAATTGTCCATGCTTTTAACAAATGCTTGACCATATTAAATGCATTATATGATTAATATTATTGATGTAATGTTTAATATTTTATAATTAGGATTTATATGACGAGTGACTTGTCTACCATATACCATTGCGCACCTCTATGATGTAAAATTGAAAGAAGATGACTAGGTGAGCACAACTTGGAGATGAAACATTCCAATCATGGTTGAATCAACCACCTATTGAATTCCCACTACGCCCTAAGTCACCAATTAAAAAACTCTACAATAAATTAGTTATTCACATGTTGGGGATGAAGGAAATGACATAGATGTTGGTATGGATGATTTCTTACGGGATACCCCAACTGTTAGGGTTAACCTTAACTTGAGATCGAGTCAAAGGTGGTTAGGTATAGCACATGGTTTGGGCACATGGTTTGTTGTAGCCCATGGTATTGTCCCATGGTATTGCATGTGTTAACCTTGACTTGAGATCGAGTCAAAGGTGGTTAGGTTTAGCACATGGTTTGGGCACATGGTTTGCTATAGCCCATGGTATTGTCCCGTGGTATTGCATGTGATTAAACCTTTATAAGGTTTGAGGAGGCTCCATTGTAATTGTACTGGATATGTGTACTGTATTGTACTGGATGTGGGCATTGTATTGTACTGGAAGAGAGACTGTGAGAGCATGAAGAGGAAGTGCAGTGGTTTTGCTGCAGGGTGTATCTCTTCATCTTTCTGGACTGCAATAAAAGGACTGGCAAATTTCTTTGTGGACATAGCCCATCGTTTGGGTGAACCACGTTATATCTGTGTATCTCTGTACTGTTTTAATTTGTTTTGCATCTTGTTTATTGGTTTAACTGTATATCTGTTATTGCTATGTGGTCCTGTTTTTCTAACAATTGGTATTAGAGCCAAAAGGTCTAGTTGGTTTGTAAACTTGCAGGAAAGAAGGGTTCCTGGTTCGAGTGGGAGCAATGGCGGAAGAAGGAAAGTTTAGGGTCGATAAATTTAACGGCCAAAACTATCAGTTATGGAAGATGCAAATGGAGGACTATCTGTACCAGAAAGATCTGTACCTGTCGTTGGGTAGAAAAGCAAAACAACCAGTGACTATGGAGGATGAATAATGGGAGGTTCTTGACAGAAAGGCACTAGGAACAATACGGTTCTGCCTGGCTTCGTCGGTGGCCTTCAATATTTCGAAAGAAATAACAACAGAGGGTGTGATGAGTGCATTGAGTAAGCTCTACGAAAAACCCTCGGCTTCTAACAAGGTATTTTTAATGAAGCGTTTATTTAATATGAAGATGTCGGAAAGTGGATATGTTGCTGACCATTTAAATGAGTTTAATACACTTACCAGTCAGTTAAGTTCTGTAAAAGTGAACTTTGATGATGAGGTTAGAACTCTTCTGATCTTGTGCTCATTGCCAGAAAGCTGGAATAGCTTGGTCATGGTTGTAAGTAACTCTGTCCCTAGTTCAAGCACTCTTAAGTTTGATGATGTTGTTAGTGTTATTCTTAGCGAGGAAATGCGAAGGAAAAGCACAGGTGAGACATCAGGTAATGCGTTGACCATGGAGAGCAGAGGGAGACAAAAAGAGAGAGGAAGGATCCCAAGAAATCGCGACAAGTCTAAAAAGGGAAGATCCAAGTCCAGATTCAGAAAAATAGAATGCTGGAACTACGGTAAGAAAGGAAATCTAAAGAAAGACTGCAGAGCACCAAAGAAGAAAGGTGAGAGGCAGCAAGAGACTACCCAGGAAGCTAATGTAGCAGGTGATGTGTTACAAGATGCTTTGATTCTTGCATTAGATAATACTAGTGATTACTGGGTAGTAGATTCAGGGGCTTCATGTCATGCTACACCCCATAGGAAATTCTTTTATGATTATGTTCAAGGTGATTTTGGGCATGTGTTATTGGGGGATGATGAACCATGTAAAATTGTTGGAAAGGGTAAGGTACGGATCAAACTAAATAATGGAAATGACTGGTTGCTAAAGGATGTAAGGCACATTCCTGCTATGAAAATAAATCTGATCTCAACAGGGGAGTTGGGAGATGGTGGTTGTTTGTCTACGTTTGGAGAAACGTGGTGGAAGGTTACTAAAGGATCAATGGTAATTACAAAAGGAGATAGGATAGGTACGTTATATTTATGTCCTCACACTGATTATTCTATTCTGTAGCTTCCACAGAAACAAGTGCAGCATTGTGGCATCATAGGCTTGGCCACATGAGTGAGAAGGGGATGCAGATTCTCCACTCAAGGAAACTGCTTCNCATGCAAGGTTGCCCTTACACTTTTGGGCTGATGCTGTAAACACTGCTGTTTATTTAATAAACAGGGGGCCTTCAAGTGCTTTGGATGGTGGAATTCCAGAGGAGGCATGGACAGGTAAACAGGTAAAATACTCATTTCTGAGAACTTTTGGTTGTGAGCATTTGTCCATATTAATAAAGATGATAGAACAAAGCTTGAGGCTAAATCCAAGAAATGTACCTTTATTGGATACGGGGTTGATGATTTTGGTTATCGCTTATGGGATCTTAAAAATCGCAAAATCATTAGGAGTAGAGATGTAGTATTCAATGAAAAGTTCATGTACAAAGATCAATTGCAGGGAAAGAAAGAAGAAAAGGAAAACACAGAGTACACAATGCTTGATGAAATCAAAGAAAATGAAGTTCCAAAAGCACCAGAAAATCAAGAACAGCAGCAAGTACCTAAAACTCCTGCAACTATAAGAAGGTCTACCAGGTTAAGTAGACCCCCTGAACGATTCTCTCCTTCAATGTATTATTTATTGATGTTTGATTCTGGTGAGCTAGAATGTTTTGAAGAAGCAATGTAGGTAGAAACTAGAAAGAAGTGGGAGCAAGGCATGGATGAGGAGATGGACTCATTGGTAAGAAACCAGACTTGGGATTTGGTTAAGTTTCCTGCAGGAAAAAGGGTATTGCAGAATAAATGGGTTTATAGGTTGAAGGAAGAAGATGGAGGAAAGAAGCGGTACAAGGATAGACTTGTTGTAAAGGGGTTTGCACAAAAGAAAGGTATAGACTTTGATGAAATATTTTCTCATGTTGTTAAAATGACTTCAATTAGAACTATTTTAAGTCTAGTGGCGGTAGAAGATTTGCATCTTGAACAATTAGATGTAAAAACGGCCTTTCTCCATGGGGATTTGGAGGAAGAGATTTATATGCAGCAACCACAAGGGTATGAGGTCAAAGGGAAGGAGATTTTGGTTTGTAGGTTGAAAAAGAGCTTGTATGGCCTAAAGCAAGCTCCAAGGCAGTGGTATTTAAAATTTGATAAGTTTATGACAGAACAATTATGATAGATGTCATTTTGACCACTGTGTTTATTTCAAGAGGCTAGATAACAGAAGATATATTATCTTGTTATTGTATGTGGATGACATGCTTGTTGCAGGGTCTAACATGCAGGATATAAATGTGCTCAAAAGAAAACTAGCTAAATCATTTGCGATGAAGGATTTGGGTGCTGCAAAGCAAATCCTTGGTATGAGAATAACAAGAGACAGGAAAAATCACAAATTGACATTGTCTCAAGGTGAGTACATAGAAAAGGTGTTGCAGAGGTTTAGAATGCAGAATGCAAAACCAGTCAGCACACCTTTGGCAAGCCATTTCAAACTAAGCAAGCATATGTGTCCAGAGACATAGGAAGAGATAGATTACATGTCCAAGATTCCCTATTCATCAGCAGTTGGGAGCTTGATGTATGCCATGGTGTGCACAAGACCAGACATTGCACATGCAGTGGGAGTTGTGAGCAGGTATATGAATAATCCAGGTAAAGAGCATTGGAAAGCAGTACAGTTGATTCTCAGGTATTTGAGAGGTACCACTTCTCATGCATTATGTAATGGAGCGGTTTGCATGTAAATGGGCATATGGCTGTAAGACCTGGTAAGGCATGCAAACCCCTGGTAACTCATAGGTAAAGTCGAGAGATAGACCTAGGTGATAGGGGGGTGTATGTAAGATTCCTCGGTAAATACTTGAGGGGAGTTGGTGATTACTCCAAGTCAAGTTTAAAGGGGGGATTGTTAGGGTTAACCTTGACTTGAGATCGAGTCAAAGGTGTTTAGGTCTAGCACATGGTTTGGGCACATGGTTTGTTGCATCCCATGGTATTTTCCCATGGTATTGCATGTGTTAACCTTGACTTGAGATCGAGTCAAAGGTGGTTAGGTCTAGCACATGGTTTGGGCACATGGTTTGCTGTAGCCCATGGTATTGTCCCATGGTATTGCATGTGATTAAGCCTTTATAAGGCTTGAGGAGGCTCCATTGTAATTGTACTGGATATGTGTACTGTATTGTACTGGACGTGGGCATTGTATTGTACTGGAAGAGAGACTGTGAGAGCGTGAAGAGGAAGTGCAACGGTTTTGCTGCAGGGTGTATCCCTTTATCTTTCTAGACTGCAATAAAAGGACTGGAAAATTTCTTTGTGGATGTAGCCCATCGTTTGGGTGAACCACGTTATATCTGTGTCTCTCTGTACTGTTTTAATTTGTTTTGCATCTTGTTTATTGATTTAAATGTATATCTGTTATTGCTCTACGGTCCTGTTTTTCTAACACCAACGATGGAGGGATTTTTGTTACATGCATTCCAACAAAATGGACATGGGGATGATGCTAATATCATTGATACCTTCTTTGAAAGCCTTACATATACTTCCACCACCCCTGTCTTAGGACAGGGGTCAAGATATACCTAGCTAGGAGAACAATGTTACTCTACAACTTGAAAGCAATGTATAGTATGTCAAACATGTGTTGATCAACACTTTTGCGGTAACTATCCATTAAGTCCCTTAATTTTTTAAGGAATATTGTCACAAATGAACATGAACATTGAAAATGGTTGATTTTCTACATGGTTGTCGATGAAAGTATACATTTCTATTGACCACTAATTGTAGGTTAGTAAGACATAAGTTACACACAAGTGATGAAAGTATACATTTCTATTGACCACTAATTGTAGGTTACTAAGAAATAAGTTACACACAAGCGATAATTTATTTCTAGACAATTGTGTAGAGGCAAAAAAAATGTTGAAAAGGTTGGGTGTTGAGTATATATCATACCATGCATGTCTGAATGATTGTATTATATACATAGATGAATATGTTGAAAAAGAGATAAGTCAAGAATGTGGGCATGATAGGTACTAGAAATAAAAAAGAAAGGGCAAGGCACATGGTCCTCCTCCTTATAAGATATTGAGTCACGCAACTATAATTCCAAGGATTCAAAAACTCTTCCATTGCAAACAATTAGTCATGTTGTAGGGGTGGCATGCCTCACATAGAAGTGATCCATGAGTTATGTGAATCACAACATATTCAAATATAGGCATGAAGTATATAGATAATACATGGCCCAATAAATTAAAGGATTAAGTATAGAGCCTTCGACTAGGCATATCAATAGATGGAGTCAACCCATATTCCCTCCAAAACAACAACTATTCTATTTGGCTAGTGGTAGTAATCAATAACAATATTTCCCCATGGTTTTCTGTGAAGAATGAACATCTTATGCTTGCTCTCATAGTCCCAAGCTTAAAAAAAAAAGAAAAAAAGAATGGATGTCTAACTCTAATTATTGATCAATGAATTTCAAAAAGTATGGGAAGGGATACATGCATATGATGTATCAAGACCCATCCCAACGGAAAGTTCTTTTGCATTGTATGGAATATGTGCATACACTACACATAATTTTCTAGGACTAGCATTTTGTTTTGGTAAGCATGTTGATTGATTTGTTCTTATCTATAACATTTTTTTGGCATTCTTAACTTGGTGCTACTATATATATATATTAACATGCAATGTATACAATAATTGTAACAAAAGGATAGCATGGTTGTAAATGTTGTGGATCTTCTATAAAGGCTAGGTGGTCCAACCAACTGCCAAAACTTGTGTACGACTACTCGATTGCACTTATCCAAGAAGAGCACCCTTATAGTGTAAAATTCAATGAAGCATAGGATCATCAAGCCTGTAGGATTCAAATGGAGAATTTTAGAAGAGAGAAAACCAATTGATATCTCATATCAATAATTCATGGAAGATAAAAAAAACACTCATGATACCAATAATTGGAATAATAATCACATTCCATTAATAAGTGTTAATTCACATATTTAGTAAATTATATGTAATACAATGGTTATACATATAGGATAATTTGAATGCCGTAGATAGGATTCAAATCTACCAACTCGAACTGACTCGGGAGCTAACTCAGTTTGAGGAAAAACATCACTAGAGCTAACTAGTGCAACTCTGGATCACTAAAACAGTTCACAACCATTTAAGTGAAGATGGTAGGTGAGTAGATTCACCATACCTCCCTCAAATCATGCAAATTGGTGCTAGAGAGACCGAGAGTGAACTAACTGATGGGAATTAGAGCATAAATAGGCATAAATGAACACATACTATAGTCAAATGTTGGAGACTTCTAGTGGCACTCATAGTGGGTTCTTAAATTATAGGGATTGGTGCCTGGGGCACCTAAACTCATGAAAACAGGTGCAGTAATTCATATATGTCCCCTAGGTGTGTCCCACATGCACTAGTGGAGTGATGAAGACCTCCTAATCTAGGAAAATAGATAATTAGACTATGTGGTTAAAGGGAGGATTAATAATAATCCCAACCTTTTAGAATACTTGCATCTACTTTCAATGATGAACCTATAATCACACCAACATATTGGATTAGGGCATATGAAATAAATAATGAGAAGGAAATTGCAGATATGTTCAATTATTCAATGATACTAAATTTATTTTCACATACGTTGAGAAAATGCCCATTGAGATGAAAAGGAAATATGTATTTTATGAGCTTTCATATTGGGAGCATCCATAGATTTCCCACTTACTAGATCCTACGCATATATTAAAAAATGTTTCACCTTCTCTATGGAGGCACATACCATCCAAAAAAATGTGACACATTGGATGTTACGAGAGATCTTATTTCTTTGAATACTAAAAAGACACATTGGCCAATAAAAGAAAGTGGAGGAGAGGTTGACCCTTCTTGGTATTTTAAAGAAGGTGATGTCCCATGGATTTCGAAGAAAGACTATCTTTCAATGGTTAAGGATGTTATATTGGGTTTGAAGGCACCTTCTTTATATGGGTCAACTCTGAGACATTGCTTCATCGTAGAAGAACATTTGATGGGGTTGAAATTACATGACCGTATGAAACTTCTAATAGTATGTATCTCTAATACATGATTCTTTTTCTATAGTGTAGGTTAAAATATATTATGCCCTCAAAGTTTTATGAAATTAATTGTGTATTATATCTATTTTGCAGAGTCATTATCCTTTGCTCATGTGTGGTTCTGCGAACCGTGATTCCCCCTAAGATCTGCACCATTCCATATCGAAATTATCTGCATTTGTATGTTGGATCACATCAAAGGAAATTCATATGGCTAGCATTCCATAATGACATCAAGAGATAGCTAATATTATTTGTATATTTGAGAAGAAATTGCCCATGAGTTTTATGGACTTGCATGTCCATTTTATATTTCACCTAACTAATGAGGTTGAGTTAACTAGGGTTCTCTCATGTCATTGGATGTTCTTAGAGAGGTACATGAAAAAAATGAATGGGTTTGTTCATCAAAGGGAAAAACGAAAGGGCTCTATGGAGAAAGGGTACATAATATACGATTCGTTCTATTATACCAGTGAGTACATCAAGCAAATTGATGATATAACATGGGCAATGGTTTGGGATGATTATTGGGATGAGGACAAAAGGGAAAGGGAGCTACTCCAAGTGGATGGAAAAGGTGCATGATAAAGAGTAAGTCACTTATATTTTGTCAAATTTTTACAAAGCAACCATTTACACTAAAGTTGATAATATATACTTAATCTCATACCACTATTAGAAAAAGTGAGATAAATGACTTAAAAACTACTAAAAATTGCAGATAAACGACTAAATTTAGTCACATGACTAATAGTCAGTTATTTCCAGTTACTTATAACGCGACTAAATACGCAACTAAATTTTGTAGTCATTTATTGGTCGTTCTCATTGATAAATTTGGTTGTATATTTAGTCATTGATTTTTGTTGATTAATCATTTATTTAGTCATTAACTCATGTTAACTAGTCATTTATTTAGTCATTGATTGTTGTTAATTGATCATGTATTTAGTCATTGATTGTTATTAACTAGTAATTTATTTAGTCATTGATTGTGGTTAATTAGACATTTAGTTAGTCATTAAGCATCTAAATGGCCATTTATTTAGTCATTGATTGTTGTTAACTTGTCATTTATTTAGTTATGGATTGTTGTTAACTAGTCATTTAATTAGTCATTGATTTCTGTAGATAGGGCACAAAGGAATCTAACCACCAAACTCCTTCTTGTAAGGCAGGTGCTCTTCCATTAAGCTAGCACCCTTAAATAGAAGAATCGAAGTTCACACTATAAAAATTGTTCCCAAATTTATGTTCTTCTTCAGTAAACAATCTAATGTCTAACCGCATGGAGTGAACCAAAAACATGTTGCGACATAGCAAGAAGTCAATGATCCAACTACATTCATAACACCCATTGCTAACAGATCTCGATGACCCTTTGTACCATACCTAAAACACACAACAGGTCTTCCCTTTCCACCACCGTAACCTTTAAATTCAAAACACTCACAATAATAAATTTATAATTAAGGACATGTTTGAGTTCCATATGGTTAGAGGTGATATTGGAATGGGAAATTAAATTGGATAATCATGAATGTTAGAGTGATTTAGAGGTAACGAATGAATTAAGTAAAGGGAATGCTATGTAGATTTCAAAACTAAACTTGGATAAGTAAGATTCATTGTCCTTTAAAATACAATTTGAGTGGGCCTAACAATTAAGAATATGTATTTTCTATTTGATGATTTTGATAATATGTGCTAACAAAAAATATGCCACATTATATTTTTGATGATAAGGTTGATAAATAAACTTGTATAAGTAAGATTAAATTGACCTTTAATATAAGTAGGCCTAAGAATATTTACTTGTTATTGATCATTTTGATAATATATGCTATCAAATTTTGTTGATAATGATTGCTACCAATTGAGATAGATTATGGTATCATATATACAACTCTCTTTAACCAAGAAAACCCATAACCCTAAACAATGTAAAATATTAATAGAAGTTTTAGAGTATTGTGAACTCAAGTAGTGAGATGCTGGAAATAATTGCCAATCCCAGTTTTCATAATATCAAGGAGAAATATCCATAACTTAAGGATTGGACAAGATAACAAGGGTATTGAGGATGATACCAACAAAGTTTGAGTAAATCCATTGGCATATGAAACTTTCATTCAAATGTAATAAATGAAAAGTATGAGTTATATGCTTTGTGAAAACAAATTCAACCTTGACGCTGCCTTGTCATGATAAAGGTTAACTAAATGATCGGTCCTGGTTTTATTATTACGATTCACAAAAGTTTAACTTTCTTCTTGGTTTCTTGCATCTGTTGGTAGTGGAATACCATCTCTAGAAATATTGTGAGAGTAAGGTCTATTTGAACCAGAATCTGGGTTCGGGATGGGCTCTTTCTTCTTCTTTTGTCATCTTTTTATTTGTGGCATAACATATCAAAGATTGATAGGAAGATCAATGCAATGCATTAACAATAAACAACTCTTACTCTATTGGAATTTATGGCCTAGAATCCTTTGAACACTCGCCAATGAAGAAGATTGAAGGTGCAACAACAATGGATGTGAAAGGACCTTGACTTGTATTTCCTTTGTTCTCTCATAGCTTTGGGAGGTTAAGAGACAAAGCATGAAAGAAAATAAAACTAGCCTTCTATTGAATAAAAAACATGAATCCGAGCAGGGCTATGTCCATGGATTGAACATTATAGAGGTTCCATGGTTATAACTTCTCAAAAGAATTGTAACCCAACCAATACACATTAAATCACAAATTCAAATACTATAATGGAGCTAGCCTCATAACTGAAAATGAAGATCTATGGCTTTGGCTTTAAAACACACATACCTTTACATGGAGAAGATAATAGTCTAACACTTAAACCTATGTCAAAAACTCACAAACTGTTGGTCTTTATTATGAAGTTTAACCTCAAAATCTAATCCTCAAGGATTCAAGTTCATCATATTCATAAGAGTATCAAAATGAGTAATGGCGAAGATCTTATAAACTTGAACCAAAATAAACTCATAGGAGCATAAATATGATTTTGTGGCCATTCTAGGAAAGTAAATTATTAGATGCATGGAACTACTAAATAGAATGTATTAGGTTAGAGAGTTGGATGGGAGATAGTGTATGATGTCCCCATATGTGTGAATAACAACTCAATTTATTTTCTTGACTACCTTCCTATAGACATTTACCAACGACTATCTCAAATATTGATGAAGAGTGGTCTTCATACATGCCAACAAATATTTGACATTTCCTAAATGATTTTACTCATTGGCCATCTCATATATGTTGATCATAATTGAATTATAATTGAGTTAGTAAAGTGTATTATTCATTCCTATAGGGTTCTAGTTACCGTTTGAGTGTGTTCTTGGAATCTCTAGGAAAATTCTTCCTCCCTTGAAAGAAATGAAGCCCTAAGAAGCCAATATTTTGAACCACTTTCTTAGAGGATCTTGCAATTCCACTATTAACAACAACAAAAATGATCTTGAAGAAGAAATAGTCTTTGTAACATTTTATTGCACTCCAAGTGGATGCTTCTCCACTTGGGAACTATGGCATTCTCATATCTTTGACCTCTCATATGCTTCATAAGCCTTGAAATTTTAGTAAGTACACTTTCTTCCTCTATTTTCAACAAGAAATCATACCATTCCATTGCTCTGAATTATAGTTAAGAGTCAGAAACTTATTCATCTAACTCAACTTGAGGCAACAGGGTGGGAGATGCTTCAAGCACCTCGAGTTGGAATGGAACATTATTGAACTTGCTCACAAGTTCTACAAGGTCCCAAAGGAGTTTTTCATCACTGTAGGAAAAAAATGGCTTTTAGATAAACATTATTGAACTTGCTCACAAATGCTACAACAACCCAAAGGAGTTTTTCATCGTTCTAGGCAAAAAATGGATTTTAGATAAACTAGATATTAAATCAAAGAAAGGGTAATTAGGGAATATTTGTAAATGAGTGTAAATGGTTAGATGCTTATTCTGTACAATAGAAATATACATCACTATCATATCCAAAGAAACAAATGACGTAGAAGTTAAGTCCTCCAAAACTACATAATCTTATAAGCTAATGCACATTTCTACACATCATCATCTTTTGACTAGGATGCCTAGATACCATTGATTTTAATATCACATTCCTAACATGATCAATATTTAAAGTTAAAAACAAGCTATTAATAGTATGAACCTCTTTCTACATTGTAAAGTTGCATTCCTAGACTCCGCTTTGAAAGTAATCGAGTATATCGACCAAGCTCCTCCAACAAGCCCATATAAGTTTGTCAATGATTCTTCTAGGACATTTAGAAGTGTTTCTTGTGTTGTTCTCATGATAATATACTTTAACTACCTTACAAAAGGTATAAAATCAACATAAATAAATGACTAGACCAGAAACAAGGTTTTTCAGCTAGATAAAGGAAACAAATACATTTATTTCAAAAAGCATTATACTAACAAACTATCTAAAGAAGCACTCCCTTCCATGCTTGCAAGAAAATCAAAGTATATATATCATAATTCAATGGAGGGAAGTCCCCATCACAAAAACCTGACTAGGAAATCAACTACGAAAAGGTTTTGCTTTCAAAGAATATGGAGACCAAAATATATTCTTTTAACTTTTCACTTGTTGTTTAGTTCTATCTCCTTGATGTTTAAAACTTAGTAGATTAACAAGTCTATGAAAATCCATGAAAAAATGAGCATTCATAAAGATAAATCACTATAAGATATGTTGAGCACAAACAATCATATAATAATACAAGAATGCCATTCAGGTACCATGATGCTTAGCAATTAAAAGAAATGAAAGTCTCTCAAAATCTAAGATTTAATTATGCATAACATGACGATTTAAACATAAACAATTGTTAATTGATAATTGAACAAGTTAAATTCATGTATTACGATGTTCCTGTGACAATTATCTTGGTTGAAATCAAGAAATTGACAACTAAGCAACACCAAATCAACAAGCAGACAAAGTGAATTGTTAACAAACTTGAACAATAGGTACTTATGTTATTGGATCAAGTTTGTTGCCTCTAGATAATCAAATATCAATAACCGGAAGGAATCCTTATCTATCCATTTCAGTATCAAGCTAATTGGTGTATGTTGTTGTTAAAGTGGCACTTCAACAACTACCACTGAAGTAAGGCATAATATCTCCCAAGGTCTCATTAGAATACAACGATCCAAACTCATCTCAATTGGAAATTGCAAATCTACACTGTATAGCAATAGGTGCAATGAATTTCACAATGATACACAGTCAATTAGTTATGGAAATATATCTTTTAAGCACATAGAGACATAAATGGATTTATATACAACATACACAACTGGTACTTGAACATCGACAAAAAAACATATTTGAATCTTATTTAATGAAGAAGTCTATAGGAAAATGATATGAACAACATGAAGATTTAGTTTAAGTGGTTGTTGTAGTGACCATCTTCTTCAATCATATTTAGAAAGTCTAGTTGTTGATTGATTGGCCATTACTTGAGAGAAGATGCATCAATTGGAGGGTATCAAGAGGGTGTTTTGCCTCATATCCCAATTAGTTGAATTGGTGATTGCTTGGCCATTACTGGAGAGATCTATTAACTAGAGAGTCTCATGAAGGTGTTTGGCCTCATAGCCTATTTTTTATCACTTCAGTTACTAGTAGGTGCACTTGTTGCATAAAAATATGTAGGGTTTAGTGTTGCATACAAATCTCTGGGGTGGGTGAGTTAGCACTTGTGTGTGCATAAAAATATGTGATGCTGCATAAAATTATGTGGAGTTAGTAGTGGTAATTTTAGTTACAAATAATTTAATGTGGCTATGCATTTCATCCTCCATTACTTTATTTGTGTGAAAGCAAGTCTTGACCATAAATTGTGTAGCAAATCATTAACTACCTCACTAGTACAAAATGAGGAATTAGTGACTATGTGACTGAAAAATCTAGTCACCAGAGTTTTTTCAAGTGATTTACTACCAAATATGAGCAATTTTGAGTGACCCAGCTATAAACGACCAATTTAATCATGGGTTTAAAAATATGACTAGATAATAAGTGACAGAGTTAAAAATGACTAACGTAAATGACCAATTTAGTCATGCCATAAAAAATGACTAGCTACAAGAATATGGATTAGTCATTTTTAATTGTGTCACTCCTATAATGAAAAGTTGCAATTGTGACAATAAAGTATTACAATTTACCAAATTTTGTAAATTTTCCACCTTCTATCTCTGACCATGTGTATAAGGTTAACAATTTTGTATCAAAAATGGAATTTGTGGGGTTATGATCTAGTGTTTTTCCTAGGTGGGGATAGTGTTAGGGTTTTTTGGATTATTGCAGATGATGTGCTTTAGTTCATATTGCTTGCCATATATATGTGATCACAAATCCCAGATTATATATATGTTGGAAAACCCTCTTTCTGTAATGGTGCCATGCACCTTGAGTTTCAAAGATACAATAAAGCAATTGCGTGAAATTGCTCTTAACCATGTTTATCCCTGCTGCAGTACCATTGAAGCAAACAATTAAGAAAATTAACAAAATGTGCCTACAATTACAAATTATCTAGAACCACCATATCGATGCCTAGAATCAACATAACTAGTTGTTGATCCTTCAATGTGAGAGTCCCCAGTCCCATACTGATGTGATTTTCTAACTTCAATATAGTTATCATGATCTATGGCCGTTGAACTAGCACCAGTTGTAGCTTCACCAGGCTTAGATCCTTTAGTAGCAGTTGATCCAATTGAACTGGTGAAAGTACCAAGAACAATATTTTAACTAATTGAAGACTCAATTAATTAGGGTGCTGACCCAAAACCACTCTCAGATCCATATGTAGTAAAGGTAAGGGCTCAATCTCAAAGTTTCAGGTACATATTTCGATTCCTTCTCTTACAGGCCTGACCTCACAGAATAGGATACGTATAATGTGATGACCTCTCCTTATCACTATCAAGGTAAACCTCCTTTCATTGGTGTCCAGGTAGATTTTGGATTGACACCACCCACCTGATTCATGATGTGCAAAACGCTTCTCGACCAACCTTGATCCAAGTTTATTATAGATACCACTATAATTACAAATATAACATTAAAACAAATTATATAATAAAACAAATATTATATTAATATAAAACAAAAATTAATTAGATTTTATATTAATCATATTTTATAAAACAAAACAAGTTTTATATTAATTATAAAACAAATGTAATATAAAAAAATAACATATTATAATAAAAATAAAAATAAAACAAACATATCAAAATATAAATTATAAAACAAAAAATTATATACAGATGCATCTCTTGACCCACCAGCTCTCAACCCATCTCTATTTGACGACATTCATGGCCGATTTTCTTGAACTCATGGAGATTTCATTCTCCAATTCCACAGATGGCTACTCAAGCAACCCGTTGGCACCAAATAACTAGTCCAAGCAGACCGGTGGTGCCAAATATTTTGTGTTGGCTGGAGGCGAGGAGAGTTTGGTGGGTTCTGAGGGGTAGGTGGTGTGAATAGTGTCTAGAGGCATTTTTGGGCATTTATTAGGCCACCATTGATACATGTTCAGGAAATTGTGATGCATATTCACAATTGTTGAGGGTTTGGTGGGTTGTGAGGGCAAAGTAGTTGTGAATTGGGTCTGGAGGCATTTTTGGGAATTTATCAGGCCACCATTGATACCCATTCACCATTGTTGAGGGTTTAGAAGTTGGGTATTTAATTGCCAATGCTGCCATAGATAAAACAACACTGGAGAGAACCCAAAGATTCTTTAAGAGGTGGTCCATGAATTATGTAGTTCTAGAGTCAAAATCACCTTCTTCCGTTACAAAATCGTAGGTAAGTTTCTTGGTTTACTATGAAATTTTAGCTTTGCATGTTAATATTGGTTATAATCCTGAAGCGCGATTCATGAATGTTCAAAATTGTCTAGCATCCTACATCTAAATTTTTATTGTTAATGTCAAAACCTACACATCCACGTTACAACCTTTAACTAAATTGTCATGGCCTTCCATCCTCCTGGATCCCATTAGTTGGCTTGGATTCAACTTGGTCGTTTCCAGTGTAAGTGATGTACCCATAAAGCATTCATGAAATAAGTGGTATAAGGAGACTAGGTGTAGTTCTTAAGGTAGGTAGGTAAGTTTTTTTGAAAACACTAAAGTGAAGGTAGTGTAATGCCATTCCATCCTGAAACAAGTTAACAAAATTGAATGGAAATCAACTGTTGTTCTTGATCTTCTCTTCAATCCCATTTGTCTTGTGTTGCATTCATATCATTCAATTCTTATTCCCATTTGTAGTGTTACTGAATCAGTATCAACTAGTCCTTACAGACTAGTCTCAATAAGTCCTTACTAGTATAATTTAGACCATAGGAGTTCAATGGTCCATACATACCATCAACTTCCCTTTCATGAGATTCTACATACTTTTTGCCTTTCATTTTAGTGCCTACTACCCACAATTTGTCTCTTCATAACCCTTGTATAAACTGATAGCTTGGTTCACTCACCTATACTTAGAGCTTTGGATGGCCTTGCTTGGGTGGGTAACCCTTTGGACATAGAATTAATATTCCAACAAGCTTGAGGTCATACATTCCCATACCCTGAAAGTTTGATACTAGCCATACAATTATGAGAGGGTAATGATTACATACCCATACACTTACAATCCAATGAGGTTAATGTATACAAAATCATTTGTGCCAGACCCTCATTTAGTGGATGCAGGGATCATCTTTACCACAATTCCTGATTACTGAACGTTTCAGGAAAGGTTGAATCCATCTAGCAAATAAAATGATGGTTTATTCCATTCCGACACTAATCTATCTCTGTGATGGATGATGCGAATGAATATCCCTCTCAGATGGATATATATATATACACGTATCTGGATGGATGTTCTTGACCCAAACAACCAACATAGAAATATGGGCTACCGTTTACTCCAGGATGGATGGAAATATGACTGTATATGTATATGTATGCATTTTGGATGGTATCTCCCCCTCTATCATCTCAGTTAGTGGATAGACAATATCAATGAATAACCAGTCTTTCTCACTATGTATCTCTTCTGCTCTCATTTTAATCATTAGATAGCCAATATTTTGCATTAAAGAAGGAGGAGTTTGTTCAATCCAGATCTAGTGATAACATTCCTCAGGTTTGATGGTTATATAAATGTATACAATGGAATGGATACAACAGTTGATTTAATCTCCTTATGCCTTCAAAAATTTTATTTGATCCAATGGTTGGCGTGTTTACGCTCCATAACTAGTTATAGCCCGTAGCTTGTGATAGAGGGGGTGGATTCCATAGCTAGTTAGAACATATGAAAATTTTTACCTGGGCTGATGTTAGGATGTCAATCCCATGGTGTGTTCCCTCCTGAGTGTGTGTAGTGCATAGTGTATATGTTTTCCATTAAATGAGAAACATATAAAACATGAAATATCCTAAAATATGATAAGTACCCATCCCTTTGTACATTAGTAGTTTAGGATGTGTTGCTCTTCTGGTAATCGGTATGTGAACCACTGGATCTATGATGGGTCAACCCATCGCCTTTTGATGATGATATCCACACATCATCCATCATATTATCTTTTTAGAAATGGTCTTCTTTGTACCATTTTTCTATCTCAAGGGACCTTTGTCTTCCAATTTTTTAACATTGATGTTTATTAGTTGTTTGCTTCTCTCGGACCCACAATATAATGCATTAATAGTTTATGTAGCTCTTTATTTGGTTGCACAATGAATCCAAAACATTGAAAATTGCTTACACTCGTTTCTCTCTTTGGTTGTATAATGAATTTAAAACATTCAAAATTATTTATGTTTGTTTCTCTCTTTGGTTGCATAGTGAATTCAAAACATTCAAAATTGTTTATGTGTGTTTCTCTCTTTTGTTGCATAGTGAATTCAAAACAATTAAAACTTTTATCTAGTCACTCTGAAGTTAAAATTTTTAATTTGATATAATTGTTACATTAATGGTTATAATTTTTTTTACATTAATTTTGAAACTTAACAGATTGGTATTTGTGTTGATATTTTGTCTCTCATAAAGTTAATAATTATTTTTAAAATAAAATGACTCAAATAAAAGAGTTTGAGTGTCTGTATTTAGATTTTGGATTGTCCTCTAGAGGTTTACATATCTCTAGAATAAAATATAGTATGTCTCATAAATCAATCTGCTATCTTCTTAATCCAACATTGATGGTTTAGCTTGAATTGGACTAGTCGCCACACTAAATACAACTGTATAACTTAGTTGGGTGTTAAGCCAATTTAAGAGTATTTTTGTCCCTCTACACTACCATTTGAAATCCTCCATTTTCCCTTGGTTTCATCTTCAAATTTTTCCCTGTAAACATTTCCTTAGCTATTTGTCACCGTGATGACATGGAACTGATGATTAACTCAATGCTTGTCACATCATTTTTGTATTTATTGTGCATCTTCAATAAAATTTATATAACCTATCATTTCATTTATTTGAAGTGGTACACAGATTTTTCAATCTATCATTGTGTAACTTCATGTTTCCAGCCCCTTGTTAAAGCGGCCTATAAAATCATGTCCAATAATGTTCAGCCCTAGAACCTCAAACACGCCTTAATGGTGGCTTGTTAATGGAGTTGTGAATGGTTTTGATGTAGTTTTGTTGAGTATCTAGGTCTTAAGAGATTCATATTATATTTGATTTCACTACCTTCTGGGTCTCCACTTCTGTCCATTAATATGTCTGAGGATATAAGGCAATGGTTTTTTCACCTTGACATCAATCGATGAACATGTTTCTTTAGAAAATCACAAAAGAACATGTTTTTTTTTAAACATAAACGGTTAAGGATCTTTTATATAAATGTAGAATCATATATTATAGAATTATGAGAGCATACTATTCCCAAAGGAGAACCACATCCATAAATACTTGTTCGTCCTTTACCAATCTATACTTCTCATGATATTTTCCCATTCCATGGAGACTGTATCTCCTTACAAACTGCCCAAGAAGGAAAATACAAAAACAAAACATTGCCAAAAGAAAATGGATATATTCACTGTTATGGTATCCAGTTTCTCTTGTAGACCTTTTGATCGCAAACTAAGATGCCATAGTATAGACCAAGTCCCTTATTAGCCATTATGTCCACTTATTATCCACTCCTTGCTTCCCTTACGACCATCATCGAATCACCAAAAACCACCAATTCCTCAATGTCGAAAATTCCTTGTAAGCTCCAGACCTTTGATTAATGCTGGCCATTCTACACCATTATTTGTCTTCTTGTCAATTCCCCAAGCGTATTCTTTCAAATTGTTTCCTTTAGAGTCGAAAAAGATTCCACCCGCACCTGCGAACCTAGGGTTGCCTTTTGAGGCTTCGTCAAAGAACAAAGAATTGCAACCAAGTTTCTTCCACCAGATTTTGAAATCTTCAGAACTCATTCTTAATTTCCAATCTTGAGATATGGATTTTTTTGAGGGATGGATCCAGGGGAGAGAGAATGGGGGCACCAAAAAATTGGAATCCCAAACTCTATCCTCTACTGTTAGAGGTTCCTTGTTTATGTTAAGCATTCTCCTTATGAATAAATCCTCTCCCCAAAGCGCCTTTGCAAAGGCTAAAACTTTTCCCAAACTGTTTTTTTCTTCCCTCGAACATCTCTTTATTTCTTGTTGTCCATAACTTCTAGCATATGTATTTTGGGAGAGCTTCCCATGCTCTTGCAAAATCAGGTTTGTAAGAGAGGGATCTCTGGTAGTAGTCTTTCCAACACGCAAATAAATCATTCCAGTTTGTTGGCATAATTAAATCAGAATGTAGATATTTGTAAGCTTGCTTCCATACCTCATGGGAAAACTTACACTCGATAAAGAGATGTTCCAGGGATTCTTTTGATTCTTTACACATGATACATCTCATGGGACCTTTGATGCCTCTTTTCCTCATGTTCTCCATGGTTAGCATTTTGCGATGGGAAAGAGTTGAAAAGAAAACGTTGATTTTCAGCAACCCATCCTTGCACCATACTTTATTCCATTTCCTGTCTATGTTGTTGCTATTTTGAAAGCCAACTGTTACGCGATATTCATCTTTTACCTCGTATGCACCTGATTTTCCCTAGTCTCTTCCATTAGACAAGTTGCGGTATACTGGGGTTGACCCATGAAGCAGAGAAATAAAAGCATTGTAGTTTGGACGTAGGTGATCTGAGATATCCAGGTCAATCCAACCGACCCATCTTCCATGATTCTTCTAGTATGAGAGATCGCATAAAGTATTGATATTTAATTGATCCATCCGTTGCTTGAGTTCTGCAAACTCCTGTAGGAAATTGGCAGGGGAGGTGTGTCCTAAGTTATATTTCCATACCTTTATATGTTTTCCACTTCCTAGGATCCAATAGAGTTGATCTTGTAAGATATACATTTCCCTCTTACATAAATCCCAGCTTAGGGTTCCCTTTTTGTCCTGGTTAATCTTTTCCACACATCTTCTTCTAGAACCATTCATATTTTTTTTGAAGAATCTCCTTCCACGATGCATTTTTTCCAGAAACAATTATCCACTCGATTTTGGCTTCGAATGCTAGATTCATTTTATTTGTATCTCTTACTCTAGTACCTCCGCAATTCTTTGGCCTGCAGAGTGTTTCCGAATTCACTAAATGAACTTTTTTTTGGTTACTTGATTTTCCTCCTTGCCATAAAAATAATCTAATTTCTTTGGTGACATCTTTCAAAGTTTTTTTAGGAGATAAAGAGATCGAACAAGCATATATGGGATAGAAAGAGAGAATGGAGTTGATGCGAACTAGATTTCCAGCAGGATTAAGCCACCTTGTCCCCCAAGAGGTAATTTTATTTTTGATATTGTTGACCAACCCTTGCCAGTTGGTAGCTCTTTTCTTCCCTTTGGATATTGGGATCCCGAGGTAATTGAAAGAATTCCATGTTACATTACCTTCAAACCCGAGGGTCCTTCCTATCCTTGCCAAAGTCCCTTGAGGGCAGTTCCATCCATAGACTTTTGAGTTAACATAATTCACTTTGTCGTCAGAGGAATTTAGAAAGGTAGATAAGGCACCCTTGAATCTTTATGCAATGATAGAAGACGCACCCTCGAGCAAAATGGTGTCATCTGCAAACTATGCATGATTGACATCTTTGACTCCTCTAGCTATCTTCAACCCTTTTAATTCACCGGACTCTTGCAAATGTTGAAGTTTATTGCTCATTAATTCAACTACCAAGAAGTAAAGGAAGGGGGACATAGGGAAACCTTATCGAAGACCCCTTGTTTCCTGAAAAAAATAGTAGGTCTGCCATGTTGATGTATATGTAACTTCGGAATGTATTCTTCTATGTATCTTATGTATTGTAACCCAATGTTTATTCCAGGATGTTTCTATTATGTATTTGAGTCATGTTGTCATGCCCCGATGTTCCGATCGGGAGGATTAACAATGTAAACAAGTCATGTCAAGTCATTGTTGAAGTCCCCACAGTTTCGGGGCACTTGAGTTATTATACACTAATTAAGGTGTAGGCTTGAGTAAGTAATTGTTAAGTTGAGCCTACGTGATTAAGTGCACTTCAAGTGAACGGAAGAATATAAATAGAGAGTGAGACTCTCTATTTATCACACACATCATTCACTCTCTCAAGTGTGGCGCACTAGTGAAGAAGGAAATTACTGGGACAAGAAGTCTACTGCTGTTGGGGAGATCTCTTATTGTTTTGGTGCTGATTCTTTCTCTAAGGAAGTTGCGGGGTTTTCTCCTTTATGGTTTCCCCGAGGAAAACTCTTTGTGTCTCTTGTCTCTTGTGATGTGCTTATGTTTTATTGCTGTGCTTGTTATTCCCTCAGTGAAAAGATCCTAAGATCATAATGCTAGCTTATTTGATGAAAAACTAACATGCCATTTACTAGCGGAGCGATCCAAGGACTACTGATACAAGATTTGACCCATCTCACAAATATTTTAGAAAAACCAAATTTGGAAATGATTACAAAGAGAAAAAAATGATTTACTCTGTTAAATGCATTGACCATGCACATTTTAATAGCCATACCTTGTTGCTTTCTTTCCATGTTAGAGTGGATAGCTTCATGAACTGTAATTATATTGTCAAGTATCTGAATCCCAACTTCAAAACCTCCTCGCAAATCCGAGATGAGATGACCCATGATGTTTTTCATTCTAGTGGACAAGATTTTCAAGAGGATCTTATACGGGGTGTTGCATAAGGAGATTGGATTGAATCGATCCAATGAGAGAGGGATTTTTTTATTTTGGAATTAAGGTCAGGAAGGATGAGTTAGTGGCCCCATTGATCTTGTCTTTTATCCTTGTCCAATTTAACATTCTTTTTAGGTCTTCTTTTACGATGTCCCATGCTGCTCTATAGAAATTTATGGTCAAGCTGTCTGGTCCAGGCGCTCTATCAGCTTGAAGGGACCATATTGCATTTTTTTTAATCTCAAATTCCATAATAGGTTTTGATAGTTCTCTATTTTATAAGTCATTGATGAGTGGTGGTATTCCAGAAAGGAGACTGACTTGTGCTTCCGGGTTAGTCTCCTCATTGTCATTATAGAGCTCTTGAAAATGCTTAAAGGCATGAACTTTTATTTCCTCCTGCCCTCCAATCTTATTCCCGGTTTTATCTTTCAATTCCTTGATGGTGCCGAAGCTATGCCGAGCCTTGGTTTGCTTTTGAAAATACTATGTGATGTTTTCTCCTCCTTTTATCCATAACTATCTAGATTTTAATCTCCATTCATCTTCCTCATGCCTTGCAGCATTTAAGATTTTCATATTCATCTCCTTTTCTTGGCTCATAAGCGTAGAAGTCACCTCATTAGTTTTCATACAAGAATGGAGAGCGACAAGATTAGTTTGAAACTTAATTTTTAGGTGACTTGGATTCTTAAAAACAACTTTGACCCAGTTCTTAAGAGCAGAGCACACATATTTGAGTTTTGATAACCAAATAAAGATGGGCGATCCGAGGCATTGAAGATTCCACACATTTTGAATTAATTCAAGTTTTTTTCATCTTGCAGCCAGATTGGATTGAAGCGAAATGGAATGGCCCTAATATTTATGGGTGGGGATAAATTCAAGGCGATAGGCTTGTTATCAGAGACTGCCGAAGGGAGGGAAAAAGAGTCAGGGATGAGATCTTTTTGAAGGAAGGCAAAGCTTACCAGAAATTTATCCAGTCTTTCCATAGTATGACCTATTCCAGTTCTTTTGTTGCTCCAGGTGTACCTCCCGTTCTTCAAAGGAATACACAACATGTCTAGATATGAAATAAAATCCTCCATATTCTCACCAAATGGATCCCTAACCTTTGTTCCTCCACGTTTCTCCAGCTGCGACTTAGTGGTATTGAAGTCCCCAACAATAATTAGGTTTTTTCATCACACATCCTCATTTAGCTTAAAAATATTTTCCCAAAAGATTACCTTATCTCTATAATGCATTGGCCGATATAAATTACAAACGTATGACGAATTTGGATCATCCTTTTCCTGGATTTCAGTAAGGAGCTAATGATGGATTTCCCTCATTGATTTATAAATTGTTTGAAATTAAGGTGGCTATTCCCCCAGACGCTCCTTTGGATCTTATGGCTTTACCTTGGCAAATTTTCCAGAAATGTGAGAGTGCCATAGTCTCCATGCCTGACATTTTTGTCTTTTGGATTAGCAGTATGTCTAGCCTCTTGGATTTTATTATATCTTTTATTGCTTCTAATTTGCTTGAGCCTCCCAACCCCCTGTAGTTCGAGAGATGACTTTCATCATTTCTTGAGTGATTGAGATCCTACTTCAGATCTGCCATCCATTTTTGTCCCTCCTAGGTTTTAAGAATATTATAGAAGTTTCGTTTCCTCGAGGCTTCATTGTCTTGCTAATTATATCTCTCTTTCTACTTCATGTTATCTATGGTACCTTTGCGACTTTCTTCCACTAGTATTCGGTTGCAGAGGTACATCATGCAGTTCATGAGAGCTTTGTGAAGGTGATTGTTCTGGGGAGAAACCCTGCTGTGTGAATTTGTTGTGTTTTACTATCTTTACCTAGGAGACCCCTGGTGTTGTGGACCCTTCAAGTGCTTTTTCAGTCCTTTCATTTCTGGGATATGGGGGAAGAATACTCATAGCTATAGGGGTCTCTTCTTCTTTTGTTTCTGCGGATATGGTTTATGAGGATGGGATCTCTCCCTCTTCCATGTGCAATGCTTGGAATTGGTTACTAGACAAAGATTCTTTTCCTTCTTAGGGATTTTCCTTGCTTATCATTGGTTGCAATCCACTTGATAATGGGACTGGTGGAGGCATTTTTCTTCCCCTTTTTACTTGTTTCCATCCTTCATCTTGCTTTTTTTTTTCCTGGAATTTCTTGAGGTGCTTTTGGGAAATTTTTGAAAAAATGACCATATTCATGGCACTTCTTGCACTTAAAAGGTACCTGTTCGTAATCTACTTTTTTCATGTGCTCCCATCCATCCATGTACATGTTTACAACTTATGGCAGCCCTTTTTCTAGATCTACTTCCATGTAGATCCTTGCAAATGAAAACTAAGTACCCTTTGGTTCTGCTTTGTCGATATAATTTCCGAGAGAGTTCCTGATTGCTTGTAGAATTTCATCTTCCAACATTGAAAGGGGAGTTGGGGTAGAAGAACCCAAACTAGGACTGCTGATGGCACATCTTTTTTTGGATCAAAAGATAAACTCCAATGATTTAAGTATAAACCACGAGGACCCATGAAGTAAGGTCTGCTCTCGAATATGAGATCTGTATCGTCTTTGTTTTCAAATTAGAAGGTAAAAAATCCGTTTTTGCAGAAACAATATTGCAGGCCCCCCAAGATCAAGGGAATCCAGTTCTTATTTATCCATGCATCCATAGTTTTTGGCGAAGGCCAAATTCTAGTGAACTGACCCACCAGTCCTTTCTCGTTCAATGCAAGGACTTTCAATATTGAAGTTGCAGACATGATTTGGATTGTAGGGGTGGATGCTCACTTGACAAAATTTGCATCATTGGAATCCGGAGCAGAAGAAGGTGGAGGAGGCGTGGAAGCCACCAAATCTCTGAATGCTTTATCTAAAATACGTTGACGTTCCTTCGGACTCAGATCCATTCGAGAAGACACTCTCGAAGAGGGCCAAGAGCAAATCCTTACTATCAATTATCGTGATTGATCATAGATTTTTTCATGTTAGGCTCTTCGCAAAGTTTGTGTCCTTTTACAAATCGAGGGGTGCACAATAGCTTCAGTGTAGAGGCATTCCTCTACAGTGCACTAGCCTTTGTATTCATGTCCGCTACAAAAAAATATGTTTCCCTTGTTTAATATTATGAATGTTGGAAATTTGAAAATTAAAAAGCATGTTTGAGAAACAAGTTTCCAGTTTGTTGCAGAGTTAAGGTTATCCAATATAGACTGGTATATTTTACAAATCTTGCAACTATGACTAAGATGTAGACATTTATTACAAGGTGGGTTATAGACCCTTCTAGGAAGCCCACTGAAATTTGGTTTCCATTTGCCTCTATGTGTATAGGTCTCTCATCCTATTGGATAGCTTTGATATGGTGCAAAACGAGCATCCCTAACAACTCTTCCATAGTTCCTTACACCTACATGGAAGGAAGTATTAGCAAAGAAACCAAGCAGTATTTGAAGGCCTAGTTTCATTCTTGAGGCAAAGGCCTTAGTTTTATAAGGATTGACCTTATAATAATATATGCTGCAAAATGAGCATATATGATGAGAGGATAAGGCTTACATACCCGTACACTTACAGTTCAACAAGGTTAATGTATACAGAATCCTTTGGGCCATACCCTCATTTAGTGGATGCAAGGATCATCTTTATCACAATGACTGCTTGCTGAATGTTTCAGGCAAGGTTGAGTCCACCCAACAGATAAAATGATGGTTTATTCCATTCTGACACTAATCTCCATTGTATTTTCCCTGTATTTCAATTCGTGTAGTTCTGTTTTAGGTTAATATAATTTGTAATGTAGACACTTTAGGAGATGCTAACTTTCCCACTATAATTTGGATCAATTTGGAGAATTATCTCTTACTAGGCACATCGATTCCTTATCTAAGAGTCTAACCATGCAGGTTGAACACACTCACAGAAAAGAACTCATAACAACCAGTAGACCACAGATCGAGTCAAGGCAACCCAAGGAACAATCATGGTTCAGTCTAGCAGAGTCAAGAAATGTCACAACCCATCTTAACAGCCACAAAAAGGTCACGACTTAGTCCAAATAACTCACAAAGGTCACAACTTTGGACAAATAGCCCACAGAGGTAATGTTCTATCTAAAAAAACCATAGAGATCATGGTTTTGTCCTAGAAAAGGTCACGACTTAGTTCAAGGCAACCCATAAGGTCACGGCTCAATACTAGCAACCTCAAAGGTGGTCATAGTTCAACATAATGGGAAGACAACCCTTTCACCCACAAGACCAAGGCGTACCATCAAGGTGGTGAAATAACAATTTTTGTCTTAGTTGCTTCAACAAATTCTTGGTTGCAGCCATGTCCTGTTCAATTCTTTGCTTTGTCTTGGTCAAGCCACGTTTAATGAGTATGGACTTCATATTCCCTTGTAGAATGTGTTAGGAATGTTGGGTTGAACTACACCTCTAGTGAGTAATTTCAACCTGCTCAAATAAGGAATACTTGGAAGAATTTTATTCCTGCACATGCAATAAAATTATAAATGGACAAAAAGAAGAAAACAATGTGGTTTAGACCTTCCTTTATATACTCAGATATATATTATGATCAGACTTTGTCTCTTAGGAGACAAGTCACTATCAAAACAATGGACATACCTGAGAGAGATATAGATAGGTAGTTGTAGGGAAGAGTGAGACAAATACATACCTCGAGGTATTAATCAAAACAATCTAGAACTGAGGATGAAATTTCAATCCCATTGCAGCAATAAATGATAGTATTTTAGGACAGTCATACATCAAGCAAATAAAATCTCCTTTCAAATGTGTAGAGGCAACCTTAACCCATACTCTAGTACACCCCTCAGAATGTGGCACACTTCCATACATAGTAGCAGTCTCAAGGAGGATGAAAAGGAGTACAAACACTCTCTAAAGTCTAAACAGGCTCGACATGATGCAACAGGCTAAACAAGAACCACAACATCCCTAGTAAAGGTTATGGTAAAAACCAACAACAACACACTCACAAAAGAGACCCCAAAACAATCATGGTTTAGTCTAACAGACCCAGGAAATGTCACAACCTAGCTTAGCAACCCAAAAAAGGTCACAGATTTTTCCAAACAGCTCATAGAGGTCACGACTCTGTCCAAACAACCCACAGAGGTCATGGTTCTATCCAAACAACCCACAGAGATCGTGGTTTTGTCCTAGTAGAGGTCACGACTCAATCTGAGGAAACCCACACGGTCACAACTCAATACTAGCAACCTCAAAGGTGGTTGCAGTTCTCCATAGTGGGAAGACAACCCTTTCACCCACAAGGCCAAGGTGTATCATCAAGGTGGGGAAATAACAATTTTTGTCTTAACTACCTCACCAAATTTCTTGGTTGTATACATGTCGTGTTCAATTCTTTTCTTTGTCTTGGTCAATCCACATCTAATGAGTATGGGCTTCATATTCCTTTGTACAATGTGTTGGGAATCCTTGGTATTGTGTATAATAATTGAAGGAAAAAATTATATCCCTGGGTTGAATTACACCTCTAGTGATTAATTTCTTGCTACCATCCAATATTTGCAGTCTCGTCACACAATAGTTTATCCACATATTTATAATCTTGTATGTGCATGTCAATAATACCCATAGGATTCCTAGCGACTTAGGTGACAACCTCATACATTTCTTGGTAATATATCTCATTGTTTGATTGTGTGTAAGACAATCAAACATTTGGCTATAGTGAATCCTTGTTAGTTGAGTGGTTTTCAAGGTAAAGTTATTGTGATGAAGTGAAGAATTTCACTCTTCCTTTTCTTTAGACCTCATTTAAGTTTGTTCTTCTTATCTGATACCTTGAACATGTTTTGATGGGCGAGCATTTAATTAAGAGTAACATTAGCAATGGACATATTGTTGTAACTAATGAGCATCTCATTGAGAGTAATATTACGAGGACAAGGGATGGTCCATTGAGTTAGAGTTTGAGCCTAAAACTTGTATAACAATCCATTCCAAGTTTAACCTATTGAGAGTTTATTGTTGCTACTTGTGACACATTATTATCAACATTTACATGTTTTGTGAGAAATCAAGGAAAATTGCATAGTTATGGATTTCATAATCCACCGGCCACACCTCCTAAACATAGCCTTTCAAATTGTCACCCTTATGCACATGCACTTCAATCCCTCTAAATCTGGATCTAATTGTTATATTGCTGCATCAAAATTTAAAAATGATTTATGATTAATGTTTATCATTTGCTTTTTTTTCTCTATAATTTGGTTTTGATGCATCTCAATTGAAGACAATATAAATGAAAAGAGTGGAAAGTTAGAGTTAACATATCGATTTCATAATTGAATGCAAAAAATTCAAGATGAGTCAACACCCAATTTTGACAACTGATGAATACCATGCATATGACGAGAGAATAACCGGTGCGGAGAGCTTGGTTAAATATGCATGTCCACGTAATTATTGTTGTGGTGGGAATATGATAAAAAGACAAGTGATTTATGAACAAAATTTGGTCATACTGGGATTATCCCTTTCCCTCGAAATTATTATCCAGATATGTTACAATTGCATAACATGAGAGACATAGAGGTGCCAAACATAAGCAAAGAGGCAACAAACATATATGGAGAGGTTAGAACCTTAGATGAATGGATTGAAGTTGATAGAATGTTGAATGAGGGCTTAAAGGATGATTGACATAAGTTGATGGAGGATGCTTCAAAACCTGTGTATGGTACTTGCAAGTTCAGTCATTTAACAGCAATCCTTATACTTCTTAACTTGAAAACATTGCATGGTTGAAAAAATGAGAGTGTTGACGAGTTATTGACATTTTTACACGAGTTGTTACCACCTAATTCCAAATTGCCAACAAAACGAAGAGCATGTAAAGCACAAATCATGAATCTAGGATTAGGGTATGAAATCATCCACACATGTGTGAATGGTTGTGTATTATTTCACAAAAATATTGTAAGTGAGACATAATGTCTGAAATGTAAAGAAGGGAGGTATAAACCAAGGTTGAAATCAAATTCAACTACTAGAAAGGTTCTTTGCCACTTTCCACTAATCCCATGGTTTCTTCAAATGAATAGATGTCGAGACATTGTTGAGCTTATGCAATGGCATGCCAAAAACAAGAGCACTGGTGGAAACCAACGTTTTATGTCTGATTCTAAGATATGGATGGAATTTGACAACAAATGGAACAATTTCACCCAAGATCCTCGTAATATGAGGCTTATTTTAGCTCTAGATGGCGTGAACCCATTCTCAGATCAGAGTACTAAATGGTCCACTTGGACAGTGTTTTTAATAAATTATAACTTGTCTCCATGGTTAGCAACCAAACCATTCTTCTTGATGTTGTCATTAAATATGTCAGGAAATAAAAGTGTGACTTAGATACAATTGATGTGTATTTAGAGCCATTGTTTGATGGGCTAGTAGAATTGCGGAAAGGAATTGAAGCAATTCAAATTTTAAGGTATGGTGATTCTATCCAATTCAATTTAAGAGCTTGTTTATTGTTTACGATACATGATATTCCTGCATATGGCACATAGACTAGTCTAAATGTTGATGGATACCATGGATGTCCAACTTACATCTTTAAGGATTTTGTGAGGCACTCAAGTAGTTTGCGTAAGTGCATTTAATTTGGACATCGTACCTACCTTAACATCGACAAAAGTCACATTTAAATGGTCAATAAGAGAATTGTGAAACACCATTCGCAATAACAAGTGATTACATTATTGAGAATGGTGAAAACATAATGCAATTTATTAAGAATGATGGAATTTTTGGTAGTAAAACTGATCCACTTAATGATAGTGGTGTAAAAATATTGTGCATATTCCATAAGTTTCCATACTTTAAGCGGTGCATATGATACACTGTCATCACGTCTAGAACTTCAAGAACTAAAGATTCATCAAAATATTTGGGTTGAAAAATGTGGTGATGGAAAACATAGAAATCTTATTGCTCCTTATGTGTGGACAAAGGAACAACGTGCACAGTTCTTAAAGTTGATGTCTCAAACTCTCTTTCCCACTGGATATGTAAGTAGTAATATTAGAAGCCAAACTGACAATAATAGCTTAAGAGGCCTCAAGACCTATGACTATCATGTCATAATCGAGGATATTTTACCTATTGTGGTCATATCAAGTTTGGAAAAGGAGCCAAGATTGAAAATAATAAGGTTGGGCCTAATATTGAAGAGAACGAGTTTGTATGTTCTAGATCCTTCAAACTTTAAAATTTTTAGGGAAGAGGTTGTTGAAGTCCTTTTCTTATTGGAACGAGAATTTTCACCAACAATATTCAATATTTTCATGCATCTTCTTATACATCTAGAACATGAACTAGAGCAATGTGGCCCAATAAGAACGAGATGGATGTGTCCTATAGAACGATATATGAAGGTTATTAAAAAGTTTGCTCGTAATAAGGCAAAACCATAAGGTAGCATGTGTGAGGGATATTTAATGCAAGAGGCCATATGATTTTACACATAATATATGAATGGTTTTAGCAGTGTCAATCGACGTGTATGGGATGATGATGAAGATGAGGGAGTTGCAGGTCAAGTATTTGAAGGAAATGGATACCGCTTCAAGCTATCAAATGAGGAAAGAACTTCGATACATGCTCATGTTCTTCAAAACACATCCTCATTTGATAAGTGGCGCAGGTGAAACATTTTTTACATAATAATTTATCTATTTAAGTTCATCTAATAGACAAATGATTTTCATTCTTACTATCATGTATATTCATATTCTATGCAGAAAATACAAAGAAGAGATTCAAACAGGGACATGTCCATCTCGAAAGTGTAGAATTCAGTATTCGAATATTGGAGGTGGTTCAACTTTCCCAAAATTTGATGATTGGATTGCTGATGCAATAAATTATGCACAACAACAAGGTCAAGATATAACGATCGAGGAAATTGATCTTTCACGACCTCCACACACACACACACACATCCTTCTCATTTCAATGGGATGTGGGCCTATGGTAGTCATTTAAGAGTGGAATAAAAGGACATAGGAAAGGAAAATTGTGATTGTGTTGTTAGTGCCGAATTTCATCACAACACTGAAAATAACTTATATGTTGGATTCATACAAGAAATTATTCAAGTTGATTATGGTGAAACTAGTCCTATATTATTAAATTGTAAATGGATAAAACCATCTGCAATACAACAGGATGAGTATGGATTTTTACGTGCAAATACACATCTGGATATGTTTCCCCTTTTCAAATTAACCAGGAATTTCCAATTTATGATATAACAAGCCAAGGATGGTCGTATGCCATTCAAATGGAGCCTCTTTCGAAAAGGAAATTCATGAAATGTTGATGTAATGGTCGATGGGCAGTGTAATAAATTACAAGAAACATTGGAAGAAGAAGCTGAAGATGGCCATAGAGTATTTGAAGAGGAAACTTTTCTTTCCAATGAAGAGTATGACATAGAGAATGTAATGCATGGTCAGGAAAATTTATTGTATAAGGACAACGAAGAAGATCAAGCAGATACATACACAAGTGATTAGGATTGTGATCTTGATGGCAATGCAAATGATAATGATGATGATTTGTCACCTTAACTTTATGGAATAAAATTTCACTATGTAAATGGATTTTATTATTTTTCCCATTGGGATTAGCTAGCCAAAGGGTTGTACTAAAATTTGTATGGAATTTATCCTTAATGATATTGGATATGCGAAATTTTCATTTGTACTTTTGTACATACACGATATATGTGGGTTATTCTTATCATGTTCTATGTTTAATTGCTTGTGTTGGTTTGCATATGTTGTTTAAGAAAGTTGCTATGTGATTCCAATGGGCTCATGTTAGTGTTCATGTTGTTAGAGTTAAATAGTTAATATAGACAATAGATTCATTACACTACTTGGTTCTCCCTATCCAATAGAAATTAAAAAGAATCTATTACTCTCATCATTGAATGTATTTATGAGACAAAGATCAATGGTTTCCATCTCAGAGCCATTGCAATTCTAACTTTAGAACTAAGTGTTTGCTGTTGTCATGAGCATTTGAATTTATATATTTTATAGTATTTGTTTGCACATGCACTATTGATGTTTTTTAAGAGAAATTTTGGACATATAGGCTATGAAGAGTAAGGGGATGAAACGTAAAAGTGACTCTAGCAAAGATGAGAATGTGACAGAATACGAGCGTGTTTGTAAATACCACATCACAAGAAATGAATAATATTTATCATCTCTTGGTTTGGAAAATAAGTAGTTACTCCTCATAACTTTTTAGTTCTATGCATATTTCATGAAAGTTTTATATAATCTATTTCATGATGTAGGCCATATATGCTTTTGATTCTAATTGGTAATTTTTTTGCTTTAAGGGGGAATGTTGAATTCTACAAAAAATGATCATCAGAGACAAAAGGCAAGCAAATAAAAATCACTGCCAGCTCATAGATGCCAATGCCTTGGTAGATCAATACATGGAGATGAATCCAATGATACTAATGATAAGCTTTCTCATATATCAGATGATCATGTCCAATATTTTTCTCAAAAATTGGCATATTCTAAACAATCAGTCTTGCGGGAGATTTATTTAAAATTAAAGCAAATATTTGAAGGCACATCTGAGGGGATTGGTGACCATTATACCATTAAATGGCACTTATCCGTCTGAGTATGACACTAGATGTGTCGTTACACAAAATGACAAAATGGATAGAAGTGATCCTAACGTTATAGATGGATGCGATTCTTGATACATACTCACTGCTTCATCATTACCCCTTTTTGAAGATGAACTTACCTTGCACTCGTGGGTTACCATATGTGCAACCCGTGTGTTATCTTTAAAGAGTTGTAATCATGACTTTCCTTCACGAAAATCATGAGTCACTCGCATGTTGCTCCACATAAACCCATGAGTTTCATTAAGATGAGTTTAAAAATAAAATAAAAATTGATTAACTTGGGGTAGTTGGGCTCGGTTTGGAAATCTCCCCAACTTCCCCAACCATCACAAGCCTCGAATTCCTTCTCTCCAAAAAAGTATAAAAGAGGGGAAGGGTAGAAGATCAGGGAGGCAATTTTGAGAGCAAGGTTATGTTGGACGAATCTCTTGGAGAGAGGAGCAAGGAGGACTCAGTTCTTGGTGTGCAGAAGAAGCTTGTCTTAGACATGGTTTTGTAATGTTTCCTGAACTTCATCAATAAAGAGTGTTTTCATTACATTATTGTCTTGATGCATGCTTTTATTATTATGAGTTATGATCTATCTTGTTGTCACATTCCCCAATTTTGCGAAAACAATTTTATATTTATTTGAGGACAATATGTTAAATTTTATGCTAAGTTGTAATTGATGACTGAATAGAGTCAAGGATATTTACTGTAAATTCTGAATATTTTATTTATAAATAAATAAAGGAGGAGACAACACCTTAGGAGAGCTGTTAAAAGAGTATTTACTGGTCAAATTGGTGGAGGAGACTGGGTGGAGAGCAAACAAACATGTGGCAGCATCCTCAAACCACTTCCAACTATTGTAGGTGGCAACCTCCCTACATTTGGGGTCATGATTCCCAAGAAAGTGGAATCAGAGCAGGTGGCTCAATTAATGAAAACTGACCCAAAAGACCTAGGCAATCTTTATAAAAGTTCCCATTGAAGAGAGCTGAGGTTGCTCATTCTAGAGAGGTGATCATTCAGGTTGAATGAATGTACTTTAGAGAAATTCAATGGAAGGGAAATTTGGAAAGTGTTTGAGGGGATAACTGTCGATTGATCTAGTGTAGCTTTTAAGTTGAAGATCATACTGCTGAGAGCAGAGTATTTACTGAGGTATTGAACTAGTCAGTTGACAGAGAGTTATATTGTTTGCATTCTCCACCAGTTCTCAGCCAAGAAGACCAAGAACAGGCTCAGGGGTCCTGAGGAAGCGTTGTTTGAGCACTCTCTAGGAGATTGGTAGGGAGTAACGACCTCCTAGCACTGTTGTTGTTTGTCCTCAAACAGGTTCTAAGTTATTTTGTTTTACCGTGCTAGTGAATAAATATTAGAATACTGGTATGTAAATGTTATCAGTTCAGTTTGTGAAATGTTTGCCTTAGTATTTTTATTAAACTATTTTACAAATGAAATGGATTTAGACAATAATGTATTAGAATGTAAATAAAATTTCTAAACTGTGTTTTTCCACACCTGGAAACCAGGCCGTACTCTAGCACATATACAAAGCTTTAAGTAGATAAGAGAATGAAAATAGTAGATACGATTTTGTAACAATAGATAGTAGAATAATTTTATTTCAATGTTAAAATATTATGGATGAAAAACAATGTTATGTTTTACTTCTATTTCTCTGTATTTACTAGTATAACTGAATGAAATGCAGCAGTAAAACTACATTAGAGTTACAGTGATTACATACAGTTAAGTATATAAACAAGCTACTAACCACATAGTTTATCTTCTAACAATATCAACTAAATCTAAGACTAATATTTAATATAAACTAGATAGGGTTATACTAAAAGTCCTTAATTTATAAAGAGTAAACAGAGTTACAGGGTTTATTTTCTATCTTTTCAAGAACTCTGAATAAATTCTACCTGACAGTTAGTAAATAAAAGCAATGTAAATATAAACAATAACTAGTATAAAACTAAATATTTATATATGTAGAAACTATATTACATTTACCAGACAGGCTTTTACCTGTGAAGGTAAAACTTCAGGGTCGAAACCCTAACCAATTTATTTTAACTATTATAAATCAAAACATCTAAGTTGCAATCCATTTACATGGATAATTATATAAATAAACGATTAGTATACTATAGACTGTTTATAGTCCTTTCTGAAAACAAATGTCTTTTATAAACAAGCAAGATAAGCACAGTTATAAGTTAAAAAATATCACAACACACCTGTAATAATTCAACCGAATTAACAAGTAGCAGAACCTAATTAATAATAAATTGAAGAACTTTTTTAGACAAGGGTTTCATTTCAGGAAAACCCTAGCTTGTATATTCATAACAAGTAAGTTAATATTATAAATTACACACCACGACTGAGTTACAGTCTTTATATTAACAATATCTACTTACAAAAGATATTTTATACAGTAATGTTCTTCATTAACAGTCGAATAGGAAAAACCCTAATTTACACAGAGTCATAATTTACAAGATTACTGCAAAAAAAGAGAGAGAATGGGCTCAAAGTAAAATCCTTCTTAAAACCCAATGTATTACATTGACAGGCCGTAAGGCTGAAAACTTAAATTAAAACACCTAGCTCAAGGCCGAAACTACCCAACATCATAGCGAGGGATTGTAAACAAAATTGAACAAACAACTTATTAAAACCATGTATCTAAAGAAGAAACCGGACAAGCTTCCAAGCTCTGGTTTCACCATGAAAAACCTTGTTTACAAGCATGGTAAAAACCCATCCTTTGAACCCAAGGCTTACCGGATTGGAGCCACAAGTCCCCGAAGCCAGCTAGCATTATCTTCGTCACAAAGTTAGAGAAATCATGAGTCCCTGCATAGAGCACAATAATGTGCGTTAATACAAGCTCAAATCTCCATTTACAAACCTAACTGTATGGACATGTTACCAGCGAGCTATGCTTATAAAAAAAAAATAACTAAGTGTAGTTACCTGCAAACAAGAAAAAGAATCCAAGTATCGACGAAGCTGATATCAACTTACATAGTTGAAGCAGAGAGGGATATAACCCTTATGCTGGCCCTGGAGTGGAGACAAGGTCAATAAGCTCAAGTTTACAGAGTTGTGACGAGCCACAAGAAGAGCGGGGTTAAAAACCATTGACAGGCCCAGAGCAAAATACAAACAATAACCATTAGCATAGAAGGGTTCACAAGCTCAACAATTGTAAGCCAAGACTGAGTATTGAACTCTCACAACAACGAATATGGGCCATGGAGAAGCAAGACAGAGAACAATCTCTAATGGCCGCCAAGGCAACCACATAGAGCAGCCTGAAGGCCACGAAACCCTCGGAGACAATGACAAAAGAATAGGGTTTCCAGCCCTTAAAAGTCACCAATGCATGGACGAGAAGAATCCCCGTGCCTCCAAAATACGCTCGGGTTTGGTCTATAGTTATCTGCATTCCCAATTATTTGAATTATTAACACAGTGATTTAATAAACAACTATGTATATGGCTACATAGTGTATAAATAAATCATCCACCAATGATAATACAGGATCTATATCCTTGTCTACGATGGTTTTGAAGATTGAATGTTGTATAATGATGTTTACATAACATTGACCTTTGGGTAAGGTTGTAACAACCTTGGCATTAGAGCCATTCAAAAGTCGACCATGCATTAGAACTTTACCAAGTAACTTTTAATATGGATACTATACAAAACAATGATCAAATATTCCCATATGGTTTTCCAAACTTCATTATTTGTAACCAATGATTTAAAGTAACTATAATATATGAAGTTTGACTAACAAGAGTAAAAAGTGTTTAAAATATGACATTTAAACAATCACAAGGCTCGACCTGTATAAGCTCTCACAAATAATAGTTTGTATAATTAACTTGTCAACAATAATAATAGGCTCTATCATTATTTGGAAAAGATAGTATATGATTGTTTATTTATGTCTGTACTTAGCACAATATAAGAACCTAGGTCATATTGGTTTACACTTAAAGTAAAATTCAGATTACAAATTCTAGGTAGAAAAATCTACCATAATAGTTATTATAAACACTAACTTGTTGTAAGCTAAGAAACATGATAATAGTAACTTTATAATGGAATAAACCATGCTTAAGTCTATAATCATTGGAATGACACTGATAATACATTTACCTAAGACTTGGACTTATGAAGTAAGGGTAAATAGTATTCCATTATGAAACGATGCATTTAATTACAATGATCAAGCTTATAATGTTAAGGAGATTTCCAGGAAGTAAGATTCCTACATAATGCAAATAACAATAAGATTGGTACATTAGTAAATAAAATGGTAATGCACGTGGTTAGAATAGTACATGCAGCAAGACGATAATGTAAGTACTAAAGTTTATAGTGTTAGTGAACATATTTATTTTACATACAAGTAACAGGTTGATATTTCCATAACTAGTAAACTAGCGACGAAATAGAAACATGTACTCTATTGGAAATCTTTACTATCTAGATTGATAGAAGTCCTTCATGAAATAAAAGACAGTTACCTTACCTCATCAAAGCTTGCTTTCAAATAGTCAGTTAATTACTCGCATTTGACAAGCAACATATATACTTCTTGCTACTTTATGAATTAAACCCCTACTGGATCAATCGTTACCTGTTAACCTGTAAGAACCAACAGTCCATCTGCGTTAGCATAAATGCTAAGTAAGCCCAAGTTTTTAAAGATAGATTTTCACCTACTTGCCAAAAAGTAAACTTATTAGTAAAACTGAAAAAAAAAGCTGTGTGCAGGTCCATCTCTTATACGTTACACAAAAATGAAAGCTGTATTAGTTAACGTAATATGAAAATGATTAATACTAAGTATTAGACTGTTTCATTTTCTGCTAACAGCTAGTAGTTAGTAAACTGCATATTCAGACATTTTATGTTATCTTAAAATTTTTATATTTTTATGAAATTTTGGGGTTTTGAAACTTGTTATTTGTTTCAAACGCAATTGATATATGTTCATGTCTCTTTTATATAACAATAGAAGATACTGTGAGGAAATATAAATCTTTGTTGCAGGTTTTGAAGATTAGAAGGCTTGGAGCATTGGAGAGAAAGAGTTAAAGCTTGGATCAACCATCCGGAATAAGGTGCATATTCTATTCTCTCTTATTCTCTGTTATATGTTTCTAAACACTAGTTGTTTGCAAGTAATACCTACAGTATGTTGGTGGCCCTTTTTCCCCAAGTCATAAGGTAGATATTCCCTAGCAACAGAACTAGTGACTCCGCTGGGGAGTCTAATTTGTTTTGGGGTCTCTTTAATTGAGTTTTCTTTCCAGTTTTTGTTCTTTCTGTTTCTGTTTGTAGATTGCAACTATTGATTTTCAGTTAGTTCTTCTCAGATATTCAGGGTTCTAGGCCTTTTTGTTTTACTTGTTGAAAAATTTAGGAACCATTGGCAGGTTTCCTACACTTACAGTCACAATTTCCTTGTGAAATCGCGGGTTTCCTTGAGTATAGTCATGATTGACTCATAGTTTTGTCAAAGAACAATCATGTTTTCCTATAGATGGGGGTACAAGCTCTAGGGTTTTCCTTCTTTGAGCGTTTTTTGATATCCCAACTGCTTTTGGGGCTGTTTCTTTGGTTTGCACTGATCTGTTATTTGTAGCAAGTCTCTGCTAGTTTGATTTTGTAACATTTCTTTTGGATAGGTTAGGTTGAATGTATGTGTAAGAATTGTTTTAGGTCTTCCCTCTTGGCATCCTTGGTTGGAGCATGAGCAGTCTCTGAGTGTTTGACCTCTGTCAGTACTTATAATTGCTCATTGTTTTCTGATTTCTTTATTAGTTATCTTGACCTTTGCTTACTCCATTTTCTTGGTCTACTTCATTTTTCTCAAACTTGTAGTCCATTCCAAGTGGTTTTTTGTCCAACTTTGTAGAGATTTCAGAGTTTGTGATTGTGAGATCTGAGTTTTTGAGTCTTATTCTTACATGTGTTCATATTTATGACTTAGGTGTAGTAAGTTTCATTTGGCATCTTGATTTTATTTTAAAAGAAAACAAAAACAAAGAATTTAGTTGCATTGATAGTCTTAGATAGGCACATTATACATTTGTTTTTTATTTTTTCAAAAAATAAAAGTAAAAAGTCTTTTGTTTTTCCAAAGTTCATTAGGTAAATTTCATTTGTTTTGAAAAAGAGAAAAAGGAATTTGAATAGAAATTGTAATTTGATTTTTGTACATCATTTATGCCTTTTCTTTTAGTTGAGTCATACCATCACAAGTTTCGTTTCCACTACTCTGAGTAAAAACAACCCTAGAAAGAACTCTTATTAAATAAAATTAACTAGTAACATTTTTATTTCTAGGGACTAAAACAACTAGCTTAGGCTAGGATCTTGGAATAGGTAATCAAAAACTATCCAAGATCGTTTAAAACTCAAACATAATGACGTGCCTCTTAGGAAATTCAAGTTTATAGAAGATCAACCAGAAATCTCCTTTAACACGGGAGTTAAGCACGAGGTCGTGTGAGGAATTAGTTGTGGAGATACCCCTCCAATACTTAGTTCGAGCATATACTAGGATTGTTGTGCATCCGAGGATTCATCTAGTACCACATTTTAGCTCCGTGCGGTGCCGATATTGTTTGGATTTCGGGATTTGGTTTCCTTCCCATGCACATCACTCAGACCTGCGATTGTTCTTCCAAAATATTTTTGTAGATTTGGTAACCTCGATATCTTGACTTAGGGCTCTTTCATAGGTATCGGTGGAAGGATATTTGCACTGCACCTAGGGAAGAATTGGGAGGAAACCCTAGACAACAATTTGGGAGGGTGGTCAGTGATTCAAACGCTTGCACACAGAAAACTTGTCACATGACCCTTGGTAATTGTTCTTCAATCTTCACTGGTATGTTCTGGGTCCTCATCATCCCAAACGTTCCTTTGGAAGGTATATCTTTTACTTGCTTGGTTTTTGATACTTGGGAAAATTTTAGTGGTGTTCTCTTAGGATTTCTTGTGATCCAGTCTAACCTCTAGGTGTGTGTGAATAAAATCTTTAGCTGTGGAGGATTAACCTCCTCGTAGGTCTCAAAGGTTGCAAAACCTTCCTATGATTTCAATAGTGGAGCCTCCACTGCCACCTCAAAGGCAGAGAATGGACACAAATGGTTCTCTCAAATCAATCGGTGTTAGCAAAAGTCTAGGGGAACTTGAACTTAGATACATTCAGACTAATATGTTTTGAGTAGAAATCAAATATTTGCAAGATGAAGAGTTTGCAAGGAACTATAATTCACCTCTTATTGACCTAAGAGGTCTTGTACAAGTACAAGTTTGTCTATTTGATCCACCTAGAATTGGTATTCCTTTGATTTTTGTCATGTCTAAATTAGGAGAAGGTTTGGGGGATATGTCCACCCCCACTTTAGCCATGGTATCCAATGGAGTCTCTGCTTCAATTATGAGTGCACCACAACCAAATGTATCTACCACACTAGTGGAATATTTAAACTTGAACTCATCAACCATGGTGTCTCTGAGGGCTCCAGTGATTAATCCATCGACACCTTCAAACACTACTGGTCCGTCTTGTATGGTTGCCATTGGGATAACCAGTGTACCCTTTACATATTTTCCTTTGTTTCAAAATACTCAAAGTGGTCTTAGTGGTTCCACTTCCTTTGTCCAAGGTTTTCCATGGTTTGGAGGACACATCCCTCCATCCTCACCTTACGTAGGCCCTACACCTACCTATGTAGGTGTGTCATCCGAAAGCCAAAATCCCTTTTCAGGGTTCAACTTTCAAACTTCTAGTCAAGTTTCAGTTGCACCACTTGAAAGCTCTCCCTTCTCACTTTTCAGTGGGGTAATTACAACTTCTATATCTATGACTCTAGCTTCAGCCAGAATCAGTTGAACACAGTATAACACACCTCAAGTTATCAATCCCTTGGATTTTGTATGGAATCCTTTTCAAAACATTGCTACTTATTCACAACCAGTGGTTGGGGGAAACCCCAACCCATATTTTAAGAACATTGGTGCGGGAACATCCTCATACCAAATATCTCAATATCAATATCCAGCTAGGCCTAGATTATCATTTATGGCAATGTTAAACTTTCCATACCTTTTGAAACTTATGAATGACCTTGTGTGCCATGATCTGACTTGGCCAGTGAAACTACATTCTGGCATTCCCAGTTTTGAAGGAAAAACTAGAGAGGATCCGAGTGACCATGCCACAATGTTTCACTTATGGTGTTCCTCTAACTCGCTGAATGATGATTCGATTCAGTTGAGGCTCTTTTAAAGAAATCTGACTAGTGTTGTGACTAAATGGTATATTGAACTTTCATCTGCCACCTATGACAATTTTCTTGATCTGGTGATTTTTTCTTCTTCTGAACCACTCCCAACTTCCTGTCTGGTATGATGTCGGTACAGACCTTTTGTCGAATTTTCAGAAAAATAAGGCCACTCACATCTCTGACCATATTCAGGAGTGGAAAGAAGGAATAGGGTCATTAAAGCGAATATTCCTCCTGAATTTCTGTTGGAATGGTTTTTGAAATATCTATTGCCATACATTTTAAAAGACGTTTCAACTTTGGGAGTGAGCTCAGAGGAGGAAGCCATACCCAGGGCCCAACAACTGGACTTGATTTGTGCCTACTCTAGGATTCTTTATGAGAATATTCCTAAGGCTCCAAGGTCCAACCAGAACTTTGCAAAACCAAAGCCTTGACCACATGCCGATGACGTTGTTGTTTCAGTTGAATCACCGACTGTAGAATCACTGGCCAAACAGATACATGAATTGTCAATGAAACATTCTGCAGTAGAGGAAGCCAAATTTGCCACTCCCTCACCCTAAACTGCAAATGTTTATAATGCACAATCCACTTAGAAGGGCACCCAACAGTCTGGTGGGAAGAAAAATAAGGGTAAAAAGGGCGAGAGAGGCCAGAATAAACAATAACCGACAAATAGTGCCGAGTGGGGAAAGAAAGAAAAGAAGAAAGTTAATTTTTTTTGAAATATTTTCCAGGAAGATCATTTAACTTACCAGTCTCCCCTAATGGATCAAGATCATAATTTTTTGAAATAACAACAACCTACCGTCCTGAAGGACCCGTTCCTGCAAGGACAAAATGCGACTTCTAGTGATCAAAAGAATGATGGGGCCATGCAGACCAATCCATTTGTTGACCAGTCATATATCAACATGGTCCAATATCACACTTTACTATAGACCTGAGCCAAAAACTATGAATCTGAGCCTCCATAGAAAGATAACCAAAGTGACAAAACATCAGTCCCGCTTTTGATCGAAAAACTAGTTGATCCTATGCCAAAGATACCGTAAGGTGTTTTCAAGAAGACATTTCACAATCCTAATGCGAGGGATGCTTCCAACTACTAGCTTGTGGAGGACCTGACCCAAAATCCTTGTGCTTTGTAAGCCTTAGAAGTGCCGCAAAGTTGTCCTTCGCTGCGTGATGCACTTTTGGCGACTATTGATAGTATGGAATCTACAATCTTGATGGATAAGTTTAATATATCTGATGTTAAACCCCACCTGCCTTAACATGTGGCCTTTTGGATTGATGTAGTCCATGGCGTAAAAACCATTGGATGAACGGTAATAGATGAAGGTGCATCCACATGCATAATGCCTATTTCATGCTGGAAATCTCTGGGATCCCCTAAGTTAGTTCAGTCTAACAGTTTGCTGACCGCTTTCGACGGAAGATATTTCCACCGACACGGAATCCTTCCTTCTTTTGATATAAAACTGGCAGGGAAAATAATCTCAGTATAAATTGAAGTTATTCATGCTCCTTTGGATTATAACTTACTCTTGTGGAGGAGTTGGACCTACGTTATGTGCACTATTCCATCGTCCGTATTTCGAGTCCTCGTGTTCCCGTAGGAAGGAAAGTTGGTGACTGTTGATCAACTATCATATACTCAGAAGGGTCATATGGAGACTTTAGAGTATAATGTACCTTTGATTGATCAATCTGTTATCACTCCAGGAAACTCCTCTAGGTTGTAGCTTGAGGATGCCTGGTAACATACAATGTTTTTAGGGTTTTCTGATATGGATCAAGTCAGTTGACCTATATAACCTTTCCACTCTCAAGGCATGCATAAAACTCACTCAATTACAAGGATTTTAGTTACAATTGCTCAGAAGTTGACAATAAAGTGCAGGGATGAATAACTCATCATGCTGGCAGATTTACATACAAAACACATGCATATAAATGGCTAAATCATGATAAGGATGGCACTTATAAATCAAATTGCACTAACAAACCAATAGGATGACAGCTATCAGCTTTTTAATCAATTTGAAAATGACCTAAATACACATTTATGCATAAGTACAACAAAGAAAGAGATGATGGCTGAACAGATCATAACAAAAGAGCTTATATTCATGAATAAGTAAAATGAGAAGCATGAAAGCATTATAGGCTTATAAATCCCTGAAGTTGAACCTTTATTATAAAATCGATCTTAGGCTTTATAGCCTTTTTACAAAAGTACAGATCCTGAAACTTGGATCTGTTTTTACAAAAATACTCAAAAGTGACAGTTTTTCCAAATTAGGGTTTGAAACCCTACCTAACTACTTGTCTAACTACAATGAAGATTTAGTTCACTGACTGAATATTAAAACAACCGTAGTATTTGCTGATGATCACTGCTGTTGGTCCATTGTCAGTTAACCCACTGATTTCTCCTTGACAGCTAGGGTTGATGACTTTATGGCATTGTTTTGTCATAATAGATCTAAACATACCCTTTCTGATACTTCTGTCAGCACCTTTTATCTTTATCTGACGTCCCTGAGCCATCTACAGTCGCCAAAAAACAATCCCATGTGCCCAAAACTTGCCTTTACGCCTCTGTCCACTTTCGGTGGTTAAGCGACTAGTCTATTGGACCCGTTAGCTGTCGAAAGTGGTGCTTTCAGTGGCTAATGGACTATTCCATCGTTCTCCTAAGCCACTGAAAGCCCTGTTTTACCAAAAATTTTAGGTTTTCATCAAAAATGTCTTTTCAGACCTATTGGCTCAGCTTTTCTCTTTTACAGGCTTCGTGTTAGAGGTGTTAACATCACCTTGGCTAGTTTTAGGAGGCTGGAGACCGATGTTTGCTTCAGCTAGGGTTGATAAGGTGGGGTGGCTGCTAGGGTTTGCCTTGGCTTCCTTCATTTGTAGTCTTTGGAGCCTAATTAACCTGTATGATCTAGTATTTTCCTTCATGAACCTCAGGTTTCTCCTGACCTGCTTGAATTTAGAAGAATAAGGAGGCTGTTAGTTCTTGTTGCCCTGTTAGGTCAACTTTTGCCACAAAAATTTGGCCAAAATTCGGAAAAATGGGGCTCATATATGGGTTTTTTCCTTAAAATATGTGATACCTGTTTATAAACTGAAAGAGGTTTTTGTATATTGTTCTGTTCTGAGAAAAAACCTCTCTCAGTTTTTTGGAATTCGTTTTAATTTACCCGAGATTTGGATTTCAAAAACATGTGTAAAATAGGAAATTCTGAGATCCAGAAATTAGGTCTCAGAGATGGATTCGATTCTCCCAATCTGCATCACCTGTAGGAAAAATGAGATAGGTTATTATATCTAACCTTTTAGGAACAAAAACCTTAGAGTGTTTTTCAAAATGATTCTCCAGTCGCTCATAATCACCATTTTAAAATGATGCCTTTTCACAGGAAAACGCCCCTTTCGGTGGCTTAGAGTGTCTTGAAATTTCGGTCTTAGCTGCTGAAAGTCTGCTTTCGGTGGCTTAGAGACCATTTTGAAACCACACTTAGCCATGGAAACCTATGTTTTGGGTTTCTTGAGCGGGCTTTTCCCCAACGCATTTCACTTGCTTTCGGTGGTTAATGCCCTCCTTCAATCACCTGCTAGGCTGCCGAAACCAAGGCTTTTCGGTGGCTAATGAGATGTTGGAAAGCTTGCCTAAGCCATCGAAAGTCCTTTTCCCAAAATTTCATAAACAAACGCGATCAACAGGCTTTCGGTGGTCAACATGGTCCCGCGTTAAAACTGTTAGCTGCCGAAAGGTGAGCTTTTCGGTGGCTAATGAGTTGTTGAAAAACTCACCTAAGCCACTGAAAGCTAAAAATTTCAAATTTTCTTAAAAAATAGAAACTCAGATTTCCCAACCTTGTTAGTCATCCCAATATTTTTCATAATATGGCTTGAAACCTTCATTAGTGATAATTTTTTTTTTTTGAGTGAACTCTTTGTAAATTTATTTTGGGAGATAACATCTGGCTCCTACTTGGGGATGGGAACCTCCCTAAGAGGTCCCAAGAACCCCAGACCAAAATGCCTTTCCTAAAAAGGAATAATTAAAGCTATCTTCTAGTGTTCCATTGGGCATGGAGTCATTTGTCTTTTATAACTGATCCCCTGCAATCTTCCTGTAGCCCACTTTGCTTATTCACAAAAAAAACTAAAAATGACCTATCTGCTCATATTAAGAGCTTATTTTCCAATCTACCCCTACTCCTAATTCTAATTACTAGAGTCTTTTTATCATGTGACATCATGCTTCCAATGAAGCTAGGTCAGAAGCTGATCTGCTAAACTTATCCTTGATCTTGACCCAAAAAATAAATGAAACCCTAGCATGCAGCAATGTAGTTTTGAAGGGTGACATAACCATCTATCATCTGACAAAAATATTTTGATATCTATGCTACTAATAAGTTCTAGATAGTCAGCAACGGGGTCATAAAAGCCAACAAGAAATACCTTTTCATGCCGTTGTTCCAACTTAATGAAATGCTGCTACTCGCTGCTTTCAGTGATCACTACGTTAACTGTAGATTGCTCAACCTCTGACTGGGAAGGATGAGTTATGCCCTGCTGTTCTGGAATTTTTAGATCATAATCTTCCTCTTCATATCTGTTGCATTCTTCCTTTGTCTGCAAATCAGAAAACCGAGGGCTGCCTTTGGTATTTGCTGCAGATCCAAATTTGTTACATGTTGTTACTTCAATCTGCTCATTATCTTTCGGGTTTCCAAAGGGGACAATCTGATCTTCTTGACACCCTAAGTCAGCGGATGCATTACGTAATGTTGTAAAGGAAAGTTTCCTATGGCTAGGGTTTAAGAGGCCATCAACGTACTGGGGTTGAAAAAGAGATGCACAATGTTCAACAAGCATATATAACCAAGTTTAGAGATTAGAATGGTTCATACCTTAGCCAAACGAAGGTTGATCCAAGCAGCCCTTCAATCCTCCTCTTGCTCCTCTTGCTCCTCCTGCTCCAAGAGACCTGCAAAACGAATTATACCTTCCTCAAACCATTATGACCACATATAAAGCAATGATAATCAAATAAACATGAAATAATAATCTGATTAACATCAACATCTAATCATAAACAGAGATTATATCACACATTGAAAAATGATTTTGGGAAGAAAAAGGACATCACATCTTTTATTAATCTTAAAAACAAGTACAAGTATACCTTCTATTCAAGTTCGGCACCTCATGAAACCTTGATCTGGTTTTGATGCTTCACTTCTCCAAGGAACTCAACCTCCAAGCTCTGCAACACAAGGGGATGATCACTAGGGCAAAGGTGTGGGCAAAGAGAGTCCCAATTCCTCCAGCATAACGATGCAAAGATTCAAGTCCCCTCTCATGTACCTCCCTACCTCTATTTATATGTTTAATGAAGAGTTAGGGTCGAAGACAAAGTAGTTACAACTGAAGGAGTTAGTTGCATAACTACCCAAACTACCCAAATTTCAAAATTCATATTTTTTTGACATTTTCAGGAGGCGTACCTGGGTTGTAGAAACAATAGTCACGTACACGAGGAAGTATATGTAGGTTGCAATGTAGAAAGTCATTTATTTAAGGCGTACGCGACTATTATATATAGCAACTTGTGTATGTACGCGGGTTTCCTTAAGGAAAGTCACGTATACATCAAAAAACTCATTTTTAGGGTATTTTTGGGCATTTTCAGACTTTGGTGTCTTCTGGAAAGTTTTTTCTAACAGAAATATATTTCCAATGGTGCAAAGATGAGGTCAAACAGAGTTACAAAAATCAAGATATGGGTCCTCCAAGTTAGGTGTTTTTTCAGTGACTTTCATGAAGTGTCGACATGCGATGAAATCATAGGAAAGTGGTCATAGGAAGAGATGTGTCATTTTCAGCTATAATAGATGCCCCCTAATGTATGAGGTTAGAGGGGAATATGACAGCCAAAATACATTATAAAGGAAACAGCTGAGTATGGAGAGAGCAGAGAATCCAAGATCAAAAGGCTCGAACAAAGGTACTTGAAAGAGAGATTAATGTCAGAAAAAAAATGATCTCTGGTACATACAAGTCCATATACAAATCATCACCATAAGATACAGGTGGATCCAATATATGTATAACTGATTAAACTATCATGGTCGCTCAATATGCAAAAAAGGTGCCATATCAAATCTAAGGGAGCCATGGCAACAAATGAACAAGGTGGATCCATAATCAACAATCGATCATAGCCACAAAAATACAATGTGGATCTATGTCTCAACAAAATGTCATATAAAGTGTAACAAGGTCTTACGCAGCTTTGGCAATAGCAAAATGACAATGCTACTGTTGGCCCAAGGTCTTCAATCCAAAGCGCCCAAAAGGTATGAATCCTAACCATGCGAATAAAGGAGTTGAAGTCGAACATGGAGGAAACCGTTTGATTACCGGTCAATAATGAGAACCGTTAACAAACATGAGGGAAACCACCATTAATGAAAATGGTCCCCAAGGCACCTAGTACATTCTAACAAGTGTGAATACAAGGACTTGAAGACAAACACTTGAAGAATCCATCATGTAGGAGACATTAAGATATTCCCACTACCAAATAGCGAGGGGAATTTCCACTGATGACTACAATCCCCAAGACACTGCCATAAAACTCTAAATCTCATTCCCAGGGCAAGATGTGTTGCAGTCGATAGGAAGAGATCCATTGGAAGGAAAGCATTAAGGCATCTTTCATCATCCAACATGAGGTAAGTCAAAGACTAATTGGATTTGGAATTGGTACTGAATTTCATGACAAGGACCGCTGAAGACATGATGTAATGAAATGATACCAGGGAATGGCCGACACAAAAACTCAAAACAACTGCAGAATGGCCGACAAAGGTTTAATCCTTGAATAGTGAGCACGACACAAAAGTGACTTAGGCAACTTTTGACACAAAAGGACAAACAAAACAAATCTACACTGTAGGAGACATTGACAGATTCCCCATATAATTGGAAAAGAAACCAACGAGAGGAGTAAAAAACTCTGAATCGAGTTTAGGTCAAAACACTAGGACCCAACTGTTGATAGACTAAAAACTAGTGCTTTGTTGAAGGAAACAAGACTTGCTGCCATGATGTAAAATACATGTGAATGAACTAACCTCCCCCTCTTTCTTGTAAAGGTTTAACGAGTCCAAGAAAGCAAAATCGGGACCATCTTCATGTTTGGAAAGCTCAAAGAAAAGATAGAAGAATGCTTGATAAAGCACTTATTCGTGGATTTTACGAGCCCGAACTAGTACATACACCACGGTGTTTTCATAGTTTAGAGAGTCTGAAAACTCCAAAGAAGACTCCAGATGGGGTGCTTTTTCGTACAATTTAGTCTCCTGAGGATGGAAAAGTATAAAACAAACCACAGAAGAACTCTCTTAGCTTCCGAAGAAGTAAGGCGCACCTTTTTTGTAATTAGTCAGGTTGGTCTGAAAGAGGTTAAATTACCACCTACCCAACGCTCCTTCAAAAGCAGCATATAGCCTGAGTTTTACGAGTGTGAAGGAAGACAAGATCACTCGAAAAGATCCATTTGATTACGAGAAATGGGGCTTACAACAGTGAACTCGATGCTTTGTTCTTTAGGGTTTAGCGAGCATGACAAGGACATAAAGTACACTCAGAATATTTTTCATGATTAGGCCCAGAGCACTAAAAAGAGAAAACTAAGCTCATACCGGGTGTTCCTTTTCCGTAAATTTAGTCCCTCGGGTCCGGAAAAGTGATAAACCTATGCCTGAGAATACTCTTCTCAATTCCGAAGAAAAGAGAGTGCTCCTTTCTCGTATTATTCCACATGTTTCGAGAAAGCGATAACCTACCACCAATGTGGATTCCCATTCACATATTCTTAACGATCCTGAATGGACAAGTTTACTCGGCAGTCAAGTCTATTTTGAGGAGTCAGACCTCGGCCTAAAGAAACTCAATATCTTTCCCGTGAATTTTTAACGAGTCCAGAAAAGTCAACTCGCGGACTCCTTACTGTTTTTAACGAGCTCGAAGGAGAGTAGAAAGAATGCTATAAATGTGAGGAGACAAGTGTCATAGGCAGGAGAAACTAGTTCCAAGCGCAAGGAACAAACCTATGCATAATGCAAGGAAAGTGAGCAAGATAAGGACACTCGGGGAACGTCTCCTCAAGGTGAAAGGTGTCAAGTTGCAAAGGCAAAATGATACAAGGCTTAGCGACGATGAGAATGAAGATGAGGGCTTATACAACGAGCTAAAAGTGTGAAAACCGACATTAGGCTCATAAGCGCGATCAGGGAACACGCAAATGCAGTTAAAGCTGGAACAACAAGACAAGGCCAGTAAACAGTTGTGAATCCAACTAAAAAACCTGTCTCTAGGAAACAACAACATCAGAATTATATTCAGAAGAAAATATTCGATGCAGGTCACTTTGGCATAAACACATGTGACTTTGCTATCTTCTACAAAAGGGAAAGTCAAGGCAGAATCAACCGAAGAAGATTCTATAGCACCAAGGCTTGAGGGTTTATAATCAGTAAGATAAACCTCAGAAGGAGAGAAAAAATCAACAAGGGAGATAGAGTCTATAGGAACAAACTCAGTATCACGGGAGTTGAAAAATTCATAAGAAAAATCAACTCATCAGGATCACTGAGTTGCTGTTCGAAGGAAGAGTCAAAAGACTCAACAAGACCAACATAAGAAGAAAGGTCAGGCTTACTAGGAAAATCAGGGTTAGACTTAGTCACAATTGAACCAACATCCAAAACAAGGTCAAACTGTATCAAAGAATCTAGGAAGATTTCATCCGAAGGAAGGAGATCATCCGAGATAGGACACATGTCTAAACTTTCAAATGGATAGACAGAGTGAAGAGTGGGTTCCACAGTCTGTATAGGATGAATCACCTGGTCAACTGCTAGGACCAAGTCCCGGGAAGGTAAGCATGAAAACAGAGGGTGCTTCTTAGTAGCAATTGAATGCAAAGGACACGAGGACACATATCTCTTCTATGGTGGGGTAGTGTCTATAGAAACACTGGGAATCAATAAAGGAAAGACCTGGTCTCTAGTTGGGTCAGGAGACGGATCAAGAAAATCCAACTGATCGATAGTGACAATTTCTTCTCCATGATTAAAGTACATCACACGAAAGAATGTTGACACCACAGCTTGCATGGCATAGACATAATCACGTCCAAGGAGCATATTGAAGTCCAAGGGGTCTTCTATCACCACGAAGTCAACTAAGACGGTATTCCCACCCAAAGTAACAGGTGTTTGACAAATAATTCCCAAGGCTATACAATTTCTTCTATCAAATGCCAGTAACTGACTAGCATTCAACACAAGGCTAGGAAAGCCCATGCCTCGCAAAGCACGAGCAAACAAAATACTAACTGAGGCTCCTTCATTAACAATACAACGAGCAATCATGTATGATTCGACTTTGACCTTTATCTGGAAAGGTGCATCAGAAGGAAGGCACGGCTCAACTAGGCTATCCCAATCAAAGGAAGCAATCCGAGAGCTTGGTGGGGGTTGATCCAAAACGAGTTCAGTGCCCCCTTGTTCAGTAAGTTCTGAACTGGCAGTGAAGAAAATGTGACTAGCATACACTTCACTCTCCAAAGGAAGAGTGGGATTGATCGACAATGGAACCGATTCAACCGCTTCGTGAAAGTCACTCTCTAAAGGGAGAGTGGGATTGACCAAATATGACATTGGTTCAATCACATCAGGATCACTCTCCGAAAGAAGAGTGGGATCGAACAAAACTGATATTGGTCCGACCACTTGATCAACCAAAGGTTGAGTAGGTTGTTAAGAAACTATATGTTGTTCAGGAGAAGGAAATTTTTGAGTCTCGAACCACACTCTTCGCACCTCTGTGATAGTAGGGCATTGGTGAGTAAGATGATTTCCCTCACATAGCTTACAAGGGAACTTAAGTTTGCACTTCGAATGACCAATTTTCTCAACGGTGTGAACATGACTAGCAGTGGCTGACTGTTTTCTCTCAGCATGGCCTACAAAGGATGAGAGTTTTCCCCTAGCATGACCACCATAGGATAGGTGACTGGGTCCAACCTGACTAAGAGAGGCTGGTTTTTGAAAAACTTCAGAATGTTAAAAAATGGGATGACCATGAAACCAAACAATTTGCACCTCCATGATAGAAGGGCATTTATAAGTAAGGTGTCCTCCCTCACAAAGCTTACAAGGAAACTTGGGCTTGTGTTTTGAACGGGTAGTCTTTTCAACAGTGTTAACATGACTCGTAGTGGCTGATGGATTATCTTCAGCATGAACCACAGAGGCTGAGAGATTTCCCCCAACACGACTTGATGAGGCTAAAAGACTAGGTCCAACATGACCTGCAGAGGTTGGATGGGCACCACCGGCATGAACAATAGAGGCTGAATGGTTAGGATCAACATGATTTGCAGCAGTTGAGTGTGTGCCCCCAGCATGAACCACAGAGGCTAGGTGGATGGATCCAACATGACTTGCAGAGGTTGGATGCTGAGGTTCAACTTGAACATAAGAGGTTGAATGGGTGCCCTCAACATGAACTGCAGAGGCTAAGTGACTGGATCCAATGTGACTTGGAAAGGTTGGAAGGATCTCACCAGCATGAACAACAGAGGCTGGATGGTGAAGATCAACTTGACATGCAGAGGTTGAATGCTTAGATCCAACATGACCTACAAAGGTTGGATAGGTCCCCCTAGCATGAGCTGTAGAGGCTGGGTGGTGAGGTTCAAATTGACTTGCAGAGGCTGAATGGGTTCCCTCTTTATTATGTGTCTTCTTCCTTTTCCTCCTTCTTTTACTCCTTTTAGATTGTCGGTTCCTAGTATCAGTACTTTCACCGCATGAGGTAGAAGGAGAAGGAGAATCAACTACAGGTGAAGGGGAAGCAGTGTTTTGATGCCCTTGATATAAGGAGCTAACTTGCGAAGCATCGGGGGCATTCATGATAGTTGGAGTGCAAAACAACCACATTGGTAGCCCTAGGGTGAATCCAGGCATAGTCAAGGTGGCCATTAAAGGAACACCAACATTCCCTATGAGAGGAATAGTACAAAGAGCTCCCAGCATGGGGATCTCTTGGTTGGTGTTCAAAGAGGTGTTAGCCATAGTTTCAAACGATAAGACAATGTCTGACGTTGACATGCAACCAAAAGTGCAAAGCACACACCTAAAGGCAAACTAAGTACAAACAAACCACATAGCACTCACTAAAATTCCTAAAGCTAAACATACAAACATGTATAAGATACACTTTCCAAAAGAAAGCTGATAGACAATTACTTGGCATCCCTGCAGATGTTCTTAGGCACAAGCAGAGGAATCACCCACTGCCCTCCCACACCTTCTATCGGGGTTACCTTCCAAGCCCGTCCAAGGTCAACTAGAAATAGCCTTTCGGTGTACCTATGTATGAACCCTAGATATCAAAGAGACTAAAGGCTACCTTAACTATATTGATAGTCTGGGGGGACAGTCACAAGCCTGGTTTGTATGCATGGGCATGGTAGCAAAGCCCAAAACCCTGTCTAAGACAGAATCCGTAGATGCGCAAAAACCTTGGTCTACGCTTTGACAAGGAATCATAGGGTTATCTCCTCAGTCCAAGTCTCCACGTGACCTTGTGATTAAATCCTGTTTAAGAGGAGCTTCCCAGATACAATCAACATAGAAAAGGGTTTACCTAGTGATTGGCCAACTACGTCTAAATTTTAACACTTGTGGGGAGTTTAAACTCCCTATCCCACAAGTCTAGCATGAGCTAGTTGGTGTATGACCCTATAAAATAAAACTTACTCATAAATTTTAAATTATATCATTTATTTTAAGGGCTGTTTTTAATCAGAGGGTAAATGGCATGAAACTTATGTGGTGTTTTGACTCAAAGTTGAAACAAAATGACTAAACAAAGAGAAATGAAAATGCAAAAAGCAAAAAGTATTCTCTTTATTTTTCAACTAGAAACTTGAAAGCCACAAAAGAACAAATTCTTTTTATTTATTTTTTCAAAAACAATGATATGCCATGGAATCTTGACTAAAAAACTAATCTACATGCATAGAAAGCAAACATGTGTTTTTTATTTTTCTTTTATAAATGCAAAAGAAAAACAACCTATCAACTAATGCAAGCAAGCAATGTAAGCAAAGCAAATAGACAACTACTCTACACCCCACAAACAAACCCTAGGTTTCCCTAAAGTTGGATATAACTCTCTTGAAAGGAAGGCTCACAAAGGTAAACAAGCCAACAACTTTGGAATGAAGAGATCGAGCAATAATACTGACATATACAAAGGTTAAGAAGTTCCAAGAATCAATCTAAACATGCACACAGAGGCTGCTCAGTACCTTGTCCAACAAGGTTAAGCCAAAGTAGGAGGTGTGGGGGAAGGCAGTGAAAACAGGTTCAAAGACTTGAAAGAGACTTACAAGATAGACAAAGAGCACCTAACAGATATAAAACAACCTCTCAGGAGTCATGCACATGTAGAGGACCCTTGAAGACCCTACAAACAACCGTCAATCACCCCAAAACCCTAAAAAATGATGAAAGAACACAAACTAAGATGCATACGTTGGTCGCCTTAAGGTAGGTTGCGTATGACACATGGGTTGAAGGTAGTGCAAGTCACGTATACAACATAGGCACATGACTGTTTAGCCTAAAAGTCGCGTATGGATGACAAAAGGCACAAAAAGGATAAAAAACTAACATAGGAAGGCAGGAAAGGTGTTCCAACAAACTCAAAAGGTGTTCCTAACTTGTAAGATGGACCTGAAACTTTACAAAAGGCTAAAAGAAAGATCAATAAATCCCAAACAGACAAGGCACTCCCCAGCGGAGTCACCAGTTCTGTTGTAAAGGAAATTTTCCTATGGCTAGGGTTTAAGAGGCCATCAACGTACTGGGGTTGAAAGAGAGATGCACAATGTTCAGCAAGCATATATAAGCAAGTTCATAGGTTAGAATGGTTCATAACTTAGCCAAACAAAGGTTGATCCAAGCAGCCCTTCAATCCTCCTCTTGCTCCTCTTGCTCCAAGAGACTTGCAAAACGAATTATACCTTCCTCAAACCATTATGACCACATATAAAGCAATGATAATCAAATAAACATGAAATAATAATCTGGTTAACATCAACATCTAATCATAAACAAAGATTCAATCACACATTGAACAATGATTTTGGGAAGAAAAAGGACATCAAATCTTTTATTAATCTTGAAAACAAGTACAAGTATACCTTCTATTCAAGTTCGACACCTCACGAAACCTTGATCTGGTTCTGATGCTTCACTTCTCCAAGGAACTCAGCCTCCAAGCTCTGCAACACAAGGGGATGATCACTAGGGCAAAGGTGTGGGCAAAGAGAGTCCCAATTCCTCCAGCATAATGATGCAAAGATTCAAGTCCCCTATCATGGATCTCCCTACCTCTATTTATATGTTTAATGAAGAGTTAGGGTTGAAGACAAAGTAGTTACAACTGAAGGAGTTAGTTGCATAACTACCCAAACTACCCAAATTTCAAAATTCATATTTTTTTGACATTTTCAGGAGGAGTACGTGGGTTTCAGAAACAATAGTTGCGTACACGAGGAGGTATATGCAGGTTTCAATGTAGAAAGTCATGTATTTAAGGGGTACGTGACTATTATATATAGCAACTTGTGTACGTATGCGGGTTTCCTTAAGGAAAGTCACGTACACATCAAAAAAATCATTTTTAGGGTATTTTTGGGAATTTTCAAACTTTGGTGTCTTTTGGAATATTTTTTCTAACAGAAATATCTTTCCAACGGTGCAAAGATGAGGTCAAACAGAGTTACAAAACTCAAGATATGGGACCTCCAAGTTAGGTGTTTTTTCAGTGACTTTCATGAAGTTTCGTCATGGAAGTGTCGACATGCGACGAAATCATAGGAAAGTGGTCACAGGCAGAGATGTGTCATTTTGAGCTATAAAAGATGCCCCCTAATGTATGAGGTTAGAGGGGAAGATGATAGCCAAAATACATTATAAAGGAAACAGCTGAGTATGGAGAGAGCAGAGAATCCAAGATCAAAAGGCTCAAACAAAGGTATCTGAAAGAGAGATTAATGTCAGAAAAAAATGATCTCTGGTACATACAAGTCCATATACAAATCATCGACATAAATATACAGGCGGATCCAATATATGTATAACTGATGAAATTATCATGGTCACTCAATATGCAAAAAGGTGCCATATCAAATCTAAAGGAGCCATGGCCAAAAATGAACAAGGTGGATCCATACTCAACAATCGATCATAGCCACAAAATACAAGGTGGATCTATGTCTCAGCAAAAATGTCATATAAAGTGTACCAAGGTCTTGCGCAGCTTGGGCAATAGAAAAATGATGATGCTACTGTCGGCCCAAGGTCTTTAATCCAAAGCTCCCAAAAGGTACGAATCCTAACGATGCGAATAAAGGAGTTGAAGTCGAACATGGAGGAAACCGTTTGATTACCGGTCAATAATGAGAACCGTTAACAAACACGAGGGAAGCCACCATTAATGAAAATGGTCCCCAAGGCACCTAATACATTCTAACAAGTGTGAATACAAGGACTTGAAGTTGAACACTTGAAGAATCCATCAAGTAGGAGACATTAAGATATTCCCACTACCCAATAGCGAGGGAAATTGCCACTGATGACTACAATCCCCAAGGTACTGTCATAAAACTCTAAATCTCATTCCTAGAGCAAGATGTGTTGCAGTCAATAGGAAGAGATCCATTGGAAGGAAAGCATTAATGCCCATTCACATATTCTTAACGATCCTGAATGGACAAGTTTACTCGACAGTCAAGTCTATTTTGAGGAGTTAGACCTAGGCCTAAAGAAACTCAATATCTTTCGCGTGAAGTTTTAATGAGTCTGAAAAATCCAACTCGTGGCCTCCTTACTGTTTTTAACGAGCTCGAAGGAGAGTAGAAAGAATGCTCTAAATGCGAGGAGACAAGTGTCATAGGCAGGAGAAACTAGTTCCAAGCGCAAGGAACAAACCTATGCATAATGCAAGGAAAGCGTGCAAGATAAGGACACTCGAGGAACGTCTCCTCAAGGTGAAAGGTGTCAAGTTGGAAAGGCAAAATGATACAAGGCTTAGCGATGATGAGAACGAAGATGAGGGATTATAAAATGAGCTAAAAGGGTAAAAGCCTACATTAGGCTTATAACCACGGGCAGGGCACATGCAAATGTAGTTACAGCTTGAACAACAAGACAAGGCCAGTAAACAGTTGTGAATCCAACTAGAAATCCTGTCTCCAGGAAACAACAACATCAGAATCATATCCAAAAGAAAATATTCTATGCAGGTCACTTTGGCATAAACACATGTGACTTTGTTATCTTCTACAAAAGGGAAAGTCAAGGCAGAATCGACCGGAGAATATTCTATAGCACCAAGTCTTGAGGGTTTATAATCAGTAAGGTAAACCTCAGAAGGAGAACAAAAATCAACAAGGGAGATAGAGTCTTTAGGAACAAACTCAGTATCATGGGAGTTGAAAAATTCATAAGAAAAATCAAAATCATCAGGATCACTGACTTGCTGTTCAAAGGAAGTGTCAAAAGACTCAACAAGACCAACATAAGAAGAAAGGTCGGGCTTACTAGGAAAATCAGGGTTAGACTTAGTCACCACTGAACCAACATCCAAAAGAAGGTCAGATTGTATCAAAGACTCTAGGAAGATTTCATCTGAAGGAAGGAGATCATCCGAGATAGGACACATGTCTAAACTTTCAAATGGATCGACAGAGTGAAGAGCGGGCTCCACAATCTGTATAGGATGAATCACCTGGTCAATTGCTAGGACCAAGTCCCGAGAAGGTAAGCATGAAAACAAAGGCTGCTTCTCGGTAGCAATTGAATGCAAAGGACATGAGGCCACATAGGCCACCTGTGGCGGGGTAGTGTCTATAGAAACATTGGGAATCAATAAAGGAAAGACCTGGTCTCTAGTTGGGTTAGGAGACGGATCAAGAAAATCCAACTGATCGATAGTGACAATTTCTTCTCCATGATTAAAGTACATCACACGAAAGAATGTTGACACCACAGCTTGCATGGCATAGACATAATCACATCCAAGGAGCATATTGAAGTCCAAGGGGTCTTCTATCACCATGAAGTCAACTAAGACAGCCTTCCAATCCAAAGTAATAGGTGTTTGAGCAAGAATTCCCAAGGCTAGACAATTTCTTCTATTAAACACCAGTAACTGACTAGCAGTCAACACAAGGATGGGATATCCCATGCCTCGCGAAGCACAAGTAGACAAATTACTAACTGAGGCTCCTTCATCAACAATACAACGAGCAATCATGTATGATTCAACTTTGAACTTTATCTGGAAAGGTGCATCAGAAGGAAGGCATGGCTCAACCAGGCTATCCCAATGAAAGGAAGCAATCAGAGAGCTTGGTGGGGGTTGATCCAAAATGAGTTCAGTGCCCCCTTGTTCAGTAAGTTCTGAACTGGCAGTGAAGAAAATGTGACTAGCAGACACTTCTCTCCAAAGGAAGAGTGGGATTGATCGACAATGGAACCGATTCAACCGCTTCGTGAAAGTCACTCTCTGAAGGGAGAGTGGGATTGACCAAAGATGACATTGGTTCAATCACATCAGGATCACTCTCTGAAAGAGGAGTGGGATCGACCAAAACTGAGATTGGTACGACCACATGATCAACCAAATGTTGAGTAGGTTTTTAAGAAACTATAGGTTGTTCAGGAGAAGAAAATTATTGAGTCTCGAACCACACTCTTCGCACCTCTGCGATAGCAGGGCACTGGTGAGTAAGATGATCTCCCTCGCATAGCTTGCAATGGAACTTAAGTTTTCTCTTTGAATGACCAGTTTTCTCAACGGTGTGAATGTGACTAGTAGTGGCTGACTATTTTCTCTTGGCATGGCCTACAAAGGTTGAGAGTTTGCCCCTAGCATGACCACCATAGGATGGGTGACTAGGTCGAACCTGACAAAGAGAGGCTGGCTGTTGAAAAACTTTAGAATGTTAAAAAACTGGATGACCATGAAACCAAACTCTTTGCACCTCCGCGATAGAAGGACATTTATAAGTAAGGTGGTCTCCCTCACAAAGCTTACAAGGAAACTTCAGCATGTGTTTTGAATGAGTAGTATTTTCAACAGTGTTAACATGACTCAAAGTGGTTGATGGATTATCTTCAGCATGAATCACAGAGGTTGAGATACTGCCCCCAGCATGACTTGCAGAGGCTGAAAGACTAGGTCCAACATGAACTACAGAGGTTGGATGGGCACCAATAGCATGAACAATAGAGGTTGAATGGTTAGGATCAACATGCTTTGCAGTAGTTGAGTGTGTGCCCCCATCATGAACCACATAGGTTGGGTGGATGGATCCAACATGACTTGCATAGGTTGGATAGGGAGGTTCAACTTGAACATCAGAGGTTGAACGGGCGCCCTCAGCATGAACTGCAGAGGCTGAGTGACTAGATCCAACGTGACTTGGAAAGGTTGGAATGATCTCACCAGCATGAACAACATAAGCTGGATGGTGAAGATCAACTTGACTTGTAGAGGTTGAGTGCTTAGATCCAACATGACCTACAGAGGTTGGATAGGTGTCCCCAGCATGAACTGCAGAGGCTGGGTGGTGAGGTTCAACTTGACTTGCAGAGGTTGAACGGTTCCCTCTTTATTATGTGTCTTCTTCCTATTCCTCCTTCTTTTAATCCTTTTATATTGTTGGTTACTAGTATAAATACTTTCACCGCATGAGGTAGAAGGAGGAGGAGAATCAACTACAGGTGAAGGGGAAGCAGTGTTTTGATGCCCTTAATCTAAGGAGCTTACTTGCAAAGCATCGGGAGCATTCACGACAGTTGGAGTGGAAAATAACCACACCTGTAGCCCTAGGGTGAATCTAGGAATATTCAAGGTGGCCATCAAAGGAACACCAACATTCCCTATGAGAGGAATAGTACAAGGAGTTCCCAGCATAGGGATCTCTTGGTTGGTGTTCAAAGGGGCGTTAGCCATAGTTTTAAACAATAAGACAATGTTTGACATTGACAGGAAACCAAAAGTGCAAAGCACACACCTAAAGGGAAACTAAGTACAGACAAACCACGGAGCACTCACTAAAATTCCTAAAGCTAAATAGACAAACATGTATAAGATACGCTTTCCAAAAGAAAGCTGATAGATAGTTACTTGGAGTCCCTATAGATGTTCTTAGGCATAAGCATAGGAATCACCCACTGCCCTCCCACACCTTCTACCAGGGTTACCTTCCAAGCCCATCCAAGGTCAACCAAAAATAGCCTTCCAGTGTACCTGTGTATGAGCCCTAGATGTCAAAGAGACTAAAGGCTACCTTAACTGTATTGACAGTCTAGGGGGGTAGTTGCAAGCTTGGTTTGTATGCATGGGCAGGGTAGCAAATCCCAAAACCCTGTCTAACACAGAAACCCCAGATGCGCAAAAACCTTGGTCTACGCTTTGACAAGGAATCAAAGGGTTATCTCCTCAGTCCAAGTCTCCACATGGCCTCGTGCTTAACTCCCATTTGAGAGGAGCTTCCCAGATACAATCAACATAGGTCAACTGACTTGATAAGGATGCATATAATTGGCTAAATCATGATAAGGATGGCAATTATAAATGAAATTGCACTAACAAACCAATAGGATGACAACTATCAACTTTTTAATCACTCTGAAAATGACCTAAATACACATTCAGGCATAAGTACAACAAAGAAAGAGATGATGGCTGAACAGATCATAACAAAAGAGCTTATATTCATCAACAAGTAAAATGAGAAGTATCAAAGCATTATAGGCTTATAAATCCCCGAAGTTGAACCTTTATTATAAAATTGATCTTGGAATTTATAGCCTTTTTACAAAAGTACAGATCCTGAAACTTGGATCTATTTTTACAAAAATACTCAAAAGTGATAGTTTTTCCAAATTAGGGTTTGAAACCCTACCTAACTACTTGTCTAACTACAATGAATATTTAGTTCACTAACTGAATATTAAAACAACTACAGTATTTGCTGATGATCACTGCTACTGGTCCACTGTCAGTTAACCCACTGATTTCTCCTTGACAGCTAGGGTTGATGACTTTATGGCGTTGTTTTGTCATAATAGATCTAAACAGACCCTTTTTGATACTTATGTCAGCACCTTTTATCTTTATCTTATGTCCCTGAGCCATCTATAGTCACTAAAAAATGATCCTGTGTGCCCAAAACTTGCCTTTACGCCTATGTCCACTTTCGGTGGTTAAGCGGCCAGTCTATCCGACCCGTTAGCTACCGAAAGTGGCGCTTTCGATGGCTAATGGACTATTCCATCGTTCACCTAAGCCATCGAAAGCCCTGTTTTACCAAAATTTTTAGGTTTTCATCAAAAATGTCTTTTTAGACCTATTGGCTAAGCCTTTCTCTTCTACAGGCTTCGTGTTAGAGGTGTTAACAGCACCTTGGCTGGTTTTAGGAGGCTGGAGACTGATGGCTGCTTCAGCTAGGGTTGATAAGGTGGGGTGGCTACTAGGGTTTTCCTTGGCTTCCTTCATTTGTAGTCTTTAGAGCCTAATTAACCTGTATGACCTAGTATTGTTGTTTATGAACCCTAGGTTTCTCCTAACCTTCTTGACTTTAGAAGAATTAGGAGGCTGTTAGCTGTTGTTGCCCTGTTAGGTCAAATTTGGCCCTAAAAATTTGGCCAAAATGCTGAAAAATGGGGCTCAGAGATGGGTTTGTTCCTTCAAATATGTGACACCTTTTTTTAAACTGAAAGAGTTTTTTGTATATTGGTCTGTTCTAATAAAAAACCTCTTTCATATTTTTTAAATTCGTTTTAATTTTCCTGGGATCTAGATTTCAAAAACATGTGTAAAACAAGAAATTTTGAGATCCGAAAATTGGGTCTCAAAGATGGATTTGATTCTCCCAAACTGCAACACCTGTAGGAAAAATAAGATATATTATTGTTCTCTGACCTATTAGGAACAAAAATGTTTGAGCGTTTTGCAAAAAGATTCTCCAGTCGCTCATAATCACCGTTTTAAAATGATGCTTTTTCAAAAGAAAACGCCCCTTTCGGTGGCTTAAAGCGTCCTAAAATTTTGGTCTTAGCTGCCGAAAGTTTCCTTTCTGTGGCTTAGAGACCGTTTTGAAACCATGCTTAGCCACGAAAACCTGTGTTTTGATTTTTTTGAGCGGGCCTTTTCCCCAATGCATTTCACTTGCTTTCGGTGGTTAATGCCCTCCTTCAATCACCCGCTATGCTACCGAAACCAAGGCTTTTCAGTGGCTAATGAGCTGTTGGAAATCTCACTTAAGCCACCGAAAGTCCTTTTACCAAAATTTCATAAACAAACACGATTAGTAGGCTTTCGGTGGTCAACATGGTCCTGTGTTAAAACTGTTAGCTACTGAAGGTGGGATTTTCGGTGGCTAATGAATCGTTGAAAAAATCGCCTAAGCCACCGAAAGCTACAAATTTCAAATTTTCTTAAAAAATAGAAACTCTGATATCCCAACCTTGTTAGTCATCCCAATATTTTTCATAATATGGCCTGAAACCTTCATCAGTGATAAAAAAATAAATTGTTTTGACTGAACTCTTTGTAAATTTATTTTGGGAGATAACACAATCACACCAACAAATGAGAGTTTAGGAGTTGAGATGTACACATCATTGATTGGAACTTTTTATATGCATGCTCCTATATACTACCTAGGCATGACTAGTAGGGAATAAAATTTGTACAGTTGTAGATAGGATTGACCCATGGGTTCTCCCTTTTCAAGACAAGCCTGATGTGCCCTTATCAACAACAAAAGTATCCTATCAAGCTATATTCAATGCTACTGTTGATTCCATCTTGACTCCTCTCTTCTCAGAAGAGTTAGATGAAGCTTATTTGCCCGCATGGGAAAAGAAATCAACCTATTTGTACAATTTCTTAAATATGGTTTTACCATATGATGAATCCATTTTGGAGGCTATGATAGGACTTGAAAAACTTTGTGAAGACTTACACCACAAGTATTATTTCCTACCGAACCTGACCATGATTGAAAACTCTGAGTTCCATGTGAGACTAACTGAAGGTAGTGATCATCCTATGAAACCTTTTCCTAAATAAGGAGTGTTTTTCGAGGAGGATATGGCAAAATTTTTCACTACCATACTAGTAAATATCTCTACCAAACCTGATGTCATGGAAAATGTTCATATTGGAGGAAACTCTTCACTTGAAGAGATTTCCAATTATACTTCCTTATTCAAGGAGTTTCGTGATGTCTTCACTTGGCTGTACGAGGAGATGCTAGGAATCGACCCATCCATTGCAGAGCATGATATTAGAACAAACCCTAATGTTAAACTTGTTCGGAAAAATATTCGACCTTTCATTTCATGGAAAGCGGAAGCTATCAAGGCCTGTTTCATATACCCTATCTCTCTCACGGAATGGGTATCCAACCTCGTTCTGGTCGATAAGAAACAAGGGACCATATGTGTCTGTACTAACTTTAGGGATTTTAATAAGGAATTCCCTAAGGATATATACCCCACACCATTCATAGATTAGATTATCGATGCATGTGCAGGTAGTGAAGTTTTTTCATTTATGGATGACTTCTTGGGATATAACCAGATTCAAATTAAACCTGAGGACCAACATAAAACTGCCTTTATCTGCCCCTGGGGTATGTTTGCATACAATAAAATGTCATTTGGTTTGAAGAATGCCAGGGAAACCTTTCAATGAGCCATGAATTTCACTTTTCATGATACCAAGCACATTATTGAGCCCAACTTAGATGATCTTCCAGCTCATTGTCATAAAAGAAAATATCATCCAGATAGTCTTCGTTTAGTTTTTGAAAGATGAAGGCACTATAAGATCAACTTAAACCCCCATAAGTGTGTATTTTGTGTCGAATCGGGGTGAATTCTTGGTTTGATAGTCTCTAACAAAGGTATAAGGGTCGATCTATTGAAAGTCGAGGTGATTGTTAATCTGCCTCCTCCTCGAACCGTTAGACAACTACAAAGTCTACAAGGGAAGTCCAACTTTCACAAATGGTTTATTGTGAATTATGCCAATATAACTAAATTTTTCATGTGCTTTCTTAAGCAAGACACCCCATTTATATGGGACAAGCCACACAACAATCATTCGAGGCATTGAAGAAAGCAATTCTATCAACTCCTCTTTTGTGTTCACTAGATTACATGAAGGACTTTATATTGTATATGGCTGTATCAGAGTCTACAATCGGTGTAGTGGTAGTTAATGAGGATGACAAAATCCAGGAGCATGTCATCTATTATCTCAGTTGTGCTTTGGTTAGTCCTAAGCTTAGATATTCACATGTGGAGAAACTGGCTTTGGCAGAAGTCTATGCCATCCAGAGGTTGAGACATTACATTTTGCCGAGGACAACTATTGTGGTTGTGAACGTGAATCCATTTCAGCATGTCTTATCCCGACGCATAATCGAGGGAAAATTCAACAAATGGATCGTCATACTCCAAGATTTTGACTTAGATTTTCAGTCCGCCAAGTAAAAAAAGTCCTTAGTGTTCACAGAACTTATCTTAGAGTTCCCGAGTGATGAGATCTTAGTGATAGAAGATGAGCCATTTCTTGATAAGCACATTTTATTAATATCAACCTATGACCCTTTGTACAAAGATATCTTAGTATATCTTCAGACTTTGAAGTGCCCCACGACCTTCTCACAAGAATATCGACGCAAGTTAAGATTGAACGCTAAAAAATACCTCATCATCAAAGATACATTATATAGAAGAGGGGTAGATTCCATCTTACGTCGATGCATTACCTATGAGGAGGTAGAGATTGTCCTAAATGATTCCCATAACAAAGCATGTGGGTTTCTTTTATCTGGGTTAGCAACAACCCATAATATCTTGTATGCCTGTTATTTCTGGCCTACCATCTTTAAATGTTGCATATAAGGTATGAAACGCTATCATCCACGCCAGCTGTATACCAGAAAGATGCAGTCGCATCCTGATCCTCTATATCCCATCATTGCAGTGGGGCACTTCACTAATTGGGGATTGGATTCCATGACCCGCAACCCAGTGTCTGCTGGGGGGCATAAGTACATTATTGTCGTTGTAGGCTATTTTATGAAGTGGGAAGAGGAAATGCCTACCTTTAAAGCCGATGGTGAGACGACAACGTAGTTTGTGTTCAATCAAATCATTGCTAGGTTTGGTATCCCAAATAAGATTATCATTAATCATGTAAGTCACTTTCAGAACAAGATGATGACATAGTTGACTACTATGCTAGGTTTTAGGCAAGACTACTCATCTTCCTTTTACCCGCAGGTGAATGGGAAAGTAGAAGCCGTTAACAAAAATTTGAAAACCATTATGAAGAGAACTATTAATGTGAGTAGACCAAACTAGAATATCATGTTGTATCCTGTGCTTTGGGCGTACTAAACAAATGTTAAAACTACCACACGGTTTTCACATTTCCAACTCGTTCATGGGGCGGAAACAATCACACCGATGGAATTTGAAATAACATCTCTAAATATTGCAATTCACGTGCTCGTTTATGATTCTGATATAGAGTAACATTTGTTGCATCTGGAGCATCTAGATGAACATTATAGAGATGCGCTTACAACGAACGAAGCACATAAGCAACGAGTAAAGAACAAATACGATAAAGTTGTCAAACCTAGGGTTTTCTCCAATAGAGAACTTGTCTTGGTCCACGACTAGGATAAGGAACCCCTAGGGGCAGGCAAGTTCAAATCTATGTGGTTAGGCCCATATGTTGTGTCTAAATTCCTAAACAAGGGTGCATACGAGTAATTTGATTACGATGATAACAAGCTTCATGAGCCCCGAAATGGGCTCCACCCGAAGAAGTATTATGCTTATGCATTATGATTTTTCTTGTATTATATTTGTATAATTTTGTAAATGGTCATGCATGGTTAGTGTTTCTTATGTAGTATGTCATTGTTTCAAATGTCTTTGGAGTGGTTCGTAGGATTTTCTTATGGTGCAAGTCGTCACACTTGTAACCTGGCTTCAACTATCTGGGTCATTTATGCACCCACAAGACAACTAGTTTCCTCATGAGGCGCTTGTTTAGGTCTTGCAACTAACAATTTAGCCGAATACAATGCTATTATTGAGCTTCTTTGGGATGCTATATCGCACGGTATCACCTGCCTAAAATTCAAACTTGACTCTCAGTTAGTGGTCTCTCAACTCAATGGAGTCTATCAGGTGAGACATCCTACTCTATTACGTCAGTTTTTGAGGATTAGGTTACTTGAAAGAAATTTTGAGCATATTCTATATCAACACATTCTAAGAAATAAAAAACCAATTACCTATGCGTATGTTAATTACATACTAGACTGGAATTTGTCAGACGCATTGTAAAAATCATACATAGATATGCATAGAAACACATGTAAATAACCCGTGATATATATATACGTCAAATAGGTCCATATACATCGAGTTTTGGTTTGAAGATCCAATAAATAAGTACATCAAAATACAAACATAGGATCATAATCCTCAACATGCTAAAATATATGGAGGCTCCTCAGCCTCATAAGCTGCAGGTGCCTTCGCCGCAACCTCTCGATAACACAACACAACCTTGGACACCTTCCATACTAGGCATAACCAGGATGTTGATACACCCACTACATGCTCTTGCATGACAATGGGGATCTGCTCCATCCTCAGAGTCAACACATCATGAGTGAGCCTGAATAGATTTCCCTCTACAACATGAAGCATGGCTTAGTCCCCGACTTCATTTACAAGTCGAACATAAGTCTTGGGATGCCCGTTTGGCCGAATAGGCCCAATATCTACATCATATAAAAGATGAATTAGACTTGAAGAAGATATATATATGTATATAATACTTTTGAACAAAATTCATAAAAATTTAAATATTTGAAAAACAAAAACTCACCCATCTCTCCCCATGCTTGTCCTGGAGGAAGAAATAGCTCGGTATCACCATGAAAATACAAACCAACATAATGGAACTGCTCTAAAGAAGGCACTTGGTGGCTCCACCATGCATAGAATTCGTTGTTATATCCACCTTGGATTTCACCACCACCTCGATGAAGGAATACATCTCCCCATCATGTGAGCCTAGGCTCACATGGAGATGAAGGTGAAAGTCTCACCTCGAGACTCAAAGCAGGCACTCTCGAAGAAGAAGAAGGCTACCAAGATGCTAGCATCTCCAAACTTCTTCTTCTACCCCAACCTGCAATCCGATAGTTGTTTCTTCATACTCATGATCAACCCGTAACACCAGTCAAATACTACACCTTGTAGACATTCCACCACTATACACATATGGGTCTGCGTGGCCAAATGCAGTGCGGATGTACCCGCCACTCGAACAATAGTGCTCATAAGCACTTTGAGCGGAAATCTTATGATCTGGGAAATCTGTATCTGAGTTCCCGACTTCTGTGTACCTAGATGACAATATGTATTCACATAATCTTGCATGCTAAGGTGATCACACCCACGGTCGGTGCCACCCAAGTTAACTGGTGCCCCTCTATGATATAATTCGGTGACAAAATATATGTCCTCGACAGTCAATTCCAGTGTCTCACCCTTAAGGTCAAACATACCTTGCTAGAGATCCCATAACCGCACCAACATATCCAAAAGTCGAACATGGGATCCCATGTTTCATGTTCAGTAAAACTTCAATAACCCACACCTTCGGAGGGAATTTAAAGTCATTGGATCCCCCAATGATACTCTATCCATGTCTTTGTGCTCCCTCTCCCTCCATTCTAGGACCATTGTGCCTGCAAAACCAAGTTTTTGACCAATTTTTCAATATTTATTGGAAAAATTCAATTTTTTTACCCATATTAATATAGCTTTGGTTAATTTATTTTTATTTGGACTAATGTTTATTTTTTCTTACCTAGCTTTCTAGGTGATGGATGAATTTGTAGCATATTTCCTCTGCATATATGATAGGATTTGGTCCCTTTTCATTGTGCATATATACCTTATCCCCATGCGAACCTTAAGATCTCCTTTTTTATCCATGGACTGCGATCTGCAACTAATTTTTCCCTTTAAAAAATTGTTGTTCTTCCATATTTTAGAGCTTACCCCACATGGGTTACCCTATCTAGAACATTTCTCGTCGATTATGGTACCCATGTCGCATATTGCTAGGTTATGTGAGCCTTCATAGTTATTTTTCACATGAAAATGAACCTCATATCGTATCTTTTACTAAACTACCCTTGGTTATAAGGCTCCTGTCATATGGAGTTATCTTCAAGCCTTGGTCTAATTCCTTAAACATGACTAGATAGCCAAGTTACTTGTTCTTTCAAACTCGTTAAATGAAATGAAGGATCATCCATAGTGGTATAATTTTAACCATTTTCTGGAGCCTGTGGATTATCTACAAAAAAGGAATAGTCTAGTTCTTCAGAAGTTAGAAGAGTATCTTTAGGTATAGGTTTATCTCTTTTTTGGGACTGGAGGAAAAAAATTACGAAAAAGTAACTTGTTTGAGCTTATTTTTTCTTTTTTGTGCTCTGGATCAAACCATGCTCCATTTTTTGTGCTCATTCTTTATGTGATTTTCATGCTCGTTAAACTTCAGTACAAAGCATCGAGTTTACCGTATTTTGTCCAATTCTCGTAAATAAATGGAACATTTAGAGTGATATTTTCTTCCTTCACACTCGTTAAACTAAGGCTACATGCTTTCTTTTGAAGGAGCATCGGTCTAGTGATAGTTTACCCCTTTTTCAGACCTTGCTGACTAAGTACAAAAAGGGTATACCTTAGTTATTTGGAAGCTAAGAGAGTTCTCCTTTGGATTGTTTTATACTTTTTTCGGACTTAGGAGACTAAATTTACAAAAAATCACCCCATGAAGTCTTCTTTCGAGTTTTCAGATTCTCAAAACCATGAAAACATCAACGAGCATATACTAATATGGGCTCATAAAATCCATGAATCAGTCACATATCAATCACTACTCTCTCTTTTCTTCAAGCTTGCTAAAAAATGAAGAAATACTCGAGTTTCCTTTCTTGCACTCATTAAAATTTAACAAGAAAGGAAGGAAGGAAATACACTTTTTGATTATAAGTTTGTTGGCAGCAAGTCATCCTTGAACACAACACTAGTTTGAGTCTCCCGATACTCATGTCTTAGTTTTTCACTTCCCAGTTCAACTAACACTTTGATTTATTCCTCCTTCACTTGTCCTAAATACATGGGGAATCTGTCAATGTCTCCTACATGGCAAATAGTTCTAGTTATTTATTTGAAAGTTTAAAGCTACCTTTGGTCATCTCTGTGTCATGCTCATTGATCAAGGATATTTAGCCCTTATATGTTCATCTTTGAGATCGTCCTATGTACATATTCCCTTATCCAGTATACCAGTTTCTCATGTGACCCATTGAAGGATTCATTTCCTCCCTCTTCGCAAAATGGCTTCCAAATAGTACCTCCCGCAGAAGAAGACCTAGAATTTCAAAGATAGTACCTTAGGATCCGCTACCTATATTGGTGGATTCATCTACATTGTTCGTCAATATAACTTTCTAACTAACATTTCAATGATATCCTTCCATGTTTGACTTCAACTCATGCATTCACATGGTAGGATTTGTACTGGTTTCTATGGATTTGGACAAAGACCTTGGGTTACAACCTATATAACCTATGTTTCCCAAGGTTGTGCCATGCCTTGTGACACTATTTCCATCTATTGAAGATCTATTATTGTACTCATGAGGCTATGATCCACCTTTGTAAAGCATACATGGCCTTATTTCCCGTACTATATGATGTATATGTATCTTGTAAAGGAGCTAGTGTTCCACATTATTGAACATGGAATCCTCAGTGAAGATTTTGTAAATGACCTTGATTTGTCTATTTCAAGTACTTCTCTGCGACCTTGACTCTGAGTCCTTCGAGTTAAAATATTGTAATGTATTTTGGCCATCGCTACCCTCTGACCTCATACATTAGGGGAATTTGTTATACCATGAAATGGGACTTCTCTGTCTAAGTAATGACATCATATGTGTCGTTACACAAAAGGAAAATATGGATTGAAGTGACCCTAACCTTATAGATGGATGTGATTCTTGATACATACTCACTGCTTCAACATTACCCCTTTTTGAAGATGAACTTACCTTGCACTTGTGGGTTCTCTTATAGCAACTCACGTGTTACTCGCATATCACATATGTGCAACCCACATGTTATCTCCAAAAATTTGTAATCATGACTTTCCTTCAGGAAACTTGCGAGTCACTCGGAGGTTGCTCCACATAAACCCCCGAGTTTCATTAAGATGAGTACTATTGATGTATATGGATTGAAGTGACCCTAACCTTATATGATGTATATGTATCTTGTAAAGGAGCTAGTGTTCCACATTATTGAACATGGCATCCTCAGTGCAGATTTTGTAAATGACCTTAATTTGTCTATTTCAAGTACTTCTCTATGATCTTGACTCTGAGTCTTTTGAGTTAAAAAATTGTAATGTATTTTGGCCATCGCTACCCTCTAACCTCATACATTAGGGGCATTTGTTATACCATGAAATGGGACTTCTCTGTCCAAGTAATGACATCAGATGTGTCGTTACACAAAAGGAAAATATGGATTGAAGCGACCTTAACCTTATAGATGGATGTGGTTCTTGATACATACTCACTGCTTCAACATTACCCCTTTTTGAAGATGAACTTACCTTGCACTTGCGGGTTCTCTTACAGCAACTCACGTGTTAATCGCATATCACATATGTGCAACCCACATGTTATCTCCAAAAAATTGTAATCACGACTTTCCTTCAGGAAACTCGCGAGTCACTCAGAGGTTGCTCCACATAAACCCGCGAGTTTCATTAAGATGAGTTTAAAAATAAAATGATGATTAACTTGAGGAAGTTGGGATCAATTTGGAAACCTCCCCAACTTTCCCAACCATCCCAAGCCTCGATTTACTTCTCTCCAAACAAGTATAAAAAGAGGGGAAGGATAGAGGATGGGGGCTGCAATTTTGAGAGCAAGGTTATGTTGGATGATTCTCTTAGAGAGAGGATAAAGGAGGACTCAGGTATTGGTGTGTAGAAGAAGCTTGTCTCAAATAGGGTTTTGTAATGTTTCTTGAACTTCATCAATAAAGAGTGTTTTCCTTCCATCATTGTCTTGATGCATGCTTTTATTGTTATGAGTTATGATCTATCTTGTTATTTGTTTCAAATGAAATTTATATATGTTCATGTCTCTTTTATATAAAAATAGAAGATACTGTGAGGAAATATAAATCTTTGTTGCAGGTGTTGAAGATCGGAAGGCTTGGAGCATTGGAGAGGAAGAGTTAAAGATTGGATAAACCATCCGGAATAAGGTGCATATCGTATTATCTCTTATTCTTTGTTATATATTTCTAAACCCTACAGTATGTTGGTGACCCTTTCCCCCCAAGTCATAAGGGATATATTCCCTAGCAACAATGACCTAGCAAGTGCCACACACGTTAAGGAGATTCCTCATCTAACTAGTGACACACTTGTTGAGGATATTGGTGAGATACCTAGTGCCATACCTGTTGTGGCCAATTATGAGAAACACATTCATACTTCTTCCTTAGGAAAAACACCAATTACATCTCCTCCAAGGAAAGTTCTAGGAGCTGAACCTGCTATATACACAAATATGAGTGGTTTTTCAATGCCCAAAACTAGTTCTAAAGATCCACCACCTTTCATCAAAAGACGCATAACTATTCAAGGCTAGTATAGGAGCACACAAAGGGAAGAAAAAGAAAGAAACCCAAAAGGGAAGAAGGATTATATGGTTGAGGTAAAAGATGGCCAGCCTATTGGACCAAATGCTTCAAGGTGGTCCATAGAGTTGGGCACGAAAATAAGGTCTTATTTGGATGTTACCAAATCCAACTTTACATATCAAGATCCAAGAAATGTTGATATAGTGTTCCAACAAATGGAAAATGTTTTTGAGATTGTTGGTGGTAGTATTTCTATTAAATATTACAAGTATAGAATGAGAATTTTGATGAATAATTTCAAGCATAAAGGTAGGAAATTAATCTTAGATGGAAAAGATAGGGAGAGAAGCTTAAATCCCAAGCATTGGGAAGATTTGAAGGAAAGTATGTGCGCTGAAGATTTTTTGGCAGAGAGTGCAAGAGGGAAGAAAGGAAGAGATCTTGTGAAAGATCGATATTTTTTGGGTTGGGGCGGGTTGAGAGACAAACAACACATATGTGTAAGTATATGGTTTTTTTGTTGGATAATGTACATTGTGTTTTGCCTTTTTTATTTGTCTATATTTCCAATACATTGTGTGTTGACAATGATTTGTAGGTTGAAGGAACTAATAGAGAATCCAATTTGAGTGAAATGGCTCAATATATGGCAGACTTAGAAAATTATAAAAAAAAGTGTTTCTTACCATCTGTTGAAGTCAAGAGAAGCCAAACAAGAGGCCTATAAACTGTTGAAAACCCTAGTGAGTATTATAACAGTGCAATGAATCGTTGTATAAATGGGTTGTCAGAGAATATGCCAACCATAGCCTCCTCAATTGAACCTCTTATTGCTGCATTCAAATTAAATAAGCGATTTCCCATTGATTCAAATGAGGTAAGCTAATTATCATTCTCTTCCAACCATTTCTTCACTTGATATTTTAATCTATGGATGTTTTGATCCATTTCACTTCACTCACGAAGCCTCTTTTTTTTAATGGAAATGCCTGTCAATCATAGGAAAAAATCGAAATTTTGGGTGGTGCAACAATATTGAAAGACCCAAAATATGGCCATGAACATGCAAAGGTATGTACTAAATCGGTAGAAGTTTCTATAGATATCTAGAAGCCTTATATCTTAGAATATGGTTTAATTGGTATATTGTTTTCTTTTTTACAGTGCTTAATAATTCCAGTGAGGGATGAAGTACTCCATGAAGGTGAAAATGTTAAAATATTGGATCTATATGGCAGTGCTATTTCTAGCATTGGAAAGATTCATTCACTTTTTGTGATCCATGGAGTGGCACTTGGTCGTGAATATGTAAATGTCAATGTCATCAATGTCACAAGTAACATCCCACTTTCGTATGAAGATAAAATAGATCGATGTCTCTGTTTGAATGAGAAGGAAAGGAGTTTCATTCAGTGGCCAAATAAGTATTTGGAAAAGTCATCAAACTAGATGATTTGTATGTTCTTGTCCCAAATATTGATGTACTTGAAGTTCAATTTGTTGAGAGTATTGAGTAGTAATGGCCTCTTTGTCTAGTAGTACCCCTTGTCTAAGCAGTATAATTTTATTGCTTTGCTTATACAAGAGTGTTGAACAATGTTCTGTAACTTCATATCTTATCGTTATTTTATATGTTGGTTTGAAAGTGATTACTTTATTGATATTATTTGATATATATGTTGTATTGCAGTCACTAGAAGTGTTTCATAGTTTCTTCACTTTCGTCTTACAGAGTGTTATACATAGCATAGATATTTTTTACAACTAAAATACCTTATCCTTATTTTATATGCTAGTTTGAAAGTGATTACTTTATTGATATTATCTGATATATATGTTGTATTGCAGTCACTAGAAGTGTTTCATAGTTACTTCACTTCTGTCTTGTAGAGTGTTATACATAACATATATATTTGTTACAACTAAAATATCCTATCCTTATTTTATATGTTGGTTTGAAAGTGATTACTTTATTGGCATTATCTGATTTATACATTGTATTGCAGTAACTAGAAGTGTTTCATAGTTGCTTCACTTCTGTCTTGCAGAGTGTTATACATAGCATAGATATATTTTACAACTAAATTTTTTACCGAAGTGTTGAATCAACTAGTATGTGATAACAATTGCTTTTTTATTTTTGTCCATTTATAATTTTATTGCATGTGTAGGAATACCTTCCTTATACGGTGATGATAAAAATTATTGTTATTGTACGAAACACCTATGGAGAAAGAAGATAAAAGTTTGACCCTTGGTCTTGTGGGTAAAAGGGTTGTTTCCCCAGCTTGATTGTACACCTCAAAGTTGTGGGTGAAGGGATTGTCTTCCCACTTTGTTATGAACACTCTTGTTGACCTTTGACCTTGTGTTGAACCTTGTTGGTTCTTATGCTAGTGCCTCCCTCTCCTAGTGTGGTACCTTGACCCTTTTGTCATGATGACTTACCTTTATTGTTATGTGCTCCTTTTCAACCTCCTTGAGGCTGCTACTATGTATGGAAGTGTGCCACAATCTGATGGACATGCTAGTGCGTGGATTAAGGATGCCTCTACACATTTGAAGGAGCTTATATTTGCTTGATGTATGATTGTCCTAAAAGAGTGTCATTTATTGCAACAATGGGGTTTAAAGTTCATCCTCATTTCTAGACTATTTTGATTAATACCTTGAGGTATGTATTTGTCTCACTCTTCCATACAACTACCTATCTATCTATCTCTCAGGAATGCCCATTGTTTCGTTAGTGACTTGTATCCTAAGAGAAAAAGACTGATCATAATAGATATCTGAGTATATAAAGGAATGTCTAAACCACATTGTTTTCTCCTTTACGGATGCTAGTTTAACTTGTTCATTAACTTATTACTACTGCTGTTATTTATTGTCCTTGGATGCTTTGACATTAACATAGGGACCTTTAGGAGTGTTAAGTTGAAGGAAATGAAAATTATGTTATATATGTTGCATTACAGTCATTCGAAGTGTTTCATAGTTTGGACCTTCCTTATATGGTTCGGATAAAACTTATCGTTATTGTATGAAACACCTATGGACTATATACCTTGAGAAACAAGATAAAATTTTGACCCTAGGTGTTGTGGGTAAAAGGGTTGCTACCCCAAACAATGGCTCACATAAGGCAAGTATTACAAACATTGAATCAATAGAAATTGTGGGTGAATTTGTAGAAGTGTTCCTTTCTAAAGGAGGGATTAGTTTACTCAGGTTTCATAATTTCCCATCAAGGACTAAAAATGGATTATGAGAAGGTAAACACTATTTAGAATGGCCTATGCCAAGGAATTCCACTTAGGTAAGAAGTTTCCATGGACTTGCTAGATTTTATAGGAAATTCATTAAGGATTTTTAGCCACATGTGTGCACCATTGAAAACTTGTATGAAATAGGGTGAGTTCAAGTGGATTGGAACAACTCAAAAAGCATTGAGAAGCTGAAGCAGAAAGCGACAAAGAGACCAGTTTTGGCTCTCCTGGATTTTTACAAAAATTTTCAGTTAGACTGTGATGATAGTGGAGCGAAAATTGGAGTGATGTTAAGTCAAGCAGGTTGACCAATTGCATTTTTCAATGAAAAATTGGATGAGTCTAAGAAGAAATATTTAGTCCATGATCAATAATTCTATGCTATTGTGCAAGCATTGAAGAAATGGAGGCACTACTTGCTGCGAAAAGAATTTGTGTTGTTCATTAATCATGAGGCTCTAAGGTATGTAAATACTTAGACCAATTTAAATCAAAGGCACATGAAATGGGTAGAATTCATGTAAATTTATACTTTTGTTTAAGACATAAGTTGAGCAATTTAAATAAGGTGGCCGATGCATTGAATCAATAATTGCATTATTGAACACAATGCTTGTTCAATCAATTGGGTTAGAGTCGATGAAGGATGACTATGAAGTTGACCAATATTTTGCTAAGGCATGTAAAGAGCTTTGGAGTGAAAACAAGGATCCAAGACTATTTTACCCATGACGGGTATCTGTTTCAGAACCATCAATTATGCATTCCTAGAGGACCAACCAGAGAAAAATTGATAAGAGAATTAGATAATGGAGGACTAGGAGGCCATTTTGGAATTGATACCACTACGAAATTGGTTGAAGAAAAGTATTGTTGTCCAGGACTGGCAATGGATGTGATGAGATGGATAAAACATTGTACGATATGCTGGTATGCTAAGGGAAGAAGCCAAAATACAAGACTATATACGCCATTACCTGTACCAGAAGTTCCATGCAAATATATTATCATGGATTTTGTTTTGGGATTTCCTAAGACTCTGTAAGATAATGATTCCATAATTGTAGTCGTTGACAGGTTTTCAAAAATGCCATGCTTTATTCTGTGCAAGACGACAAGTGATGCCACAGGTTTTGTTGTTTTATTTTTGAAAGAAATTGTGAGATTTCATGGGTTTCCGAAGAGTATAAATTCAAATAGAGACACCAAGTTTATGGGACATTTATGGAGGAATTTGTGGAGAAATTTGGATACAAGGTTTTAGTTCAAGTCATAAAATGAAGACTGAAGTCATAAAATGAAGTCTCATAAATTTGTTGAGGTGTTGAGTCATTGATCAATCGAAATAGTGGGAGAACGTGTTATCAAAGGTGGAGTTTGCATAAAACAATTCAGTGAACATGTCGACTGGACTTAGTCCATTCTAGGTCATGTAAGGGAGAAGTCCACATGGAGTGACTGAGTTGACGAAGTTTTTGTTTGGAAAGGAGGAGAGTGCATATGCAGAATCATTTCTTGAGCACATCAGGAAAGTGCATGAGAAGGTAAGGAAACAACTGTAAATTTTTTTTGTCAGTTATAAGCTGAGAGTCAACTGAAAGGGAATACTGAAAGAATTTAGTGAGGATATTTAATATATTCTTGTCTCCAAAAGTGATTATTTCCATGGGGAACATACAACAAGTCAAAGATGAAGAAAATTGGTCCTTGTAGAATATTGAAAAAAAATTCATACAATGTCTATGTGCCAGAACTGCTGAAGGAGTTTGATATTTCGTCCATATTCAATGTTGTCAACTTATACGAGTATATAGAGGGGTCAACGAGTGGAGGAAAATCAACCATTGGTTGGAAAGACTAGATGATAGGATGGTCAACATAAAAAATATCTGAAGTGTTGGATGAGCATGATGTTTGTTGAATGAGAAGTTGAAGATATAAAAAATTATTGTCCCGGTGGAAAGACAAAAGTTTGGATGCAGTCACATGGATAGTTGAAGAAGAATATGAAAGGTTGAAGGCTTGGTAAGAGAAACATAATTGAGGGCTAAGTTTTTTCTAACAAGGGGAGACTAATGCAGGGGAATCAGAATCCATGACCAAAAACAACAGATAGACGATGGGTAGTCATTGGGAAGTATTTTGGGTCCTTCGCAACAAAAGCATGGGGAATTGTGCCTAGAAGTTCAATTCAGAGCATAAGGTTGAAATTAGACAGAGGAATATTCAAGTCGAAGGTGAATTCGATGAGTTGGGGTTGACGCAACATGGGATAGTTGAGGACCATGGGGTTGAGAAGGTTAATGACGAGTCATATCAACTCGAAATATATAGAAGAAGCTAGGATTAACACTGACATAGAGCATAGGAGAAGTCAGAAGGATTGGCTGATAGATGAAGGCGTCAATGACGACTGGTCAGATCACAAAGAAGATTAAAAGTAATGGAAGGATTTGAGACATCATTCCATGATTGATAGAGATGACTAAAGAGTTGTAACAAGCAACTGAAAGGGTTGATATCACAACAAAAGATAGGAGCTGAAGCACACGAAGCTAGACAACATTGCAGAGGTAGTTGAACAATTAATGCAAAAGTAATGGTGATAGGTGGATATGTAAGGAGGCACAACACACTAAGGAGGTTGCAGGTGAAGGATTTAATGCCAAGTGTACTTGATGATTTGGAGAAGAGAAGTGCCTAGAGACTTCTGGAAGGAGAAAAAGCAGGAATTTGAGGTGGTGAAAGGAAAGTATAAGTGTTGAGCAAGTTAAGGGAAAAAAATCCTTTCACCTTCTGAAAGAGAATGCTTTGAGAGAGAGAAAAGACCCCGAAGAACAACATAACAGAAACTAACTGTTAAGAAACAAGGGATTTGAACCATGAATCTATATAAACAATAGAATTGTAATTTATTCTCATAAATTAATAAAATAAATTGTTTAAGGTGTCCCGGTGTAATTTTGTGTGTGTGTTTTATTTGTTGTCTACTTTGATTTGTAGCTTGTTTTTTTTTCTTAAAAAAAAGATAATATTCATTAAAAATATTGGTAAAGGTGTACAAACCAAAGACTGATAAGTCTAGTAGAGCTCATGAATGGTCTATAGATAGAAAAAATAGACAAGATATTGTCCCAAAAAGATAGCCGAGGATGATAGTCCAAACAAGGACAGAGAAATAGTCCCTCAAAGAGAAACACAAGAGGCATAAAAGAAGTTGAAACCAAACAAAAACAGAGTGTCAAACAAGGAAAGGCCCCAAGCCATCAATTGAAAGAGGATATACTGTCGTGATCCACTAGTGAGCCAACAACATATATTTTCTCAAAATGGATGACATTGCCAACTGCTAGGAGAGCCTTCTTCGAGAGACAAACCGCCATGGAGTTTTGGTCCCGCAGAATATGGGAAAAAGATAATTAATTGAAATAATCGATCAGAATCCGAATACGGTGAATCCATGGCTCCAAGTAGGAACGGTGAATGAGATGGAGACCCATTTCCCATTTAGGTATAACCTTCGAATCACCATAGATGTAGATTCCATCCATACCCAGAAATTCAGAAAAATGGAGAAGAATCCATAACGCTAACAATTATCCTTTTGTATTGGAACTAGGACTGCAATTTAGCCAAAAATGATAGAATGAAAGATCCTCCATCATTAAAATGGCACCTACACCACAAAGACTTGATTCTTCCTGAGAAGCACTGACGAAGAAACCAACCATTCTATGAGCTGGGAAAAAACCTTTGGCATCTTAATGAGCTGGAAGGCCTGACCCCCATTCACAAGATCCCCCCCAAATTCAATGAAAGCCTTCAGACTTTTATCTGCAATAACAGAGAAACCAAACCTCCTTCCCTAAAAAATGATAAGGTTCCTGCATCTCCACAACTCCCACAAGATGAAACATGGAAGAGTTTTCCATTCATGATATTTTTTCCGCCACGAAACAAAACATGAAGACAGATTCCCCGATCCAAGGAGATGAATCATTTATGGCAGAACCAACACACATCCAAACAAATTTGCTGAAATGGCAAGAGACAAATAAATGGACAATCCTCTCCTCATTTTTCCAACATAAATAACAAAATCTAGGACCAATCAGACCCCTGCTATTCAGGTTATCCCAAGAGAGAAGACAGTTTTCAAGAGCCAACCAACAACAAATAGCTAACCTCAGAGGGATTTTCCATTTCCAGATATGGAACCACCACTCATGCTTAACCAGAACATCTTGCATTAGGATTTGACATGCCAACTTTGCTGTGATTTTGCCTCCGATCGAATCAAAGGACCATCTGAACGCATATGGGGATGAACCTAGCGTAATCGCACCTAACTTTAAGCCATGAACATGTGCAGTCCATTCTTCACTTTGAGAACCATAAAGACCCAATTGGGAAGCCGATAACCATCCGTGGAAATTTGACCCCCGATTCGGACAAGAGGCAATGTGATAGAGAGTATAAATCCCCTTGCTATGTAGAAGGAAAATCAAGTCCTGAGAGAGGACATATTTACTTGGACCTCCCACAATCGGATCTTCGTCCACCCAAACAATGCTCCCGTCCCTCGAAGACCAAGCCAGCCACGATGAAAAAATATTGAATGCCCCTAGCAAGCCAACCCAGATACTGGATATATTTCTGCCTGGTTTCTTGTAACACCTCACCCAATGAACAATAGATGTTCTATGAATGCACTTTTATTTTATGACCTACGACCACAAATTGTCCCTGGAGATAACCAACCAAAGGATTTTTTCCCCGAGAGCCAAAGAAAATGAGAATAAGTTCTTCAACCCCCCCCCCCCCCCCTCTCTCCATAAGGCAATCAATAACCTCCCATCTTACCAAATGATATTTGGATTGCTTCACCTCACCTGACCAAATGAATGCCATGATAATCATTCTGATCTTGTTGATGATTGATTTGTAGCTTGTTGTTGTGAGTTGCGCTACTATTTGGAAAAATAATGAAACCTTGGACAAGTTAAGATTTTTTTTTTTGAATATATGCATATAATAGTATGTTATGATTGACTTGGTTAAGTGATAATAACCATAGTGAATGAGTATTGTTGTAATCTCATGGATCACATAGGGTTACCAATAATACACATTAAAAGCATACAGACATATCAGAGACAAGAGACAAGAACACATAGATGGAATAACAGATTATATTATAGTGAAAGGGTACATACACTACATAGAACTAAATTGAGTTCTCATCTGGCTCAACAGCCTAATATATATGATTTACATACAGTTACAAATAACTACCTGTCGGTTCGGTTAACTGACACGACCTTATGTGGCCGACCTAATTTCTAATTAGTCGGCTGATCGAATTAGTCGGCTTACAAACTAGCTCCTCCAACATCTCCCCCACGAACAAAACTGTTCTTCATCTCGAAGAAACATGGAGGTACTCAAAAATACATTGCCAGTCTAAAGTAGTTATTTCTGTGTTTGACTTTTAGGGGCTGTGAAGTCGGATAGTTGGCCGTTTCTGTACACAAACTTCCACAATTGCTTATGTTGTCACGGCCAGCTGATGTTGGAATTTTGTCCAACTTTGCAATACTTTCTGGATGTCGATGGTTAATGTTGTAAGGATTGATAGTGTTGACATCTTCTTTTGAATGGAAGGTCTACTATCCTTTCAATGTCGGGACCCATAAACTGGTCCTTCTCTTCTACCATCTCCAGAAGTCTTTTCATCTACAGACAGATGGTGTCTAACCCGTCCAAGCTCAGGATTGCCTACTGCATCCACTAGTGTGCTTGTCGCTCTAGCTTCTGCAGTTTGGCTATTTCAAGCACGATTTGATCTTCAATCGTGCTTCTGAGTGCTTCTTCCGTGCTCTTTCTCTTCTCCAGTGCTTGGATTTCTTGTCGGGTCTGTCAGGTCTGCTGGAATACTTGCCCATAATGAGGAGGCTAGTCCCGTAGTACCCCTTCTGTTATGACCGACTCCTCCATGTGATCTTGAAGCACTTTGTAAGCTTTGAAGCAAGCTGTATGCTGCTGCATCAGTAGTATGGCTATTTCTTCTTTTTTCTCTTCTCTTGTGTTTTGCATCTATGTCTGTAGTTCCGACACCACGCTTTCAAACAACTGATAGGATTTCTCTAGTGGCTTGTCAGTGTTGACCTTTGTTGGTCATGGTATCACATATTGTGCAAGGTTTTTGCATTTGTTTAGGAACTCGACTTGTTCTCTTTCATTGTCGGCGAGCTCCTTGTGTCTATTCTGGCTCCTTGTTTTTGCTTCGATAGCCAAGGTTTCCAAGAGTTGTCCCAACTCTCCATCCTTTAGCTTTGTTGCGTCGATTGTAGTGGTCGACCCAAGTTGGCTGATGTGAACCATTGTCACTTGGGATTGATGGTCCCTCTTCTTTCTGTCTCTCTTCTTCTTGTGATTTTGTTGATCTGCTTGCTGCTGTACTTGTGCACATGTAAGAGTTAGATTTTCTGGTGGTTGGTTTTTTGGTAGTGGATTGTCTGGTTGCTGGTATGCAATGGTCAAGGGTACTTCTGGTTGGGTTTGTGGGATGAGTGTTGCAGCTGGGTGTTTATCTGGTGGCTTTTGTATAGAGGGTCTAGATACAGATGTTGCTGGTACTGATGGTTGTGGTTTAGGTGCAGATGGTTCGGTTGCAAGTTCTGGGTTGGGGGGTGGTGGTGGTGATGGTGATGGTGAATGGTCGGGTGTGATTGGAGTGGTGGGGATGTGTTCAGGTGTTGGGTTGTCAATTTGTGGAGGTGAACCCTTTGGTATGTCAGAGAACAGGTCGTCGATCTCTCGATTGATTTCATCCATGTTCTCTTCTTCCCCATCTCTTGCTGGTTCGTTGGAGGGTGGAAGGGTTATGATGTCAGTTGGGGTGAGGGATGTAGTTTGACTTGTGACAAATTTAGTTGTCTTGTTGGGGTTCCTTAGAAATGTTGATTTCAAAGTTTCCATAGTCCTCGGTCTCTGGGTTATTTGGCCAGGTTGAGGAATGTACTGTCTAGATCCACCAGTTTCAAACAAGGGGCACTTGGTGGTGATCTTCTGTACAGAGGTAAGTAGCTCAGGCAGTTTTTAAATGTATGCCTGGAAATCTATATCTTGGTCAAACCTCTCCTTCAAGGTTTTTGGCATAGCATTTTTTCATATGTCAACTAGGATTATTGAGGGTAGTTCTGGGATTGCTTCTTGCGTGATTTGGATCAGAGATGGGGGTGGGGTGTAGACACTAAATCAACAACATTTTTGGCCATTGAGGTATTTGTACTTTTTACCTTTTTCGGTCGACCTTGCTGTGCTCCTGCTTCAACAAATTTTTGGAACTGTGCTTCCACCAGAATTTTGTTTGCTGCGGCGTCTTCTATGATGTCAATGATCATGGCTTCTAATTCGTCTTCATATTCTGATGAATCTACAATGATAAGCTTGCGATTCCCCTTCCCATGTTCCCGTTCCCGAGTTTTTATCCTCTTCCTTGAGGCTATTATTTCCTTTGATAGCTTGCAGATGTTTTCTTTGGTTATAGCATACTCAGGGTTTTTAGTTTCCATGTCATCCTCTGGTCCTTTTTCTCCCCCCTGTTGTTGAGTTGGGCCGACGCTTTTCTCAATTGGATTGGTTACCTGCTGTTCTGTCTGTGTCCCTTCCCTTGGGGCTGTCGGCGGTATGATTGTAATTTGCAGTCGACTGGTGTCTTCTGTTGGTGTTTCCTCCGACACAAATGTGTCGATGTATAACCAGAGCTCATAATCTTCTTCTTTTTCTTGGTCTGTTAATGGCTCGTCTATTGCTATGGTTGCTTCCTTGGCCTTTGCTGGTATCGACAGTTTTGTGCCAGACTGTTGAGCTAGCTCACAGAAGATCTTTTTGAGTGTTAGATAGTAGTCGAGAGTCTTTGCTTTTTCCTCGGCACCCTGCATGTACCAAATCGTGGTATGGTCAAGTTCCAGCTGTATGTGCGTGGTTTTGGGCAGACTTCGTCGGATGTTCTAGGGCACCCTCCATCTGGTTTTCTGAATTTTGAGCTATTGGAACTAGTTTTCTAGTAGCACCTTGTCGTTTTCCAGTTCCTTTAGTGTTTCAGTCTGGGAAAATGGTTTGAACCTCCACATGTGGAATTTTGTGGGTTCTTGGAACTGCTTGTCCCCGACTGGGCACAAGTAGTACATTACTATCCATATTATAAGGGACGAGAACCTTATAATCCCTCTCGACTTCTGGGATTTCTCACAGATGCCTTTGAGCATGTCGACGACATACTCAACCCATATGTAGACTTTTCTTGTGTGGGAAATGGTATCCACTACCTCTAGCATGTCATATTTTAGGTCGCTTCCTCGACCTGTAGGTGTAAGCCCTGTTTCTATGATTTTAGCCACAATTTGTGGCATTCGGGCTTGTATTTGACTAATCATTAGCCCTTTGGAGTTCTTGCCCGATGATGTTCCAATCAGTTGCTCTACCAGCCCTTCTTTTATGTTGACTGGTACTAGGTTTCCTTGGTTGGATAGACCAGTCAGTTTGTATATCACTTCGCCAGAGATCTTGACTGGCATGTCGAAGTCGAATCTGCTGTTGTGGTATTGACTTATAATGAATTTGAATGTCGTTTCTTTTGTACCTCCAAAAATTTCCATGAATGGTGTGTTCATGTAGTTCCTAATAGAACTGCGGTTTACCTTCTCTGCAGCCTGGGTTGGTTTCTTGTTGACATAGGCCCATTCCTTGATCTTGGCCCATGTCTTCACCCATGATGTCTCTTGAACCTTGGTGTTCTTTATGTTTCTTAATCTTCTCAGTAGTGGGGTTTCAACGATTTGTATTTATTTAGTCTTTGTTGTGGCTCTGGTTTGTTTTGGTGCCATTTTGTCGCTTTTCTATTCAACTTTACTTAGGGATTCTTGGCTCTCAGTTTTCTATTTGCTAAATTGCTCTATCTGTTCAAAATGCTGTAAATGATCCTTTTCCGGTCCGGTATTTATAGGCGGGGCGTTTGGCATTTCTTTCGATGGGTGTATTAATGGCGGAAGTGATGGTCTAGCACGGTCACTTGAGTTTGCGTTAATGGTGATTTGAGTTTAGCGCTCATAGTCATGAAGGCATGATGCGACCTTCTGGGTCGTTGGTCGATGTCGATCATGTGAGCGATCGATGGTGGTATGTTGATGGGTGTGATGTCGGCTGTCAAAGTGTTGATTCCATGTCATCCTGGTTTATGGGTGTTAGTTTTGTTTTGTTTATGTTAGATTTTTTTCATATTTTTATGGTTTTTGTCTAATCGTTATGGTCGTTATATGTTTTTTTTTAAACATGTTTAATTTTTGTACCTCTTTAGTCGAGCACCATTAAAAAGTTTCCGAAATACTATGCCTTGTAAGATCCTTAGTCAGATTGATCTGTTGGCATGAATCTCTTCGACAACGTAGGGTCCCATCCATTATGTATGTAGCTTTTTGGTTTTTCCTTTTAATCGACTGTTTTATAGTAGGGCAAGGTTCCCTACCAATAGGTTTTTGTTTTTGATATTACGATCATGCCATGCCTTCTGTTGTTGTTTTTGAATTTCTTGGTGTTGTAAAGCGATCAATCGGTGTTCTTCAAGCTTGCTTAATTGCATCAGTTAGTCCTTCCTTCCCTGTTTGACATCGACATGTAATATTTCTGCTATAATAGGTTTTTGTTGTCGAAAATGTAGTGGAACAAATACTTCTTGTCCATAGACTAGTCAGAACGGTGTTTGATCTGTCAAACGTTTGTATGCTGTTGTGTAAGCCCATAGTACTGCAAGTATATTTTCATCCTAGTCATCTTTGTCAGTGTTACAGATTTTTGTTAGACCTTTTGTTAATGTTTTGTTGAATGCCTCAATTGCTCCATTCGAATGAGGGTGATACATTGTACTACATCGGTGGTCAATTTGGAACTGATATGTTAGTGTTTTAATGGTTTTATTAATAAAGTGTGACCCTTGGTTGCTGATTAGGGTTATTCGACATCCAAACCTGGTAATGATATTTTCATAGATAAACTTAGCAGTGATCTCACTGGAACATGTATCGACTGGTTCTGCCTCTGCCCACTTGGTTACATACTCAACTGCAGTTATTATGTACCTTGCACCTGTTCTTTTCGCTGGTATGGGATATGGTCCTAGGAAGTCGATGGCCCAAATTTCAAATGTCAAACTTGGGTTTACTGATATTAAGGGCATTTCTGTACTAGGCAGAGGTCGACCCAGTCATTGACACCTATCACATTGGCTCACAAACTTTTTACAGTCTTTGTGAAGTGTTGGCCACCATAACCCTGACTGTTGGATTTTCTTGGCGGTTGTGTCTGCTTGAAAATGTCCTCCCGCAGGTCCATAATGTGCTTCATACATAATATTATTTCTTTCATGTTCTAGTACACATCTTCTGAGGATGTCATCCAAGCCCATTTTATATAAGAATCCATTTATGAGGCTATATGGTGCAGCTTTCATGGCTAAGATTTGTTTCTTCTTCGTGCTCATGCCTTTTGGTGCTTTTCCATCCTGTAAAAACTGAGCCATTTCCTCTAATTCTGTCGGGACTGTTTCTATTCAAAATAAAAGTGCATCCGATAAGTCATCTTCGACCCCTGTCGCTTCCTCTCCTATGTTGATTCGTGATAAGTGGTCGGGTCTGACATTTAACTTTCCTGGTCTGACAATGACTTTGAATTCAAATTCTTGGAATAGAAGTAGCCATCGACAAATTATTCCATGGTGTAAGGGTTTATTTATGAGTTATTTTAGTGCTTGGTGGTCGGTATAAAAGATAAATGGATTAGCTAGTAGGTAGCGTCGATACTTCTGTAGTAAGAAGACCATTCCTAATGCTTCTCTCCCTGTTGTCGAGTAGTTTCTTTCTGCTTTATTTAATTTTCTGCTATTGTAAACAATAGGGTATTCCATTCCATCATCTCCTGGTTGAGTTAGGATTGCTCCTATTGCTAGCCCTAATGCGTCGATATGTACATGGCATTTGGTCGACCAGTTTGGAAATTTTAGAATGGGTGCTTCGACTAGCTTTCTTTTTAGTGTTTCAAATGACATGTTGCATTCCTCTGTGCATTCGAACTCTTGATCTTCTCTTAACAATTCTTCCAGTGGATAGGTCATATCTGAATAGTATCTTATGAATTTCCTGTAATATCCTGTATGACCGAGTAGTACCCTGACTTGTTTTGGGTTCACCGATGGTTTTAAGTCGAGGATAATTTTTATTTTTGTGAAGTTGACCTTAATGCCTTCTTTGCAGACAATGTGTCCTAATAGTATCCCTATAGGGGTCCGGAATTTTCACTTCTTGATGTTTAGAGGTAGCTGGATTTGTCAGCATCATTCCAACATGATCCTTAGCCATTTGTAGTGATCTTTTAACATAGAGTATATTGTCTCATCATCGAAATATACTACCATTGTTTTGTAAATATATTCTTGAAATTTTTTGACTGCAATTCTTGAAAACACTGCAAGTGCGTTTTTTAATCCAAAAGGCATAACCTTGTAAGAAAATGAGCCAAATTCACATACGAATGTTGTCTTTTTCTGATCTTGTTTGGCTATTGGTACTTGGTTATAACTTGAGAATTCATTTGTAAACGAGTAGCATTCGTGTCCTGCGACCTCATTCAAGATTTCATCTGCATAAGGAGTTGGAAATGGGTCTGTTAATGTGACTTTATTTAGGTCTCTGAAGTCGACACAGATCCTTAGCTTGGTTGGATTGTGCTTCTTTGGTTGAACAACCATTGGACTTGCCCATTCTGATTGGTCAATAGGGTAGATAATTCCTGCTGCAAGCATATTATCAATCTCTTTCTTGACTATCTCTTTGTACTTATGAGCCAATTCATTAGAGGAAATTTGGGGTCTAAAATGGGCCTCCTAAGGAAAAAAAAAAAAAAAACCACATCACACTACAAATATGCCATGTCAGATTAAATCTAATGAAAATCTAATGAAAGTCAACCTAAATCATCTCATTAATGTAGAGTTAAGAGATATTGGTTAAAAATATTAATGAAATATTTAGATTCTCGTGCACACATAATAAATGACAGGAAACATTTGAGTTTTATATTATTATTTTTTTAAATGAATAGACCACTACTTTTTTTATATTTAATAAATGTAAAACTCAAATATATTCATTTATAATGAAAAATACAATTATAACAGTAGTAAAAAAATAAAAAAATCACTACTATTTTTTAATATAAGTTTTATATTAATTCATATAAAAAATATTACATCACATAAAATAAAAAACAATAAACTATGAACATTCATATTATTTTTTATATTAATATAAAAAAAATTGTGGTTTAATGGGTAGGTAGGTAAGAGAGAAAAAAAATAAAATAAAATTTTATTATAATTTTAGTAACATTAAAAATAGTTTTTATTTTTTTATTTTGTTAGTATTTAAATGTTTAATTAAAAATGTTTAAAAATACTAAATATCTTTTATTTAGTATTTCAAGATAAGTCTATTTAAAATTAAATATTATTTAGTTTTCCTTTTAAAAAATTGATTAATAAATGTATTTAGTATTTCAAAATGCTTCCATTACAATTTTAATTAATGCGAAGGTTATGTTTTAGAGGAGTTAGAAGTAGTGATCAAATAAAATATTCTATATTTATTAGTTAAAGTTTATTTATATTATTTCGAGGTGATATTTTCAAGAACTTAACCAAGGTGAGGTTGATATGGAGTTAGCTATTGTCAAATAACAATATGACACATAAGCATTATGTGTCCAACTCAACCATAATGGTTGACCAAAGATATTGAAATTATATTGGTTTAAAAATTCAACTCAATCCGGCTCATCCATGGCACAGTTTTTTATAAGGCCCATTTTAGACCCCAAATTTCCTCTAATGTATATGGTCTTTTCTTTACAGGTCAGACATCATGTTTGATGTCAATCTTCATTTCACCCATTTCATGGACTAGACCTTTGAGATCTTTGTAGTCTCTGGTGAAGACATCTTGAGATTCTTTGAGTAATTTTACTATTTCTGTTGTTTGTTCTTCATTCCATTAGTCTCCAATTTTTGCTATTTTTGGTCAATCATCATTTGAGATGTCGAATTCTTTAGTTTTGATTTTAGAATCTAACCATTTTGGTTCTTTGGTTTAATTTATTGGTCAGCTCCCTTCTTTAAACTGTGAAAATGTGGCAGGAAAGTCTGTTGCAGTCAGTCGGTCGGTGTCTTCGACTGTCTCGACTTTGAGCACTGTGTAAATTGGTTTTGTTGTTTCTGAATGGTATGATTTCCATCGAAATCTTTTTCCTTCTGGATTTTCATTTTCCATTTGTAGCCTTGTCGATCTTGGTGTTGTCATTGTTTGTATGTTATTGCAGTTTATTGTCGGTCGTTCGTATTTTAGGGTTTTGTTCTCTCTCAGTTCTACAAATTCCTTGATTTGTTTTGGAGTTTCGACCAAGTTTTCATCTTGTGGTATAAAGCTGAAATATTTGATAAAATTCTCTCTTAGTTCATGCCATATGAATGTTTCACCTCGAGCTTCTTCCATTTTATACCATTTGTTTGGTAAGTCAGATAGCGTCGATGGAAATAGGTGTGGCCATGTACGTTCATCCTTGTACCCAAGTCTTTTCCATTCTTTTGCACATGTCCTTATGTGGTCTTCTGGATCCTACCCTTGGATAAACATAGGTATTTGGGCTTGATTGGTTAAATTTTTCCCTCCAAATCTATCTATGATGAAGGTTGAGGCTATTCTCCATCTCTGCAATCTTGATTGATGGGTATCCCACCATCTAGCAGCTTGTCCTGTGAAGATTTTCACTAAGCTTTGTAGTTGGCCATGTTCACCAATGTTTCTGGATACTTGTTTTATATGCATGACTGGTGATTCTCTTTCTTTGTACCTTGGGATTTGTGTGATATTTACATTTGTTGGTTTTAGGGTAGGATATTCCCTGGTTTTCTTTTCAAATATTTTTGGGATGATGGACACCAAGAAGCATTGTTGGACTGGTTTCTTCTGCACTTTTTGAATGCTCCAGCAGCCTCTTGCTTGTGTTTCGTAGTTCTCGACTTCCCAATCATATAATTCTACATCTGAATTGTATCCTACTGAATCCTAATTGCCTAAGTGAAGTTCACCATAGATATTAAGTTCTATGTAGTCTTTATTGTTTTGTATATGATATAATTGTCGGATATCGACTTTTCATCTATAGGTTCTATCCAAGGTTCTCCTTGGGATGGATGGATAGGTACTATGACTTTTTTCCCATTCCCTTTTAGTTTTATTCTTTCCTTGTCTAAGGATATCGATGCTTTCATTTTTCTTCCCCAAGGTTGACCTACTAACGCTGGGAAGGAACTAGATCCTTCCTTAGGGTCAATAATTTCAAAATCGACTTTGGTCGATATTCCTTTTATGGTTGTGTCGACATCTCTCCAAACTCTGATAGGTTCAATTAGACCTTGGTTGGCTAATTTTAGGTATATTCTCGACTCGTATAGTCGAGGTCTACCCAATTGTTCCAAAGTGTCTTGAGTCATAATGTTTACTTGTGACCCGAAGTCGAGCACAACCTGTTGGACATGGTATCCTTCAATTTCTAGGTTGACAAGTGGGTCAGCATCACTTTTGTCCTTCTGGTTTATACTGCAGATATTTTTTATTTGTTTTCCTGTCTTGTTGTTGTGTTTTATTTTATACAATAGGTCAATGAATTGAAACACCATTTTATCAATTTTCACTAAATGTATTAGTTCTTTAACTGTTCTTTGTCGATTATCAATATCAGCTTCTTCTTGTCGAGCAAATTCTTTAAATATATTCGATGCGTCTTTATACAGTTGTTTCTATTTAGTTGGGTTAGGATAATCATTCTTTTCTTTTCTTTTGCTTATTCGTGGATTATCATTCCCAATTTTTTTCCCTTATCGGGTTACTATATGCAGATTCTTTGTATTGATTATATCATGTTTTTGCACGCACGACAAGACATTAACATTTTTATTTTTATTTATTTTTTCAACCATAGTAGGGAAATCCTCTGATGAATGGTCCCCTACTCCATAACTAGTACATAATTTTAAGTCAGTTCTGTCCTTGTATGGACAGTCTACATATCGGTGTCCTTCTTTGTAGCACGTTAAACATTGGATGGGCCGATGTGGTCGGTTGTCGCGATTCCCAAAGAATCGACCTCAACCTCCATATCCTCCACATTGGTTGTCGAACTGGTGCTCATATAGATGACCTTTGTACCTTTGATTATTTTGATCATATTGCACATGGTTTCGCTGATCATTGTTCTGTGCGACTGCGTTTGTCTGGTAGACTGCCTGGTAGTTTTGTTGATTTTTTAAGTTTAGGTGGCAGTCGGCCGTAGTGTGACTTTTCACTTCACAGATAGCACACCAACATGCTTTACCAATTTTCATGTTAAACATACAATCTTTTGTTGTGTGTTCTCCATGTTCTTGGAAAATGTCACAAAAACATTTTGTTTGCACAAATTGAACGTCTTGTCAGCTGATCTCCTATCGACAGTTATCTTTTGAATGTCTGGTTGTTGAGCATTTCGTGCACCAGACGTCCCGACTCTTAAGGTTTAGCTCTTTTAAATATTTCTGCATGATCTCGAGTTGTTCTTCTAGTCTAGTATCTGTGGGGTATGATGGGAAGTCTTCATCCATCTCTACTTGTAGGGCTTTAGTAAGCACATCTTCATATGTTTTGAACGTCTCCAGACTTATGTGCCACCGAATTTTCTGTGATAGACCTGCAAGGAACCACTGGATTAATAGTTGCTCAACAATTACATAATCCAATTGGCTGAGGAGGTCTTTCCAGCGTTTGTCGTAGTCACAGATAGATTCTGCTGGCTTTTGTGATGTTGTTTTCAATTTCTTAGCTGCTAGATGTTTTTCATTTGGAGTTTTAAAGAATGACAAAAATTGCGCTTTGATTTCTGCTTTATTTTCTTAAGGGGTTCTTTCAGAAAAGGTCATATACCATGTTAGTGCTCTTTTCCTCAAGGAACCACTGAACTGCGCCATCTATCTATCTTCATCTGTGACCTGGTTTTCCTCCCATGTCGACTCATAGATGAACCAATGTCATCTTGGATCTTCATCTCCCTCGTATAGAGGGATATGCATTGAACCGTGACCCATGTCGGATTCGCTATCGCTGTCTTCTTCAGGAGGTGGTTGTGGTGGGGGTGGTGGTGGGGGTAGTGGGATGTTTTGCTTATTTCTTTGTGTAGAACTGTTTTCGATGGAACTCTCATTCCCAATAGTTGTTTTTTTTGTCGTTTCTTCTCGGACAAGCAGTCGGTCGGGGTCGACTTCTCCTGTCGATGTCCAACTGCAATTATTTGTCTGCATTTCCAATTTTTCTATATTCTCCAAAGTTATATTTGGCAGGGGGGTGCTCCTTCATGTGTCGGGTAAAGTAAGTGGATACTTCAGTTGGAATGGTATGCCTAAAGCATGACCCAATTTCCTTCTTCTGGTCGATGGATAAGTAGATGACTATCATTGCTTACCTCATCGTTAAGTCGGCTCCATATACCAAACTCACCATATCTTAGTCTTAAATCTTCTTCGATAATGGCTTGCATCCTGGTACTCAGATTCATTGGAGATAGAGGTCTTACCTCTTGGGGAACTTCTATTGGAGAGCTTCTCATTGCTCTATCCACAAATCTTCTTCCAATGGGTGATGCCTCTTCCTCCTTGCCTTCTTCCTATCGGACATGAACCGAATCCGGTGGATTTCTTTCTGGTTTGTCACCCTAGTACTCATTTCTCTTTGCAGTGCTATAGCTCTTTCTCTTCTTTCTTCCCTTCTCTTCAACCTCTTCTCTCTCTATTTTCTGTAAATCCATCGTACCTTTATGTGTCACTGTCTGTTTTATTTCCTTCTTAGGTTGACTTTTCATCGCTGGTGGTGGTCTCTCTTATTAGTTGACTAGAATCCTGTTTACTTTACCCCAACATACAACCAGCTACCCCCCCATGGCCTACCCAACGCTTTAGAAAGCTCGGATAGTTCTATTTACTTACTTAGGAAATATTCCCACTCCCTTTCGGCAATGAATTTTTCCCACTTCTTTTGTTTCTCCACCCAGTTGGAATTTTGTGGCGGTTCGCGTAGTGATGGACGAGGTTCGATGATATGACCCACTCCTTTTTCTATCAGGAATTTGAACAACAAGGTCAATAGGGAGCATAAGGTCTATATAGAATTTCTTCTGGATGGTTTCTACCAAAGTTCTTTCTTCTATAGCTTGCTCCTCGCAGAATTCGTCCGTGATGTTTTCAAACCACTCGACAGGTTTGTTCTTCCCCCTCGAATCAGTTTCTCTAGCAGTTGTTGGTCTTTAGTCGCTTCCGAATTTTTCATCCAGAAGTTTCTTCAAAAGCTGGGGTACCGATTCTACAAACTTCTCATGGGTTTCAGTAAAGAATCTTTCCTTCACTTGAGCAGTCATTAATATGTTCCTCCGTGCATAATTCTACAAGTAATTTGCTATCTTATGCTCCCACCAGTCCCTAATCTCCTGTTCTGATATCATCTGCTTGTATTCATCTTAGATATGTACTACTGACAACACAACCAATGTTGTAATCTCACGGATCACAGAGGGTTACCAATAATACACATTAAAAGCATACAGACATATCAGAGACAAGAGAAAAGAACACATAGATGGAATAACATATTATATTATAGTGAAAGGGTCCATACACTACATAGAACTGAACTGAGTTCTCATCTGGATCAACAGCCTAATATATATGATTTACATACAGTTACAAATAACTACATGTCGATTCGGTTAACCGACATGACCTTATGTGGCTGACCTAATCTCTAATTAGTTGGTTGATTGACTTGGTCGACTTACCGAATAACTCCTCCAACAAGTACTTACACTCATGTCATGAATTTGTATACCATTTGAAATTGAATTCGATGAGAGTTAACCCTTTGTGAGGCCGCAGTGTGTTGGATTTGCAAAATGTTGTAGCATCACACAAGTATCCAATGGTCTTCCTACTTGTAATCGATGTTTCGTACTACAACCTATTTGCAATAATGAAGAACATTGGTAAGTCTATTCTTGATGTTCTACTTGGGTTGAAAAGGTGTTCATATGGTCAAACAAGTAATGGGAAGGTGTTTGGATGATGTGTCAAGATCTTGGTTGAGTCCTCCAACTTTTCTTTGTAAAACATGAGTTTGAATTATGGTATTTTAACTCAATATGGAGTGAATGTGTATAAATAAACCATGTAACTATACCAATAGTGATATGGATTTATGAATGTGGGCACATTTATTTACTTGCATAAATAATTGATTCTATTGTGTGAATTATTAATGTGTTGGTAATGCACATATAGTATATCATATTTAATTACACTTAATATGGTTAACAACTGAAAGTGATTGACTTGTTAGTGTGTTGAAATTCTGAGATCATTTAATGGGTTAATGTTGTAAGTGTTCCAATGTAATGATTTTATGCATGAATACTTACAATTGTTTGGTTGATCAAAAGTTTAGATTGAAAGTAGAATGATCTTGGATATGACAATGGGTGTAAGTCTATAATGAACATTGGGTGCTACCACATGTAGAAGCCAAACATTATGAGAAGGTTCCTATACTTGTGAACTTTGCTTTTTGTAATAAACATATTTAAACATTTTAATTAAAATTACTATGATTATATCTTATGGTAATTGTATGTATATGATATAGGTGAGATGATAGATTTGTTTAATAAAGATAGACGATGGTTTCTAAAGCTAAAAATGAATAGGGATGATTCCATTGTAATGACGATGGAGTTGTGTTATATTAGAGCAAGCTAGTGGGTTTCCATTGTAGTAAGACTCTATAAGTATCCATTCTTCTTGTACAAGAAAGCCTTGGTAAATGATGGATCACCCAAAGTACAATTTAGTAGAGGGTGTTTCCACCTTACGCACACCTAGGGGTTAAACAAAACATAAATATTCAAGCTATTAGGTATGTCCTTGAGGGCAAGTCTCGAGTCAAGTATTGTCACTTGATATTGACTCCTCTTTTTAGGCTAAAATCCTAATGAATCCAAGCGGTGTGGTCCCTAAGAAAGAGTTCAACTAAGGATCTTTATATTTTAGTTGTTAATGATGAAATTAAGTTGTTTTAAGAGTTTTTTGGTAAATAATTTTGTCGCAAGACTGATGCAAAATTGTTTAAACATTTAACAACATATAACATGATTATATAAAGATTAATATTGAAAAAATTGATAATAATATGAAAATAAGATTGTTATGTACTTAGATCAGTGCCAATTGGAGTCAAAAATGCTGCTGAAAAGGAAATGTTTTTCAATGTGTCTTGGTCAGTTTTAATTATTAAGGATGAGTTGATTTAAGGGAAGGGGGATTCTCGATATAATTATGAAGTACTGAGAATATGTAAAGAGATATGACAAAATTGGTTCCTCACTCGGAAATGTGGGCTGAATCGGAGTCTATGAGAAGGCGTTCAACACTACACCAACAAGGGTGTAGCCTAACTGTATCTCGAGATCACTATTCAGTAGTTCCTGTTTCCTTTGAGAAATTTGCCCAATAATGTCAAAAGGCATTGTGTCAGATTTTCACAATGCTTATAAGGTTGTTGATTTTATTACTGTGAATTAACTATTTAGATGTGAAGAATTTATCAGTGCGCATTCCTGCTTTTGATTATCCCAAAGCTCAGGGGGAACCTACAGTGGGAAAGATCATACACCATAATGGAAAAATGTGTGTTCCAATTGTATACTAAAGCAAAAGTACTATGACATCAAAATAAAAACTAAAGCTTAAAAGAATCCACAAGTTATGTGTCACTTTGTGATCATCCACCAATAATCGGCAATAAGCCTTTGGTTGGTGGAGAGAGCATACTTCGTGGCAACGAGTGAGGGAAAAAAATTATTTAAAAAATTTAAAATATGGAAATGAAAAGAAATAACTAGCTAAAACAACCTTCAAAGAAAGTGGATTGTGTGCGTGCGATTGTTAGAAAAATTCAAGCGACGAAAGAGATACTACTAATCCCCCAGGGGGAATGAAGTGTGGGAGATGTGTATCCCAATTAATTTCTTTATTACTTATGATTACAATAACAGAAAAATGAAATTAAAAGTTGTCTTAGACCCATAAAATAGATCTAAATATTTATACAACTTTATGGGGTGAAGGGGAATGAAGAAGAAGGGAAAACTGAGGGTTTTTTAATGTCTCAAGAGACCCAAAACTAGAATTCTGAAAATATATTCCTCCTCTTTTCTTTGGACCACTAAAAAACAACAAGTTAAATAGTTAGAATATGATGGAATGAATGAATACAAGATCAAAACTAAAACTAATTTCAGTACTTGCAAAAGATTGGAAATTTTTACTAGTTTTTAAAGCACCGAAATGACAACTTTATATTTAACAAAAGATGATTCTTTTTAAGCACTTCTAAATCTAAATTATCTGATATTCTAAATAATTAGATTGAAATTGTCAGACTTTTAAATCAGATCTATCGAATTTTCATATTCAAACAATGTAACCAGAAAGAGGAGAGAGAATTGTTTTGACAAGATGGAAATCATCTTGAAGCCTCGCTTGATCTTCTTATGAAAACTTTGGAGACCCTGTAGAAATAAGATAAAACTTGAGAGGATGAAAAATAGGAAGAAGATACAACTGATTTCAACTCCTCCTTTGAAATGTAACCTAGAAAACAAACCTATGAGAAACCCCTGCATAAAAAGTTAGAACTTGTGTACTAAAAAATAGGAAATGAGAAAAAGTTGAAATACAACTGAAAATGAACAACTAATCTCCTATATCTTGAAATAAAAATACCAATAAGTAATTCACAACTGTAAATTTCTACTCTATGTGTCTTAAGATGACCTTCTAAGCTAGATCTAATCGCAATTTAAACAGAAAGAAGAAACTCAGAAATTTAACAATGTCGCCTCAAATATTCGCAAGCAATACTCTCATAACACAGAGTGGTGGACCTCCAAAGTCTGAAATTTTATTTATCAATATAGCAACAATACAAAATGACAGAGGTCCATCCAAACAAAGGAGAAGAACCCTGCTTTTATAGCCAGGTTTAGGAGGTTGAGAAATTCATGGGAGGAAGGTGTGAATGTTGGGATGAAGGTATACCACCTCACAAGAGGTGATCCACATGTCTCAGAAGGCCTCCACCTCTCCCAAACACCTCAACCACATGAGGGATTGTGCCTTCCTTGAGGAGAATGCGCCCCCCTTTAGTGGAGAGTTATCTGACACCTCAAAGAGAAGGTTGGAGATACTCTCTAGGCTCATAAATGCCCCATAAAAGACACTCAACCAAACTTCCACCTTAGAGACAAGTCCCAGACAAGCTACCTTTGATTTAGGATTGGGGTTTTCTCCTATTTTTCCATTTATTTGACCCTTTGAGCCATTTTGGAGACAAAATCCAAATTAATAATTGAAAATTACTAATTTGACTCCCAAAAGTGGGTTTAGGGGTTAAGTTAGGTCCCTAGCTCCAAAAATGAGCATCTTCGTGACCAAATTGGATCCCTCAGCCCAATTTTATGACCTTTTTGAAATATTACAATTAAAATACACCTTATCGATGATTTTATTAAAAAAATAAAAATTAAAACTATCAGGGGGGGCTTATCGGATGTTCACAAAACTATGGACATATGACTAGCATGATATAATACATAGACCCTAGGCTTTAATGACCTTTCTAAGAAATTTTTTACCAAACTCACCATCTCGGCTTTGGAGGATTTTGAGTGAAAAACTTGAAAATTATATATCGCTTAAAAAAACGTCATATAATTAACAAGGGAAAAAACACTCAAGGATGATGGCCTTGATGACCAAGCCTTTTACATAGAAGAACCTCATGTTATGTCATTTATTACAATTCCCTTGAAAGGGTGTGAACATCCCAAAGAGGCCACAACTAGACTTGATGAAACCACAAAACTTCCGAGTACTGAGTAAGAACAAGTGAATGCAAGTAAACCTTAGTAGCACAAGTTTTATGAAAAGAGCCAATGAACTATAAGTTTCTTCATTGAAAGGAACAAAAACTAATTAATGAAAGAGAGTTTTATTCCTAAGTACATAAAATATATATATATATATATAGTAAATGCTCACTTTAAGGAGCTTATTTTCCTACTTTAAGAATGACATAAAAAAGATTAGGTGTAATTAGAAATCCAAAGTAACCACCTAAGCATTTTATCAATTTTAAAGGTTTTTTCCTTGTGTTTGGTTACTAGCCAAAGCAAGGAAACATTATTCAAAAAATGAAAACCTGCATGAAACTTCAATATGGGAAGGTTAGACAGGAGATTATAATCATGGAGAAGGTCATCGAATTGCTTCCAAAACTACCAAATCCTCTTGCAGGCTTCTTCTATCCAAGATTGGATAGGACTGATATACGCATTTGTATGATGACGCAGATCATCATACTCATCAAAAGGGATTATCTGCTTATAAATCTTTGTGTAAACCCAAAACTGCTCCAAATCATGAGGAACATCTGCATGTGAAGACGATGGATGAAAAAAATATTCAATTAGTTGCACCCACTCTGACTCTTCACTATATTGATTCTCCTTGTCCTCATTAACGATACTCAAGTACAGTTCTTACTGATCATATGAAAACTTTGATTTATCTTCTTTACAACTTTCATAAGTTTTGTAGTAGACACTCTCGTCACTGGACATATCATAGATGGGATTTTCAAAAGTCTCATAAGTTGGATTTTCAATACTAGTCCAATAGTCATCCTCCCCATATATGTCATATGTGATAGATTCCTCATCACTGGTATCAAGTTCTTGTATGTATTTCTTCTCTTTGTATTCATTATTGACACGGATATATGGCTCAGACTTATCATAGGGATTAGCTGCATGCTCCTCTGTAATATCTCGATTTTGATCATATTGCATTTATAACGGTACATGATGTAAATATCGTTATTAAATCATGGTGAGGAGCTCAAGGCCAAGGACCTGCCATCGATTTAGTGTTTTATGTATCGGAAATTAAAATCGATGCATATGTTTCTCATGCTATCCAGGCACAATATATATTGAGACATCGTGCAAATATGCAATTTAATAAAGTACCCACAACTAGCTATGCAATGCAACAAGAGATGGGGGCATGATTTTCACAAGGAATAGGGAGGGAAATTATTCAAACCCTTGAGCCAATATTGTTAATCCAAATGTGAATGAGATAACCCATAAACTCTCAACTACCCATTTTGACTTATGAACCCAATCATTTAATTCTTCCAGAAGTTGGTTGAGGCAGTTAATGCATTGGGAATGGAGAGGTATGGCAGTTGATTTCGTGTACGAGAAAGCCATCAATTCTGGAAAATCATATTTTTTCTTATGGGGCAAGAACACCCAAAAATGTGTTCCCAATCCATTCCTCGCCCACGTTTTTCACTTCCTCACGCAGCTGGAGCTAGTTGGGCTATTTTTTTCCTCACGTTTTTCGACATTTCCTTCATCTTTCCATGGATGGAAATCCATTTTTGTGTTACACAGTATATGAGAAGAAGAGATTCACGATTTGTGGGTTTATGGGGGTCATTTATGTCCCTGTAAGGCCCATAAACATTTTCTAAAATCGAATTTTCTCTCCCAGGGTTGATTCCCCATCTACCATTTTGTTTTTGGTTGTTCGCGACTTCTGAGACTAATGAAAACCCCATCTTGGGCATCCCATAGCCAAAACATTTTTCTTCATACCCAGCACTTGTGTTTTTTGTTATGTGCATCCTTGTTTTGGTCTGATTAGGAGTGGAATAGAACCAGAATTGGTTTCATAAACCTAGTGAAGATAGGGACCTCACAAGGATCAAAAGGGGTTGGCTACTATTCTATGCACACCTTAGAGAACACTGGAATGGAAAGTATGGCCTGAGGGACTGTGTAGCAGTGAAGGGAATACTTCCTTGTGTTGGGTGTGTAGGAATTGTGCAGAAAAAGCTAGATAGATCTTGTAGAGGTATCCATAGCTCTGTGGTTGAGCTCACTAGCTTAGCAATTCTTCCTTTCCACTGCCTTACCAACCTGATAAACCCAATTGTAGATTGGCTTGGAGGAACCTTGGTGTGTATTTGGCTATGTGTGGATCTATTGTTCCCTTGTTCCTTGTAGAAATCATGCCCAGATCGGGGGTGGTAGTTGTGTTGAGAGATTGATGAACACAACTGGCCTATGCTTGGGTGGAACGTTGCAGTGATATAGCTAGTTGCTCGGGGCAACTCATTTTCAAGATAAGTACTCTCTTGTATTAATTCTGCAATGTATTTGTTTTAAGAAATATTATGAATTTATTGAACGCTTACTAGAGTTTCAAGTAGCGATTCACTTCTGTTGTATTTAACTGCATGATACATATGCATATGCCTTTTACTTTCAATGCATTTTTTCTTATGTTCATGGGGCTAGATGTCTGGTTATGGTTTCGTCGCATCCTCTCCATCGCGATGGATCAACAAGAGGGGATGTGACATCCTCTTCCATATAAAAATTTCCCAAGGCCACAAGATCCATGCTCTCTCATTTAAAAACCTCACAAATAGCATATTCAATAAAAGTATCAAGAGACTCAAAACTCCCTCCGTTAGATATGTCATAGACAATACTATCAACAAAACCATCAAAAGTTTCCTCCTCAAACATGTCATAGATTGCATTTTCAATGAATGTCCATGAATACTCATCAACATCTTTGTTGATCATAAGAGAGTCTTCATCACTTGTATCATGGTCAAGGCTATACTTCTCCTCATCGTCATGCTCATCTTCTTCAGAAAAAAGGTCACAAGGAAGTAAACCTTCCAGACCATCATTATTATATGGAGAACAAGTAGGAGTGCCATCATGCACATTATAACTTTCATCATAAGTTTCATTATAACCTTTTGTAATGGTTTCATCCTGAGGTAGATCTAGAGTATAAATGTGATCATCATCACTGAACTAATCATGAAATAATTCCCAATCATCAATATTCCCTGTTGATGTTACATGAGGAGGTTCTTCGGCAATATTTTAAATTAATTGCTCTTCATGCACAAACTCAATGGAATCATCATGGATTTCTTCTTCATTGTGATCTCTTGGAGGTATTACCCAATACCTATCATTTCCTATCCTGATGAGACGAGGTAATTTAGGGTCTTCCTCATGATACTCTATTCAGGGAAAGGAAGCAAAAAGGAACCCTTCCAAGAACTTGTCTAAATCTTCCATGTCAGTCTTTCCTGGATGCCACTGCCTCACGAATATTCCAAGGAAGCTTGAAAGGGAATTAATTCTTTTATTTGGAATACCATTGAGATACCATTCACAAGCATTTCCTCGTAGAGTACTAACAAACATATCCGTCATATTATCTTCATACAAAACATTGAAGTCGGCCAAAACTTTAAGGAAAGATATGACATGTCGGACCTATGCATGCTCATTTCCCCTAAATATAGGTAGATGATTTGATATATCTTCACCGTTATGATAATTAGGGAATCCTGGTATATTTAAGAAGTTAATGGAAGGATAGTCCTTACAAATCCGAGCTCTTTTCTTATCCATATTGTTTACTCAATAGCAAGTATTTGATATAACCACAGAGCTGTCAAAATAATGAGCTTTAAAATTTTACTATTTGCATGGGCTCATCTACACACAATCAATTTCAACAATTTTTGTGAGAAACAAGGGTTTTATCCCTTCAATGGAGTCTCCATGTGAAAATAAAAATATGTGTCATAAATATTTCACAAACATTTCTATTTTTTTTATTTTCTTTGCAAAACGAAAAAAGGTTAGTGGAGTCACTAGACAAAGAATCAAAGATATACTCTAATCATTAATCAAACAAAGAAAAAGAATAAATTCATAACCCAGGAATAAAAATATTTATCCCTGGCAATGATGCCAAAAAGTGTTTCCACCTTGCACACACCTAGGGGTTAAACGCAACATAAATCTTCAAGCTACTAGGTGTGTCCTTGGGGGAAAGTCTCGAGTCAAGTACTATCACTTGATCTTGACTCCTCCGTTTGCCCCAAACTCCTAACGAAGCCAAGGGGGGTGGTCCCTAAGAAAGAGTTCAACCAAGGCTCTTTATATTTTAGTTGTTAATGACAAAATTAAGTTTGTTTTACGAGTTTTTTGGTAAATAATTATGTCACAAGACTGTTGCAAAATTGTTTAAACATTAAACAACATATAACATGAGTATATAAAGATTAATATTGAAAAAAATGGTAATCAGATTAGTGCCAAATGGAGTAAAAAATGCTGTAGAAAAGGAAATGTTTTGCAATGTGTCTTGGCCAGTTTTAATTATTAAAGATGAGTTGATTTAAGGGAAGGGGAATTCTCGATATACTTATGAATTACTGAGGATATGTACAGACCGATGAAAAAATTGGTTCCTCAGTCGGAAATGTGGGCTGAATCGGAGTCTCTGAGAAGGTGTTCAACACTACACCAACAAGGGTGTATCCTAACTGTATCTTGAGGTCACTATTCAGTAGTTCTCGCTTCCTTTGAGAAATTTTCCCAATAATGTCAAACAACAATGTGCTGGATTTTCACAATGTTTATAATTTTGTTGATTTTATTACCGTGAATTAATTATTTAGATGTGAATAATTGATCAGTGCACATTCCTGCTTTCGATTATCCCAAAGCTCAGGGAAAACCTTCAATGGGCAAGAGCATACACCGGAATGGAAAAATGTTTGTTCCAATTGTATACTAAAGCAAAAATATTGTGGCATCAAAATAAAAACTAAATCTTAAAAGAATCCACAAGCTATGTGTCACTTTGTGATCCTCCACCAATAATTGGAAAGAAGCCTTTGGTTGGTGGAGAGACATACTTCGTGGCAACGAGCGAGGGACAAAAATTATTCAAACAATTTAAAAGATGGAAATGAAAATAAATAACTAACTAAAACAAACTTCAAAGAAAGAGAATTGGGTGCGTGCCATTGTTAGAAAATTCAAGCGACGAAAGAGACAGTACCAATCCCCCCAGGAGGAATGAAGTGTGGGTGTTGTGTATCCTACTTGCTTTCTTTATTACCTATTATTACAATATCAGAAAATGAAATTAAAATATGTCTTAGACCCTAGAAAATAGGTTTAAATATTTATACAACTTTATGGAGTGAAGGGGAATGAAGAAGAAGGGAAAACTAAGGGTTTTTTGATGTCCCAGGAGACCCAAAACTAGGATTATGAAATCTTCCTCCTCTTTTTCTTTGTACCTTCTTAAAAAAAACATGTTAAATTATTAGAATATGATGGAATGAATGAATAAAAGATAAAAACTAAAACTAATTTCAGTACTTGCAAAAGATTGAAAAAATTTACTAGTTTTTAAAGCACCGAAATGACAACTTTAGATTCGACAAAAGATGATTCTTTTTAAGCACTTCTAAATCTAAATTATATGATATGCTAAATAATTATATTGAAATTATCATACTTTTGAATTAGATCTATCAAATTTGCATATTCAAACTATGTAACCAGAAAGAGGAGAGGGAATTGTTTTGAGAAGATGGAAAACAACTTGAAGCCTCGCTTGATCTTCTTGTGAAAACTTTGGAGACCCTGTAGAAATAAGATAAAAACTGAGAGATTTTCAAATAGAAAGAAGATACAACTGATTTCACCTCCTCCTTTGAAAATGTAGCCTGCAAAACAAACCTATAAGAAACTCCTGCATAAGAAGTTAAATCTAGTGTACTAAAAAACAAGAAATGAGAAAGAGTTGAAATACAACTGAATATGAAAAATTAATCTCCTATCTCTTGAAATAAAAATACCGGTAAGTAATTTACAACTGTAAATTCCTACTCTACGTGTCTTAGGATGACCGTCTAAGCTATATCTAATAGCAATTTAAACAGAAAGAAGATACTCATAAATTAAACAATGTCACCTCTAATATTCGCAAGCAGACATCTCATAACACATAGTGGACCTCCAAAGTATGCAATTTTATTCATAAATATATAAACAATACAAAATGACAGAGGTTCCTTGCATCCATCCAAACAAAGGAGGAGAACCCTACTTGTATAGCCACATAAGATCTAAAACCCCATGGGGACGCATTTGCCAAGTGGAGAGGAGGTTTAGGAGGTTAAGAAATGCATGGGAGGAAGGTACGAGTGTTGGGATGAAGGGATTCCACCTCACAGGAGGCGAGCCACATGTATCAGGAGGCCTCCACCTCTCCCAACCACCTCAACCACATGAGGGATTGTGCCTTCCTTAAGGAGAATGTGCCCTCCTTTAGTGGAGAGTTGTCAAACACCTCAGAGAGAAGGTTGGAGATACTCTCTAGGCTCATAAATGCCCCAGAAAAGACCCTCAACCAACCTGCCACCTCAAAGACAAGTCCCAGACAAGCTGCCTTTGATTTAGGATTGGAGTTTTCTCCTATTTTTCCATTTATTTGACCCTCCGAGCCATTTTGGAGAGAAAATCTAAATTAATAATTGAAAATTACTATTTTGACTCCAAAAAGTGGGTTTAGGGGTTAAGTTAGGTCTCTGGATCCAAAAATGAGCATCCCCATGACCAAATTGGATCCCTAGGCCCAATTTTACGACCTTTTGAAATATTACAATTAAAATACACCTTATCGATTATTTTATTAAAAAACTAAAAACTAAAAAATCCTAGGGGGACTTATCGGATGTTCACGAAACTATGGACATATGAATAGCATGGTATAATATATAGACCCTAGGTTTTAATAACCTTTCTGATAAATTTTTTACCAAACTCACCATCCCGACTTTGGAGGATTTTGAGTGAAAAACTTGAAAATTATATGTCGCTTAAAACAACGTCATATAATTAACAAGGGAAAAAACACTCAAGGATTATGACCTTGATGACAAAGTATAAGAAGGCCAAGCCTTTTACATAAGAGAACCTCATGATATGTCATTTATTACAAATCCATCGAAAGGGTGTGAACATCCAAAAGAGGTCACAATCGGCCCTGATGAAACCACATAACTTCTGAGCACTGAGTAAGAACAAGTGATTTGTTCCGATCCTTGGTGGCTCACTTGAAAAATCCCCTAAGTGAAACTTAGTGGATAACATAGGGTATGCCTAAGCTTGGAGGGTGAGTTATTGGAAGGGAGAGAGGCTTAAATGAATCTATTGCGAGAGATTCATGTTATATACTAGCTAGGATCAAGAAGGCATCATATATATCCATTTGGTGTGTCAAGAAAGATGGTGAAATTAATCAACCTTATGGCAGCCATGTGAGTAGATATATATTCATACATATAAGTATTGGGTTGATTTGCATACTTAATCTTATATTATGAATATATATGCTTCAATTATGAATGTGAAATTTCTATGAATGGAATAGTTGATGTTCAAAATGGATAAGACATGCATGTTTTTATTTGATGGTTATTTTAGGATTGTGTTGGAATGTTAAAAGTCTTGGATATATCCAAAGATAATAAATAAATGAGTAGATATTGTGTTCCAAAATAACCAACAATAAGACAAAGTGGCCATGAAGAGAATGGTATTGTAGGTGTAGTTGAAAAATGAAGACTGGAACCTTCTTGAAATGAAGAGAACACCAAAGACAATGTTATTTTGGGGGGAATGTAATATACCAATCTTGACCCTTTGAATTTGATGTTGTTTATATAGTAATCATGCTTTTCAATACTATGCTTTGCTTCATGACATGAAGTAGACTTGCCAATGTAATTTTGAAAGACATATAAACATGATCACTTTGAATTTAATGAAAGGTTCCAAGGTTGAATTTTGAGGGAAAATGTTGATAGGGATATGAGTCTAGTGAGGGGAAATGTAAGAGGGTCTAAAGGGGGTAATTGAATTATGTCTTATGATCCTACTATAACCTATCTATAACATTTTTCATGTGATTGTCTTATTATCATTTCATCATAATGTTTATCTTATTACAATTATGAGCCTAGTGTAATAATTAATTACTTTAAGTAATGATTTCCTACTACCCTCAAGTGTCTATATTTTATTTTGAAGCAAAAAATTCCTATATATGTGCATTCATTGAGAGTTCTATTATGACTCTTTATTCCTATAATTAAGAAAATTGAAGAGATGGATCGAGACTCTTTAGTTCCCTCTCCTTCATTCATGCAAAAGAGAGAATTCGAATTTGGAGAAGCTTGAGAAAAAATGAGTTCTTGATGAAAAAAGAGTAGCCCAACTATCATAGGGTTGATGAAGAGATGAAAGAGACACTACCATGTGGAATTAGACACCAAGGTTGAGTAGGGAAGTACCTTCGTCAACCTCTCGGACTTTTGTTGGTTGATTTGGAAGCCTTTGGTAAAGAGAAGAATAGCTGGAAAGTTTAGACAAATCTTATTTTCCTTGGTGGTTTCATAACCCAACGTGGGGCTAGCATTTCTAAAGGATTTTTCTATAGTTGGGAGGAAAATGATTCACCCATAGTTAGTTGCCTTGGATCTCAATTTATCAAAATATAAGTTCTTTTATTCTTCTCTTTTGTTGTGAATTTAATTATGGATGAAGAATATAATTTCACTATTTCTTGAATATTTTTGCATTGAAATTTCTTATAGGTTTCATGAACAAATGGTTATAAATTTATATTATATACAAATTGTTTGTAGAAATGCATTCTGCATACAATTCTAAAAACCGGTTTCATCTTTCTAATGCAACATTATCATATTAAACAAATAAATACCAAATTTACACTAAGAATAGTTGTCACGTATCTTCATATATCCACCAAAAATCAACTTCAAATATACTTATATGACCCTTAAAAACACAAAATAGTTGTAGTTAAAATTATGCTATAACTTGACCATACAATGTCCATTGTCATTCAAATTTTAATAACATATATCTAACATTAATATCCACATGCTCACCAAATTCTAAAGTTAGATTCATCCATTTTGTTCCCCAACGCTTGAAAATAAAGTAAGACCAGACACGCTACTCAAATCTCACATACCTTAGATAGATTATGTTTGTTGTGTATGGAAATTTTTGGCGTCTTATGTGAATGTTTTTAAGGAATTAAAATTACATGGTTATATTTGTTATGGATTGGTTTGAACCAAGATTTAGTATCACATTGAATTCTTGGAAGGAGGATGTGCTAGATCCCCCATACCCTTGAAATCATAGGAGCACTATCTATAGATTATTGTGCAACTATTATAAATGATATTGAACATTTGTGTGAGGTATTTACCTTTGTCATGTGTTGGATTATATCATGTTTTGATCTTGAGAATGTGAGTTCCTCTTGTATAAGGATTTATGTCATTCTGTATAACCATGAAATATATTTTGTGAATAATGAGACAGGAGGCCAGTAAATTAAAGAATATTAAGCAAGAAAAACACATTTTAAATAATCATTATATTTATTAAACTTTAATGATCATGGAATCACACTTTTAATTAAGGGGAAGGTGTTATATGCAAGAGCTTAAGGATCTAACCCCCACAGTTGTCCTCCTTTGAAGAAAACAAGAGCATTATGTAAGAGATTCTATGGAAATGGTGAGTTGAGATAACCAGCATAGATCCAAATCCTAGGCTCTATCAAGCGCCGAGAGGGATCAAAACTCTCGAGGTGCAGACCTCTTCTTAGGTATTGCATTCAATGAGCTATCAACTTTGGTGTGTCCTATATATAGCCATTGATTTGATTCAAACCAAAAAACACATCTTTTTATTTAAGGTCCACATATAATATTTGTATTACTAATATTTAATATTATTTATGGTTAACATATAACATTTTTATTATTTTTTATTTTGTTAGGAACGAACATTACAACATCTCTCCATACATGGTTTTAAAACCATGTGCAAGGCCCTCCTAAAACCATGGGTTGTTTAGGAGGTCGTGCACATGGTCTTAAAACCATTTGCAAGGCCCTCCTAAACCATGGGTTATTTAGGAGGCCTTGCACATGGTTTTAAAACCATGTGCAAGGCCCTCCTAAACCATGTACAATAAAACCATGGGTTGTTTAGAAGGCCTTGCACATAGTTTAAAACCATGTGCAAGGCCCTCCTAAACCATGTACAATAAAACCATGGGTTGTTTAGAAGGCCTTGCACATAGTTTTAAAACCATGGGTTGTTTAGAAGGCCTTGCACATAGTTTTAAAACCATGTGCAAGGCCAACATTTTTATACGGATAATTCAATTTTTTATTTTTTATTATTTTGTTAGGTAAGAACATTATAACATCTCCCCCATATATATATATATATATATATATATATATATTAACCTGTTTTTGACTCACATTTTTTGCGGATAATTAAATNTGTTTTTGACTCACATTTTTTGCGGATAATTAAATTTTTAGTTTTTTATTGTTTTGTTAGGTAGGAACATTACATCTCTCCCACATTAGGTTGTTTTTCTGGCCGACATTTATTTTGGCCGATAATTAAGCTTTTTAATTTTATTATTTTGTTAGTAACAAACGTTACAAGATCTCCCTCATATTAGGTTTTTTTTGCCGACATTTATTTTGGCGGATAATTAAATTTTTTATTTTTTATTATTTTGTTAGTCTTATAAAGTTACAACATAATAAATCTATTATTATTATTTATAGCAGACATATACAAGAGTAACGTTACTAGCGTTATGTAACGTTACAAGATCTCCCCCATACTGGGTTGTAGAGCGCCTCTCGACGCAATTAAGACATCTTAAATAGTGTTAATATATGAATCACATGCTTATGCTTATGGCAATTTGGTTATGTTATCTATGCTTACATGTCACCATCTTGAAAATCAAAATGTATTATGTGGCAAATTTGTGAAGTGCTAATTTTAATTGAATCGATATCTTGATCTTGATTATGTTATCTAAATAAATAACTATCTATACCTTGAATTTAAATATTGAAAGGTCGACCTTATGTTGATTCGTGTAATGCCAAAATCTGTCATAAAAATTATAGAATAAGGGTTTCTTTTTGTAAATAGTCTTACATTGTTGAAATTTTAATTTACATATCAGTGACATCAACGAAATGTTAGACCAATAACATCAACGAAATGTTAGACCAATAGACCCTACTTTTGATATTAAAAATAAAATCACATTACAACATAGAAGACATGGAACAACAATCTAGAGGTGGATTAATTCAAGGATGGAGCCATAATTTTAAAATGCTCCAATGTTGAACTTTTCGTTGATCATGATGAGACTCAAAGACTTTGATTGTGTTTAGATGCCACCCCATCCATACCATGTCAAAACTAACAAAAAATCCATATGTAAAAGCTTTAACTTCACAACATCCATCGTTGCAAGGGAGTCATATATCTCATGGTGATAATTTTCCATGGTCATGTTCTTAGATCAAAATAAAAAGAATTTTAAGATAATTCAGACAAGATGAAACAATAGTAGATAGTATAATTAAAAAAAAAATCTAAATCTTAGTTATTTGCTTTTATTATAATTTATTTGTAAATATTTAATAATGGTTGGTGGTTTTATACTAATGTTGCACGATCATGTTCTTAGATCACAAGAAAAAGAATTAGAAGATAACTCAGACAAGATGAAACACTAGTAGATAGTATAAATAAATAAAATTATAAATTTTAGTTATTTGTCTTTATTATAATTTATTTGTAATATGTAATAATGGTTGATTGCATATGCAACCATTGATCATAATGTTTTGTTTTATTTCATACGTGATATTATCTATCATAATTAAATGTCATGACAAATGTTAGCATCACAAGATAGTTAATGATATCCATCACAATTAGATATTAATGACAACCGTTATAATTGCTGGATGTAGTTATTGGTGTACCAAATGGCTAATACTTTAACTTTTAATAATTAATCCACTATGTATTACATTTCTTTCTAATAATTATTCCATTGTGTATTACATTTTTTGTGTCTCAAAATTGTAGTATTCATTTTCGAGTAGCATAAAGATCTTTGTTTTCATAATATTTCAGCTAATTTGAAAATCTATATGTTTTATATATATATGTAGTTTAAGCATAAAGACATGTGAGATAGCTATGGAAAGTTGTCATTGACATAGACTTTGTATGGCTTTATGATTGGTTTTTTTATTTAAGGATATATGCAATGTTGAAAGAATGTAATGTTGCTTAATAAGATTTATTATACCTACCGCGTTGGTAAGTTATATTGTAGTCATTTATTAATCAATTAAGCTTTGACTTTGTATTAATTGTTTAAATTTACAAATGTTTTTAATGTTCAATATTACAAATGTTTTTAAATATGTAAAACACTAATTATTTTACATTTGGTTAATTATTTAGCATCTTATTGATAGTAGATATGAAATGAAGTTGATCTGATAATTTTACATGTTATTCTTGATGGCTAAGTATAAAAATTAAAATTAAAAATAATCTCATCACATGTGTGTAAATGAATGTTTATCGGTCATGGGTCATGAGTTCGAGGAAGGGGCTTCAACCAATTTAAATTTAGTTGGAGTTGTGAGTTTGCACACCAATACACACAAATGTGTTAACATCTTTCTTCATAGTAATCATATAAACAAATAATAGACATTGTGCTATGACACAACACATATCTTCTATTCTATTTATTAACATTTATTAATGTGTTACTAAAGAAAGAAAAAAGAAACATCACAAACGATGCACAATAAATGAAAATATTAAACATTTTGTGAGTTCAATGGATAGCCTCTGCACACAAGGTTGAAAAGAGGGTTCTGAGCGTGCTCCGAGCCCACTTCGGTTTAATGATGATAAACCCACTACAAAATATGGTCCAGCCTTGGCTCAACCTTAGTCGCCTAACACATTGTACAACCACTAACATAAAAGAACAAATCCGTGGTTTTTGCAAAGCTACACACAAATATTTCCTATTAAAAATAATATTTTCCTTTCAACTATTAAATTTCCATTTTAAGAATAATATTTTTCAAATCAACTATTAAATTTCGACAACTACAATTTGGTTGAGTTCCCAACAAATAAATATTTAAAATGGTTTTAAAAAAATTGGAAATTTAAATTTGACGTGCCAGTGATTCAAATTTTACAAGTTGTCATTAATAAAACTACAAGGCAATTGATCCAGGTGAAAATCTCATGTGCTAAAAAGGGGTCTTGGTGTCAATAATGTCAGTCAAAGCTTGACCTCAGGGACTCCCTCTCTCAGTGTGCGGAGGCTAGAAGATCTTATCATTTTTTATGTAAAGTCAACAAATCAAACATTTTACTAAATCTATTTTGGTGTGGCAAAGTAATTTATAATGCCTCCAATCCAAGCTTTATTGGAAGATTGGTAGGCAAGGCAATCAAATGGGGATAGTGCAAGCCTCATTTCAATTGTTTTTAATAGGAGAAACGACAATTGGGGTGGTCTCGTACTCGCATGACACAAGGTCGATTCCGTCTACTACCACTATACCCCTAGGTACATCCACCGAGCCCGCCACAATGGAGCACATGTTATCTAGGGTTTGAACCAGCGACCTCCTATTTGCAAAGTGCCTTATCATATCATGGGCGTGTCAGTTGGTCTACACCCCGACATGCCTCATTTCAAATTTCACAATAAATGAGTTTTAAGTTTTGGATTTGAACATTACATTTTAATCAAATAAATCTTTAAATGTACTAATAAAAACTATGAAAAAATGAATTATATTTAAATAATGTGATTTACGTTTTATTATAATTAGAATTTTTTTAATGTAATTAAAAAGAAAATATAATGTAACATTATTCTCATTATTAGCTCTATATGTCACGTAGGAATAGAATCTAAATGAGCAGGACAACACTATGTCCCACAACCCATAACTAGTGGCTCTAAAACTAATTAACAATACTCAACATTAAAATTTATTTAAAGTATTTAACCAATATTTTTAATCACCAAATGTTTAAATGTTTATTTTGACCATTTTTAAATCAATTAAATTTTGATATCATGTATTTTATGCATTTCACTATGAAACTTAAAACAAACTCTTCCATATAAAATATATTGAAATCAAATTAATTTAGACATTATAATATAAAAAAAATTAAACCTACTTTGTAAATAGAAAATATTATTTTAAAATTATGAATATTGTATTTATTTTAATTTTGGTTATGAATATTGTATTTATTTTAATTTTGATTGGATGATAGAGTTTTATTATAATATTTTTAACTCTTATACATTTCAAAATGAAAAATAAAATAAATAATTTTGTGCTTCGTGATTTCATTAAGGCTATAAAATCTTGATTGATTATGTGCTTCGCTACTAAGATTAGCACACTTTCCATAAACAAAAATGCCCATAATCGCTTTCATATAATGTACTGATTGTTTGAACCAATTGTTCTTAAAATACCTATTACTGCTTTCATATAACGCACTAGATAAATGTAGGCCTAGTTCAACAATGCAGGCTTGATTCAAACCATTTTGCATTATGACTACATTTAGTACGAATGGGTTATTATTGAGTATGATAATAATAGCTTCTAAGGGTCTAGTTCTGGTTCTTCATGCATCTACCTACATAGTGGTACATGGTAGTGATAAGACATTTTTGAAGTGACAATTAAACCCTTGTGATGTTCAAATTCTACTTTATTTATCATGTTATTTCTCCATATATACACCATCATCATTTTCCCTTTCTTAACAGCTTTTATACAATTTTCATATCTACAAGTGGTGGAAAGCTAGGAAAGTTTGATGTATTAGTGCAACTTGAGTGAGCCTAACACTTAAGAACATGTGTTTTCTCCTAGGCCGTCATAGGTTCAAATCCAAAGAGGTAGGGTATGTACACCTCTATAGACTTTAACAATTAAATCATTGCGTGAAGGAGGGTCCCTTGTTTCACAAACAAGGGGGGCTCATACACCAAATTGGTGCATGGCTTCGTTGTAACCTTAAAATAAATTATAACAATTATTATTATTACAACATTATAATCCACTAAAGTAGATTCTATTAAATCTGGTTTCAAAAAGTTTTAATGGATATTGTTGTATAGCACCATATTGCAAATATAATAGGATTGTGCAAGGTTTGTTAAGCATATAGAGCCTATGAGCTTATCTTAAGAAATTATCTAGTGGGATTCCTAGGTCTAGTTGTATATTCCTACTCCTTCACCTAATCATCTTACATCCATCCATTGCAAAGAACAAGTATTCATCTTACATCCATCCATTGCAAAGAACAAGTCTTACAAGTAAATAGTAGGATGACATTCCCTTCTCCAACTCTATATGTTTCAAAATCTGGTAAGGGTTTACGATGGTTCTCAACTATGAAACTATAGTGTTAATGGACTTCAATTAATTATGAAATAATTTAACTATTAGTTGTTTTTTAATGCTTAGTATGTTTTATGTTAATTGTTTATGCTTGGTACATTTTTAGGTTATTTGTTTATTTTGTGTACGATGTTTTTTAATCAACAATATCCATTATACATTTGCTACTTTCAAATGAGATTGTTATTTTCTTATCTAATTGTTATTTCATATTAATTGTTTCAAAATTTTCAAAAGAGGCAGGCACTAAACAACTTTGTTTCTAATTTTATCTGTTGTTATTATTATTATTATCACTTTGTGATAATATTTGCTTGTTAAAAAAAATGCATCAAAATATATGATATAAAAAATTACCCCCGTTTTCTTTGGGAAACTGATGTTTAGTGTTGGAGTTTGTGCAACTTCGTAAGATATTATTATTCTACTTCTTATTGTACCTCATGTGGGAGTTGAACTTGATGTAATCAATCATGTAAACCTTAGAAAGAACCATGTGAACCTTGGGGTGAAAAGCAAGCAAAAGAAAAAAGATAAAAATAAATTATTAAAATATATTTTATTGCTTCCCCAAGAGAAGTCGGCCCAGTGAATTTTCCACTTGGAAAATCAATATAAATAGGAGGGGCCCCTCCTCATTATAATACACAGCCACTAAAGTGAAATTCGCATAACTGGGAAAGAGAAGTTTGCACCTGCTGAAGGAGACTATTTTGGGGTTTCTATCTCTGGAAAATACTTTCATCTTTTCTCTCTCTTCTTTGTACACTAATCTGAGAATAATTATCTCTATACGAAGGTTGTTGGGTTTTCTCCCATTTGGGTTTCCCAAAATAAAAATCCTGTGTGTTATTGTTTCGTGATGTCTTTATTTTAGTGATCCTTTTGTTAAATGCAATTACGATATATTGTTATAATCTTGTGAAAATCTAACATGGTATCATAGCAATACTAGAAGTCATTGTTGAACATTGTCGGAACTCTGTCGAAACTAGGGTTTCATCTTTCAAAGCCTTTACTCAACCTTTTGGTAGAAAAAGAGCCTTCGGAATTTCATTCTAAGGAGGGTGCATCTTTTGGTGAAGGCATAACTAAATTCTAAGAATTTTCAATTTTTGACCTAATTCTACAGCTGCAACATAAATTAGGGTTTTAGTTTTTTACCTACTTCCTCCATAGTTTTGACTTGACTCTACCTCTTTTCAATTCACCTCTCTAGGGTGCATTTATTAGTGGAATCAGTTTTCCAAAACTCTTTCATTTTTGACCTAGCCTCTGCTAGGGTTTCAGATCCAGATCTGCAGTCAATATATCAATATGAAAGTTGAAGATCCTCTGGAAGGGGCTTCCAACTTCTTCCCCTAGAAGTCTAGGATTCTTCTTCTACTAGAAGAAAATGACCTATTATAGTTTGTAAATGCAAAGGTCCCAGAACCAGAAGCCAAAGAAGACAAACCTCGTTGGAGGAAGAATTATGCCAAAGCAAGAAGGAATTTGGTGGACTCAGTTAGAGACCACTTGGTTCCTCAGATCTCAGAAAAGACGACAGCGAGGAAGATGTTCAAAACCTTGAAGAAGTTATTTGAACACAGTAGCATCAATGTGATTCTCACGTTGAGGAATAAATTGTCGAATATGAAGATGACGAAGTTCGAAAATATTGCCTTATATTTCATGAGGATCACCGAGCTTCGAGACAAGCTAAAGTCCAGTGGAGACAACCTTGAAGAAAATGATCTTGTTATGACCACCTTAAATGGTCTCCCACCATCTTGGGAATCTTTCAACCAAACCATAAGTGGTCGAACCAAGTTGCCCAAATTTGATAAGCTATGGGCAAAATGCACTCAAGAAAAGACAATAATAGTAGCATGCCAAAGACTTCATGGAACTCAACCTGAGGAGAATCAAGCGTTTGTATCTCATGCCAAGAAAGGCAAGGGAAGGGGACGAAAGTTTTGCAATCACAAGCACCAAGGTAGGAGATCAAATCCACCCCCAAAGTAGAAGAAAGAGAAGGATTTATCTCAGATACAGTGCTACAGGTGCAAGGCATATGGTCATTATGCCAGCAATTGTCGAAGTTCAAACATAAGGAAGCATGAAGCTTCAACTGCTGATGTAGAAGAAGACACTCCTCACAAGAAGGCAAGGAATGATGATCCTTCGAAGTTCTTCTTCTGATATCCAAATTGTGATGATCTTCCAACAAACATACGAAGATCAACAGACTCTGGTTGAGGAAGATCTTCAACAAAACAACCAAAAGATAAGTATTTAATCTTACATGCTCTAGTAGATTAGATCTGGTTACTTTTGAATATGTTTTACACAGATCTACATTTCTAGATTCAAGTAGTAATTGAGCATGTGATTCCTTTATTAACAAGTAGGCTTATGTAGTATTTGATATTCACATGATTGTTTAAATAGCCTATCATGCTACACAACCCATCTAGGATGACAACTCCTTTATAACATACTTGTAGTACACACTCTTAATAGTATTCTATAATGGAGACCATAAGCATCCCGTTAATGGCTTCATGTGTGTTGTGTCGAAGCATTGACCAAAAGTTGCCTACATTGTTTTGTTAATACATTGATTATGAAATGTTGCTAACCATCTGACGGGATTTGACTTGTAGGGAATGCCATGATCTACAAGTACAAATGACCCATGGATATACGGGTGGAACGAAAGCAGAAAGCCTCGAATTATGACTCTCAGACCCAGAATGATCTCATGCAGAGATTTGGTGATCAGAAGCGGAAGGCTTCTACGAATGTCAGTCTATCTGCAGCTTCAACAAGATTTACTCAACCGACTTCTGAGAGACAGAGGGAGTTATCCCTCAAAGATAAAGATTCTGGTCTATTACATATGATAGAAACCTGACGACACCGACGTCATGATTCGAACAAGACAAGTGAAGGATCCTTGATGAACTTGACTGTCACCGAGATGGATACTTACTTCGCATCTTTCTGGTCTACATTCATGTGCCCAAGTTAGAACCTTCAGGAAAGAAGGGAACATTCATGGGATACCGCAAGTCTTGAAAGGCTTATAGAATATACATCCCATGATCGAGGCAAATCGAAGTTAGTCGGGATGTAACCTTTGAAGAAGAAATTACTATCCAAAAAGGAAGAGGATCTGATATGGAGATCGATGACGATGAAGAGATGAGATCATCTCCCCCTCTAGAAATTAAGAGGGAGTCTGAAAAAATGAATGAATCGATCGGTCTCATTGATCTAGTTGAGCCAAATGATTCTCCCACATATACAGCAGGAAGCCGAAAAAAGCCTAGATGGACACAACAGACTTTGCAGAATGCAGAGAGGCATGAAACTTCACATGGAGCAAATGGATGCATTGAAAAATACAAGGCCAAATTTGTTGCTAGAGGGTTCTATCCAAAAGAGGGAGTTGATTATGATGAGACATTTTCTCTTGTGGCTCGATATACTTCCATCAGATCAATTGTTGTTATTGCTTCAGCTATGGGATGGAACTTGCATCAGATGGATGTCAAGACAACCTTTCTCAATGGTATTATTAAGGAAGAAGTATATATTGAACAACCAGAAGGGTTTGTCGTCCATGGAAAGGAGTCTCATGTATGCAAGTTGAAAAAGGATTTATATGGACTCAAGCAAGCACCCCGTGCTTGGTATGGACAAATAGATGGATTCTTGGTGAGTCTGAGATTCTCTAAGAGTGATGCAGACCCCAACCTTTACCACAAGGTTGTGAATGATGAGCCACTAATTTTGGTATTATATGTTGATGACCTGTTTCTCACTGGAAATGAGAAACTTATTGTGTGGTGTAAGAAAAAACTTGCCTCTAAGTTCGAAATGAAGGATCTTGGATTGATGCATTACTTCTTGGGATTAGAAGTATGACAAAGGCAGAAGGAGATTTTCCTAGGTTAAGGAAAATACACCATAGATATACTGAAGAGATTCGGAATGTTGGACTGCAAGTCCATAGCTACTCCGATGGATGCAAATTTGAAGAAGCTGAGAGATTCTGCTTCATCTTCAAATTTGATCGACCCCACTATGTATCATCAACTGATTGGGTCCTTGATGTATCTGACGAACACCAAACCAGATATTTGTTTTGTTGTGAATGCCCTTAGTCAGTTCATGTGTGGACCAAGACAGATCCACTGGACTGCTGCAAAACATGTACTCGAATACTTACGCGGCACTGTGGGATATGGTCTATGATATGACTCAGATTGTGACTTAAGATTGCAAGGGTTTATAGACTCGGATTAGGCCAGATGCACCGCAAATAGGAAGAGTACTTCATGATGTTGTTTTAGTTTGGGTTCTGCAGTAATTTCCTCGTGCAGTAGTTAGCAGAACTTAGTAGCTCTCAGTACTGCAAAGGACGAGTATATGGTTGCTAGCTCAACAGCCCAAGAAACAATTTGGCTTCGTAAACTTCTTGCAGGATTGTTTGGCAAGATTCCAGAGCCAACTGTAATTCACTGTGATAACCAGAGTTGTGTGCAAATGTCAATGAATCTTGTATTTCACGACAAGTCGAAGCATATAGAGATTCTGTATCACTTCATACGTGATATGGTGCAAAAAGATGCGGTCGAGTTACAGTATATTCCAACATATGATCAGACTGCAGATAGCCTCACCAAGCCTCTTCCCAAGGTGAAGTTTGAATGCTTTCGCAAAAGACTTGGAGTAGAGGAGAACGTATCCCTCCTTGAGAGGGAGAGATGACTGAGAGATATTTATTATGCTTTTACCCATATTTCCTCTACTCGTTCAGATTCTCAGCTAGGTATGGGAGAAATCCCATCGGCAAATGAGACAAACAGGTAATAAATGGTTAGGGTCACACAGGTGCCTCTGCTCGTCCAGGTGCTCAACTAGGTATGGGAGAAATCCCATCGCCAGATGAGTCAGACAGGTAGTAGATGGTCGTGTGATTGTACAGGTACCTCTACTCATTCAGGTTCTCATCTAGGTATGGGAGTATCCCATCGACAGATGAGATGAACAGGAAGTAGGTGGTCGTGCACATTTGCTCGTCCAGGATCTCAAGCCATGTATGGGAGGATCCCATCGACAACAGAGACGAACAAGTAGCAAAAGATCTTCTCTCAGACATCTTGGTAGAAGTAATTCATAATGACACTTCTCAAAGAAAACTTTCAGTATGTAAAGAGATGATGTAGACATTATAGATGTACAGATGAAACCCATATGTTCGTGATATTGATGAAGACCGAAGAATACCTTCCTTGTTGAGAGGGAGTGTTGGATTTTGTGCAACTTCAAAAGATATTATTATACTTCTTATTGTACCTCCTGTGGGAGTTGAACTTGATGTAATCAATCATGTAAACCCTAGAAAGAACCATGTGAACCTTGGGGTGAAAAGAAAGCAAAATAAAAAGATAAAAATAAATTATTAAAACATATGTTATTGCTCCCCCAAGAGAAGTCGGCCCCAATGAATTTTCCACTTGGAAAATCAGTATAAATAGGAGGCGCCCCTCCTCATTATAACACAGTCACTCAAGTGAAATTCGCATCACTGGGAAAGAGAAGTTCGCACCTGCTGAAGAAAAACACTGTTTTGGGGTTTCTATCTCTGGAAAATACTTCCATCTTTTCTCTCTCTTCTTTGTGCACTGGTCTCATAATTATTATCTCTATACGAAGGTTGTTGGGTTTTCTCCCATTTGGGTTTCCCAGGATAAAATTCCTTGTGTTATTGTTTTGTGCTTCGTCTTTCTTCTAGTGGTCCTTTTGTTAAATGCAATTACGATATACTACTATAATCTTGTGAAAATCTAACATTTAGCACACTGCACAAGCTCCTAACAGCACTAGTTCAAATGATGAGCAAGGCTTTCCCTCTCCTCTCTTGCTTAAGGTTTATCTACATGTCTACAGGATTGCTTATGTTTAGACATGGATGTTCCTTTACCAACTTTGTCCTCGCACGTTAGGGTTTTCTCCCTAGAGCTAGCCCTCTTGTAGCCCCAAGTTTTGATATGTTGTTTTATTTGTGGTTGTCGGTTTAATAGGTTTTCATTTCATTTCAGTTATCTTATTTCTTCTCCCAAGGGTCCATCTTGGACCTTACTTTTTTTGAATGGGACTTTCATGATTGGTGTAATCTTTAGTCCCCTTGACCTATCTTATTTTTTCTCCTAGGGGTCCATCTTGGACCCTCTTTGTTTTTGCATGGGCCTTTCTTTCATGATTGGTGTAATCTTTAGTCCCATTGCCCTATTTCAATTAACAGAGTATATATATTTCATTTTCTCAAGTTTTACTAAAATTTCATTGTTCAATATGTTGTGCCTCGGAAGACCCTCTCATTTTCTGCTCCAATGTGTGCTTGATTTGGAGGGGATAACTAATGAACATGTTCTGGAAACATGTGCTACTGGGATTCAACTTTGTGCTCTCATCTTTGACACTTCTTAAAGCCTGCTACACAGATTGGAGCAGCACTATAGAGCGAAACAAGTCTTCTATGTAAGATAGTTCCTAACCGTGTATTAAGTCTTTGGCTATAAATCCAGTCATTTAACCAAAATTAGGGGTTTTCATAAACATTTAAGAAACAAAGAGGAAACACCAGTGCCAAATATCTACGAACAACACTAAAAATTAGAAAGACCTGAAAGGGGTCATGTTTGTTAGTACAACATTAGTCTCTGAATTGGTCAAACATAAAATAAATATTCATGGATATACCAGAAATCCACAACAATTTCAACTGTGTACCAGTACTCAAGGCCAGTAAACATATGGTATGTGGTTAAAAAGCCTAGCTCTTCTTTGGTCCAAAATGTAGAAATCCCTGTACCTTATCAAGAAGAACAGACGTTCGACGATTCTAAGCTCAAATTCTTGCAATATTTGGTACTGTCACTTTACTTTCCAACCTTTAAAGGCTTACCCAGGTTGCAGTGATGCTGAAGCAAATAGATTCCCAATATCCTGTTCTTGCAATGTGTTTTCTCTGTCAGGTTTTTCGGGTGAAACAAGGAAACCCCATCTCCTTCCTCCTCATCATAAAAAATAACTCATCTTTACAGTATATGCCCTCAGCAAGGGCTTATTGCAAGAGAGAAGGCCGGAGGTCCGTTGTGAAAAGAAATATATCATATATGCAAGATAGCAAGCATTTATGCAGACCTGCTTGCCTTAGCAAAATGCACAAGTGAAATGCATAACATTTGCCACTAAAATCTGGCTACTTGATCCTTTATAGAACTATCTAACTGAGCTTAGCAAGAACAAAATACCGACACCTCGCCCTGAAGCTAGAAAACATTCATTTGAGAATAGGTGACAAACAGTTATGAAATGCAAGAACATAATTTACAAGCCATAATTAAATCTAATATATTCCAATGTCTATAGTCAATGTTGCCATTGTCTATCAAGTAACTGAATCCAATCAATATATAATAGGGAAGATTCAAGACACGGATTTGAGTATAATTCCAGTTATTTGACGAGTACAATGGTTTTCAAAACATTTACAAAACAAAGGGAGAACAAGAGTTCCACACATCAATGAGCAATATCAAATATCAGAAATAACTGAAAGAGCTCATGCTTATTAGACCTTGCTACTAGCAGCATCCATTATCGGAAAGATTCAGCATGATATACATAACTAAGCCAAATGTTGCAGTCCAGATGATAATAATTTCTACTATTTTTAAGTCTACATTCAATTTAATGTACTCATGAGCTATATAATTCACAAGCACAGAACTCTCCTATAATTGCTTTCATTGCAAGATCGTTTACCATCCATAGCCCTAGTTTTGAAACCCGTGTTCATGACAAAATCGGATTACAACAAATGATGACATAAATATTTTAAAGGAGAATCTGTATCTCAATTCAAGCCATACAATCTGTATCTCAAGAATTCCAAGTTCACAGTCTGTCTCACAGCCATTCCAATGTCAAATTAAAGGACAAGTGGTGCAACATTATGAATGTGAATGCCTGTGGCCAGGGTTCTAAGATTCCTAGACTAAAACCTATTGGTGTTGTGCATGTTTCCTCAGCTACCCCTCACTCTCCTACAACTCCAGTTGCTGTTGTACTCACAGAAGTAGAAGCAACAACACCCTCTGCAGCAGCAACTCCAGATAATGGTATTTCTTCCCCCAAGAATAGTTCAATAACTGGAAGCAATAATTGGCCGAGGTCATTTTAGAATCCCTTATGGCTCTGCAAGATCCAAAAGGGAGAGATGTTGCCTTCAATGCAAGTTTCATGGAAGACAGACACCAATTAGCCCCTTGTTTCAGGCAAATGTTTGAATTAAAACTCAAATGGTTAATCTTGTTAGAAAAGATAATCAAGACTTGTTGCACTGAGAGCAGCGAGGTGCTCAACAGCCCAGTATGGGGGAGATTTTGTCACGTAACATACATGACAACAACAAAAAATAAAAATAAAAATTCTTTTGGATAGCATATGTCAGCTCAATTTTAAATTTTACACAAGCTATAAAAAATTAAAATCTGCATAGATCCATCTTAAATCTAGATCTATCGAGCACCAAGAGGGATCAAATTCATTGAGATGTAAAAAAAAATTATCTTAAATTTTTTACACACCAAAAAAAAAATTTACATGTCAAGAAATCTGATCCCTCTCGGTGCTTGGTAGATCCAGATTTAAGATGGGCTGGTAATAGTTACAAGCTCAAAGATATTCGATAAGTGTAACCTACAATTTCCAGACCTCTGATTTCAACTGATGATTCAATGCAATTATACTTCAATGTCATGAACGCTTCTTCAGTAGATATGATAATTGATAAATGAAGCTTAAATGACTGCTGCCTTGAAAATGGAAGAAACAGAGGCCATGTCTGCGTCTTTTGCAGAAGAAGCAGCAAAAGAAACAGATTTTGATGCAGGATTGGCAGATTTAGCAGACATGCTTCACAAAGTAGTATAATGCATCAAATTAGGTCAATGGGACACAACAATACAACATGCACTGACAACTGTGAAGGGAGTGCATAATGCATCTCCTAGTAAAGACAACAGTAAAAGATAAATTAACTCTAAATCTAAATCAAATAACTAATAAGTAACACTCAAACATAGCTAGCAAAGGGGTGGAGCATAGCTGATACCCAATTCCCATAAAAAATAAAAGACAAAGAAATGGGGAGCTTATATCTCTCTTCATTTGTACCCAAACATAATATTTGGGTCAAAGTTCATAACATCTACATAATATTTCTTACTATAAAATCTCATAAATGTTAATAAAACAATTATAGAACTTGCTAGTTAGCCAGTGGGGGACAGAGCAAGTGGTAAAGTTGAAATGTTGCAAATGGTTGTAAATGGAAGGTTTCGTGTTCAAATCCCCCAAAACTTACCTGTGCGCCATGCTTCAGGCCCGGTGGATGCACCTATGGGTATAGTGGTAGCGGAATTGGATCCCTGGACCCCGTGTCACGGAAGTACCAGCCTGATCCCCAGTTGCCGATTCCCCTAGTAAAAAAAATTATAGATCTTGCTAGTCTTGTTATGAAGCACATTGAGAGTGATTCCTCATTTTTTCCAAGGACCTGAAGCTCATCAGCATCTTCTACAAGCATAGAAAATGTGAAAGTCTTCCTAATCCTTGAAAAAAAATCAAATAAGGTCTAGTTGCATATTTCATAAAGCCTTCATATTTTGTCAAAATAAATGACCAATCCACGAGGAACTTCAGTATCCATTTCGGGAGATTGTTTTATGTTAGAAGATGGCTCTGCCACAACCTCACAGTTCATCAAGGACCAACAGTTTTTGTCAAGTGCCAGTTGCTGAAAACAATCTCTACAAATTAACAAGCACTCATATTTGAGAACCACAGTTCTGGGCAACCAAATTCAGGTAGCAAATGATGCTACTGGAAGTTAATATAGCCATTTGATATAAGAGAATGCCTACCAGAGCTATAGACCCGATATGTGCCCCAGGGCCATCTTTACTGATTCAAAGTTAAAATCATTATAACTAAATTAAGTCACCTCACCCATTTCATATGTTAAGCTATTTGTGCTCGTCCAGATTGGCCAAAAGAGCAAAAGGTCCATGCAAATAGCTGCTGGGCTGGTTACAGATTCTTACAGTCTATTATGTTTTCACCCAACATCATTTTGAGAACATGTTGCTTCAACCTACTTTGATGTCAGACCAGCCGTTTCTGCTTTATTTTTTCGCTTGTGGAAGGAAGATCTTCTTTCCTATTAATATGTCCTTAATTTTAACGTTTCTAAGAAACAAATAGAAGCTTTCCCTTTTTAAATCGTCACTCCTTTGAAGGCGTATCTTTTTCTTTCCTATTAAATTGTCCTTTGTTTTGCTGTTTCTGAGAAACAAAAAAAATCTTTCCCTTGTTAAATTGTGGATCCTTTGTCTGCTTAGGCATGGCACCACCACTAATAGTCTCCATATTCCTTGCCTCTGAACTCTCCTGCACCTTTTTTAATTTGAACTTCGATAACTGAGAAGCTGCTGATTCTTTGCCTGCAATCCAAACCTTGAATATCTCATCAGTCTTGGGCTCTGGGGAGAAGCCTTTGGCTTTCATTTCTTCATAGTATCTGTAAGCCTCGTCTACTTTACTGTTTAGAAAAAGTCCATGTATCAACACAGTATAGGCACTACAGTCAGGATTGAGTCTATGCTTCTCCATATCATTCCAGAGCTTAAAGACATTTTCATATTGGCGCCACCGACAAAACTTCCTGATCAACATAATGAAAGTCTCTATAGTAGGATTGCATTTACTCTCTATCATTTTGTCCAATAGCTTCAGGATTTCCTTTGAATCCCTAAGGACATTGAAAAATGCATGAAAGGTTCTGACAGATGGAGCATGACCCTTCTGAAGCATCTCATTGAAGACCTTGTCTGCATCTTTTACTCTCAGAGCCTTACAAAGGGGCTTAATTAGAGAATTATATGTCACAGCATTCGGAGTAAAACCCTTTTCCCTCATTACATTCAAGAGATCGTATGCCTCTTTGCAACATTTCCCTTTAGCAAGAGCATAGACAACAGAATTATACACCTTAAGATCGGGAGCACAACCTTTGTTCTTCATATCATCAAAGAACTTCAGAACATCGTGAAGGTTTCCTGCTTTGGAGAAGCAACAAATCATACTACTATATGAGATTGCATCCGGGGCGATACCATTATTCATCATAACCTTCCAAAACCTCTTTGCCTCTACCACACTGATAATCCAATTGCACCACCCATTAAGCACAATATTAAAACTTTTTGTCTCGTAATCAAAAACATCCTTTTTCAAATAGAGCAACTTCTCTGCGTCTTCAACATTCTTGTACCTACAAAGAGCACCCAGAAGTCCCTGAAATGCATTGATATCCACCTTCAACTTGAACTTCTCCAAGCCATGGAAAGTCTTCACGGCTCTTCCCACATCACCAGCAGCAGAATACCTACGCATCATGATCAGCATAGTTTGATGGGTTACCATCCCCCTATCCTTCATTTCTCTGATCAATCCCCATGCAAGATTAAACTGTTTTAGCTTGCCCAAAATTGCAATCATTGAATGGTACACTCTTAAATCATGCTTGTAGCCTTGTTGTGAACCAGCCCACAGAAAAACTGTAAATGCAGATTTCCAATCATTCCTAACTCTGGCCAATACTTCTACCACAAGGTCTGAGCTAACCACCACCCCAGATTTCTCTAGAGCTAACCTTGCTTCAGGACTAAGCCCCTCAACCGCCTTCAAGGTAGACAAAATACTATCCACATTTCTAACAAAATCCTCATCCTTTATGTTTCCATGCTTCTTTTTCATTGTTTGGGGTTCTTCTTCAGTCTCGGAATCTGATGACTCTTCTAAATCTTCCATAACATCGGCATCTCTAACACCTTTTAAAGTGGAGCATACCCTTCTCAAAATTGCAGAGAACTCAACTTTTGTAGCCCATGAATTATGCACAGTGGCGAAAAAGAGGGCATTAATTACAATTTTCTGGCTTGTGTGTAGGGTTCTAGGAGGGTTTAGGCAGGGTTTAACATTATAGCTAGAACAAAGTCGGGCAATGGTGCCATATTGACAGCATAACTTCAGAGATTTCTTTACACCAAAAGACATTTCGATCAATACAATGAAAGAAATCTAACGCATTTTAACATACCCGGGGTCGAAGCGGAACTCTCACTGGAGGCCTCGCACGAAACTCTCCAGTTTCGTGGTATAGAAATGCAGCTGCGAATTAAAAGAACAAAACAGATACGCAAGGAGTCCCAAAGGAAATATTTGAGAAAATAGGTATTTAAAACGTTTTGATGAAAGAAAATCATATCCTGAACAGTGTATATTTCTGTATGTGACTAGGAGGGTTGTTGCATCACTTTAGTATCATCAGCAAATGCTAGGACGCTCTCCATCATCTTAGATTTGAGAAAATAAATTTAAACATTTTTTTTATGATAATAAAATGGATAGTCGATGAGAACAGATAATAATAATAATAATAAAGTCATCTCATGCTTGATAAGGTTAAAAAGATAAGGATAAAAAGTGAATGAATAATGACATCCTTTCAAGATGTTAATCTTCTTTGTACTTTATATTTACAAATAAATTTGGATTATTGGAATCAACTATGGTCCTGGAGTTTAGCTGAGGAGTCCTCACCCTAGTATCAACCAAGCATCAAAGTGGGAAGTTGCATGTGGTTTTTCTCAAAATCCATAGCTTGGTTTTCATGTTCAGGCTTTCACTCATTTTTCGGTACAGTTTTTTTGGATGGGGTCGGAACGGTCTCCTTGCCGGTGGTTGGTTGGCCTGGAAAACGAGTCCTTGTCTGTCCCATCTGGGGTGACGACAGGTCTCTTGCCTCAGATGCCATCTGGGGTGGTGGGTCGACCTCATGTGGATGTAGGTATTATGCCCCCTTCGAAAAACCTTGTGAATGCCGCCCAGCATGGGGTATGTGAGGATCCGTATGGAAAGGCTCCTCGTCATATGTGTTTCCAAAAAGTCCTGAATGACAAATCCTTGTGTGTGTTGGGACGAGACATAAACACGGATTTGGTCCCAGCACTATCTCTACGGGTGCTTGTTGGGAAAATGGAGTTTGTTCAGCTTTCCAGAAACGAACTATTGGATTGGGTCAGGGAGCAATGGAAACCCTACATCCAAAATGTGCCTAGGGTCTTGGCGTTGGTCAATGGATGGTTTATGCTTCACTTCCTCTCTGAAGAAGACAGACAAGCGGCGGAGGAGAGGTTCTAGGTCCACGGTAAAGGCTCATTGTTTATGTCCAGATGGGATGTTCATTTCGACCCTCGTTCTACTAAACTAGCGAAGAGGCACCTGTGGGTGGTCTTACCAAGTTTCTCACTGTTCTATTGGAACATTAAGGATTTTCGAGCTGTGGCCAATTCTATTGGCAAATTCATCCACATTGACGACAGCCATTTGCTGGGTTCAGACCATAAATCTCTTCATGTATTGGTTGAAATGGATGTTTTGAATGGCTTGTTGGAGGAGCTCGAGGTGGTGTGGGAAGGAGGGACTTTCACCCAAACTCTGGACTACTGGAGAGTCTCGTTTAGATGCCATCGATGTAGGTGTTAGAAAACAGGACTGCGGAGCAATAACAAATATAAAGTTAAATCAATAAACAAGATGCAAAACACATTAAACACATTACATAGAGACACAGATATAACGTGGTTCACCCAAACGATGGGCTACGTCCACAAAGAAATTGCCAGTCCTTTTATTACCGTCCAGAAAGATGAAGGGATACAACCTGCAGCAAAACCGCTGCGCTTCCTCTTCGCGCTCTCACAGTCTCTCTCACACAATCACAAAGATTGTTTTCAATACAATACAATACCATACACAACCGTGTTACAATGCTTTCTTTCATAGGGGAAAAGTACCATGGGAAAATACTACGGTTAACCCAATACCATGGGTCGGCATAATTGTTGGAAAACACACATCCCAAAAAAATTTCTCAAGGGCTCCGCCCCTGAATCCCAAGGCAGGGGGAACGAGTGTACAGTACACCTAGGGTTCAAAACGACTGAATAATATCTTTGGATCTGGAAGATTAGGCTCCACAACCAACAACAGGCTCGCGGGGCATTCTAAAGATTTATGCTTTGCTCAGCGTAGGAAAGAGGTCGATGTCATGTCTCCAGGTGCTCCTAACATGGAGTTTGTCGACGATGTCAATTTTCCCTCATCGCTTGATCATGCATCAGATTCCACATTTGTGGGTAAGTTCGCCAATACAATTCTGGTTCTTTTAAATTTCATGTTAGTCGATGAACTATTTGGATTATTGTCAGTCGAGGGTCATCCTTCTTTGGTTGTGATTTGGGTTGTTTCGCCTGGTAAGGGGGGTGGGACTTCCTTAGATGCAGATGTGGGTTCTTTCAGTCAGGAAACAGAATCAGGTGTTGTATTAGACTCTAAGCTCCCTTTCAAGCTTGTCCCTTTAGAAGAGTCCCCCATTTTCAAATCGGATGATTTTCTCCCTTGCCAAGGGTATCGATGGACTTTCCCTCGTTTAAAATTTCCTCATCACCAGTAGAGGAACTTGGCTCACCTCTACCCTTGGGCGGTTTTGGGGGGAGATTTCCTTTGAATACTTACTCGACCGACACGATGGGACATGATACTATTTCCATTCCCTCCATCTGTAGACCCAATGTCTTGGTGAGAAATCCTAGGAAGAAAGGAAAGGACAGTCCTTCAAATTCTTGTTCGGTGGTGGGTGGTGTTGGTGACTCAGAGTGCCAAAACCCTAAGATATCGTCCCTTTTTTACAAAGGTAGGGTTACAGATTCTTCCTCGGTATCCTCTGTTTGGGCTCTTAGAGAAGCAACAGCCCCTGAACTGGTTGAGAAATGATAATTGTCTCCTTTAATGTCAGAGGGTTAGGCAGTGGACCCAAAAGGGTTGCCTTGAAGGGAATTTTAGAAAAAATGAACCTTGTATGTTATTATTACGAGAAACTATGACAGATGTGGTCTCGACATGTGATTTTTTCCTTAAACTGAAACCGTCTTGGCTTGTTTTAGATTGGGACTCGAGCGGTTTTTCGAGGGGCACGCTGGTGGCCTGGAATCCCCAAATGGAGAATCTAAAGGCTTATAAAACAGTAGCTAGGATTTTGGTGGAGGGACACCTACTCAGGTATTCAAAGATTATTAGGGTCCTCAATATTTATGCTCCCTACATCTGAAGAAAGGAGTATCGGGATACCATTTTCCAATCTGTTATCTTAAAGGATAAGTTACTCATTGTTGCTGGTGATTTGAACCTTACATTATCAATGGAAGAGGTTTGGGGTGTGGGTAAATCCGAAGACCCTATCACCGATTTTTTCAGGGCAAAATTGGATGAAGTGCAGTTGGTTGATATAGAGCCTTTCATTATGTTCCCAACTTGGTCCAACGGGAGATGTGGGGCAGCAGGTCTCGCCAAAATACTTGGTAGGTTCTTAATGGCCAAGGAACTTTGGAGGACTTCAGAAGGTATAGAACTTGGTCACATTCACTTGGCTTCTCAGACCACAGGGTAGTTTTTCTGCAACTAGATTTGACAAAAATCCGGTAAAAAATCCATTTAAGTTTAATCCCATTTGGCTGGAGGACCAAACATTCAGCGACTTTGTAAGTGATTAGTGGCACACAATGTCATAAGTTTGCTATCATTCAATGATGTATGGTTTGGTGGCCAAGTTAAATAAGCTGAAATACGAGCTCCAAAACATGGAAAAAATAAAAAAGATGGCAACAAATGAGGAGATGGAGCAGATAGACCATGAAATACAATCACTTTCAAGCTCTGTGATGACCAGTTCTTTTAGACTAACAGGAAAATGAGGCTCCATGTCTTGGAAACTAGAAAAGGTGTCCTACTTAGGCAGAAAGAGGAGACCATTCACCAAAAGAGTAGAGCAGTATGGTTGAAGGCTGTCGACAACAACTCAAAGTTCTTCCACAAATGTGCAAACCATAGAAGAATGTCTAATTCATTTTGGGAAATTGCTATGGAAAATGGAGAGATATGTTATGACCAACGTTCCATCAGAAAGGAGGCAGTTGGCCATTTCAAATCCTTGTTCACTCAACTGCAAGGGCTCAACATAGTTGATTAGTTGAACACTATCAGGAACTTCCCCTGAATGTTTGAAGAGGAAGACTGTAACATGGTTGGTAGGCTGGTGACTAAAGCTAAGGTTAAAGAAACATTAAATTTGTTTGTTAAGGACAAAATCCCAGGACTTGGTGGCTAGACGGTTGAATTCTACAGTCACTTCTTTGATATCCTTGGTCAAGATATTGCTAAGGTAGTGGAAGAGTCACGATCCTAGAGGAAAGTTTGTGAGATGTTGAACTCCATTTATCTCACCCTAATTCCTAAAAAGGATCATCTGGACTCGTTTAGTGACTACCAATGGATATATCTCTGTAACCTCCTTTATAAGCTTGTCACTAAAATCATAGTTGAAAGACTAAAGCCGTTCTTAGGCAAGTTTATATCTTAAGAGCATTTTGTGTTCCTTTCAGATAGACAAATAATTGATGCAGTGGGAGTGGTGCAGGAACGTCTTTACACAACCAAAGTAAACAAAAGGAATGGGTTCTTTCTCAAAGTAGATTTAGTAAAGGCCTGCGATCGGGTTGATTGGTCTTACTTAAGATTGATTCTTATACAAGTCAGTTTAACACATGATATGGTGGAATGGATGATGAGCGTGGTCTCTTCTGCTTGGTTTGCAGTGTTGATCAATGGGCTGTCAACCGAGTTTTTTCACAGCTATAGGGGACTATGACAAGGCTGTCCACTCTCGTCGTACCAGTTTATCTTGGGAATCGAAGGGCTCAGCCTCCTCATCCAACATGCAAAAATTCAGATGCTCTTTCAGGGTCTAAAGATGCCCATAGGGATTTCAATTACCCATTTGATGTTCGTAGATGATGCTATCTTAATAGGAGGGGGATCTGTTAAGGAATGGGAACATTTACAATCGCTGCAGGCTCAATTTTGTACTGCTTTTGGGTTAAAGGTAAGCAACTCCAGATATTTCATCTTATTTTCATGTAAATACCAGGTACTAATCGACTTTGTATCATCGATCTTTCCTTTCAAAACGGTTTCTATTGAAGATGGGATAAGATACCTGGATTTTCACTTAAAACCAAACGGGTATGTCCCCAAAGACTAGGAGTGGTTAATAAAGATTATAATTAGAAAAAATATATGGTTGGTTGTGTCGTTTTCTCTCCTTGGGTGGCAAGTTAGTTCTCATTTTATCTGTTCTGCAAAGAATCCCAGTCTACTGGATGTCCTTGTTTTCCATTTCTTTGACGATATTGTCAAGGATCTGTGCTAAGCTCTTCAAATTTCTCCAGGTTGGCAATATGGAAATGGGTAAGTTTCATTTGGCCTCGTGGGAGACTCTTTCATTGCCCCACGATCTTGGAGGCTGGGGCATCAAACAATTGAGTATCTTTAACTCTTTGCATTGTGCCAAATCGCTTTGGAGAGAAATGTTATGTATAGGACTGTGGGGAAAAGTTTTAAAGGAATGGATACAATTCACTGGCTGAGAAATGGTAAAAGAGAAAACTCTTAAGCCTCGACCATATGGAACAGCTTGACAAAAATCCTCCCTGTAATCACGAAGGATCTAAGCTAGCAGGTGGGAAGGGGAATACAAATGTTTTTGGGCATCGATCCCATTTGTGGACTAGGGGAGATGTTATTATTTTCCCCCGATCTTGTAAAGGAAATCCACCGTCGTAATATATATGTCTTGAAGGATATCCATTAGAGGAATGGTTCAAAGAAATGGTTAAAGGCTATGACTATGGGTCTGTCATGTAGGTTAGCTAAGGAGTGGGAAAGGTTTATTCATGCTCTCAACAAAGGGAACGTATCCATATTTGAAGAGGCCGACAAGATGATGTGGATATTTAATTCTAGAGAAGGACAAGTGAATGCTAAACTTGCATACCAAGCCACTATTTTAGAGTTGTTAACTGTTAAGGTGGAATGGTGGATGAAGTGGATTTGGAAAGTAACCATCCCGCTGAAAATTAAGTTGTTTGCGTGCATATGCCTGAAAAACAAGATATTGGCTTGGGAGGTATTACAAGGATGAGGTTTAGAGAGTTCGGGAAGATGTCCCTTATGTTTTCAAAATCTGGACATGGTCTCTCATATGCTTGGTGACTGCTCTTTCTTTCATGAGATTTGCTTTCTTCTCATGAATCATTTTAACTTACAGCAAAACTGGGATGAGGCTACAATTCTTGATAATCTAGAGGTGTGGCATAATAGAAATAAGCATTTCAGACATCTCCCTCTATTTGTGATGTGGGAGGTTTGGAAGGCTCAGAATGCTTCCATCTTTAGAAATTATTTTCTGAAACCTAAGATGATTTATGTGAAGATCTTAACTTCTTTTTCTGAATGGAGCAAAGTGAAATCAATCAGAAGAAAAAGAGATTTCTCCTTCCCATCTCTGTTGCAGGAGCATCCTGCTGGCTTCTTTGACGGAGCAACTTTGAACGGGGAGTGTGGTGTTGGTTTTGTTATTCTAATTGACAAGGACAGATTTATTCATGGCTGGTTAAAGGCAGGCATGGGCACAAATACCAGAGCGGAAGTCATTGGCATCTGGAGTCTCCTTTATTGTGCCAACTCTTGGGGGATTAAACAGTTACAAGTCCTAAGTGACTCTCATGTCATTATCGATTGGGCCTTGGGAAAATACCAAGTGAAGTCCCTAGAATTAAACCATTGGCTTGAAAGTATCAAACATCTAAGACAAAAGTTCTCTTGGTTATCTTTCAACCATATTTATAGAGAACCAAAATAAGGACGTCGATTCACTCTCAAAACTAGAGTTGGGAGCTACGGATGGTAAAATTCAGTTTTCTTACTTTTTTGAGGGCTCTAGTATTAAAACAGGTTTTGTGATTTTGTTCTAAAGATATACCCATACTATGTGAGCTCTTGGAGATCGATGGAAGGTGTGTTTCTCCTTTTCTATGCTTTCAATCACAGTATAGGTTGATTTTTTTGGTATCAGCAAGTAGGTAATTGAGGGTGATGGATTGCCAGTTTCTTTCTGGCTTTTTGTAGTCATCTTTGTATTTTACAGATCTTTTCTTTATCTATGAATTATTTGTAAATCTGACACAACTTTCTATTAATACAAAATTGTTTTATTCCTGGAAAAAAAAGGATAATTTTTAAAATTAGATATTTTTTTAAGAGATAAAGAAACAAGCCTTAAGAGTTAACTCAATTGATTGAACCATTTATCTAAGGCATATTGTCATCAACAAGACGGTCTTAGGTTACATATTCAAATCCAATAGAATCCCTCAAGTTTAATACCCTTTATTATGGCTAGTGGTTAGTCTCCTTCTATTATGATATTGCAAGGAAGAAGGGGATCCTACAAGAATTTCCTTGAAGAAAAAGAGACAAATAATATAATTACAAATAATGAGCCTACCACTAATGACAATAATAATATAACAATAGCAATGTAATGGTACAAAACCTAGGGGTTTAACATGCCCTGTCCATTCAAACAATCGTTGGCCTTGAAACTTGATAGTTGCAGATGCTTATGTATAAACAACTCACTCTTCCAAGGTGCATCTTCTGTCCACAAGTTCTTCATGAGGAATTCCATATTTGTCCTTGGCACATTCTTCTACTTGTGTTGCTCCTATAAAGAGAGTTTTGTTTCTTCCTATGATAATAATCATTTTTCAAGTGCTTAATCTCAAGTGGTACCAAAATTCATATTGTTAAATTCTCCTATGATCATCTTTCTAACCCTTTTTTATTCACCACAAACTAAGCTTACAACCAAATGTTATGGTAATTCTAAGTTGAGACACCTTGTAAATCCTTGATTTGGGGTATGCTTTGCTTGTCAAACTTACACCTATTACATATTAGCCAATAGTAATATTTCGTTTATGAAATTTTTGTAGGATCTAATTTAAAATGTCCTCTTTAGGCTCCCATTGATCCAATGCACTTTTGACCTTCCAAGAGAAAGTTATAATGAAAATACTTGAACTTGTTATTTTTACCCTATTTTAGGAAAGCAACTTGCATGGCCTATTACTCCACACATATAGTACTTCAAGATGTGAAATTTGAACTTGCAATACCTTGATATGTCATCTTTCAATGGCATTAGTATTACTTCAATTGGACGCAAATGTGAGATTTTTTATGGAACCTTGTTGTAAAGGAAAGTTTCCTATGGCTAGGGTTTAAGAGGCCATCAACATACTCGGGTTGAAAGAGAGATGCAAATGGTTCTGCAAGTATATATAAACAAGTTCAGATATTGGAATGGTTCATACCTTAACAAATGAAGGTTGATCCAAGCAGCCCTTCAATCTTCCTCTTGCTCCTCTTGCTCCAAGAGACCTGCAAAACGAGTTATACCTTCTTCAAGCCATTATGACCAAATATAAAGAAATGATAATCAAAGGAACATGAAATAATAATCTTATTAACATCATCATATGATCATAAACAGAGATTCAGTCACACATTGAACAATGATTTGGGAAGAAGAAGGACATCACATATTTATTAATCTTGAAAACAATATACCTTCTCTTCAAGTTTGGTACCTCACGAAACCTTGATCTGGTTCTCTTGCTTCTCTTCTCCAAGGAACTCAGCCTCCAAAATCTGCTACACAAGGAGATGATCACTAGGGAAAAGGTGGGAGGAAAAAGAGTCCCTATTCCTCCAGCATAACAATGCAAAGGTTCAAGTCCCTTCTCATGGAACTTCTACCTCTGTTATATAGTGTTATGAAGAGTTAGGGGTGAGGATAGGATCAGTTACAACCGAAGGATTCACTTGCATAACCACCCAAACTACCCAAATTTTGAAAAGCATCTTTTTTGACATCTACAAGAAAAACACGTGAGTTTCAGAGACAACAATCGCGTATTCAAGGGGTACACACGAGTTTCAGAGACAACAGTCGCATATTCAAGGGGTACACACAGGTTGCAGTAACAATACTCACGTATCATACATGGGTTGCAATGTAAATAATTGCGTATTTAGGGAACACGCGGGTATTATGTAGAACAAGTCGCGTGCAACACACGGGTTTCCTTAAGGCAACTCGAGTGTACATAAAAACATCTCATTTTTAGGGTACTTATAGGCATTTTCATACTTTCATTTCTTCTGAAAAGTTTTAGCTGACTCGGATACCTTTCCAACGATATAGATAAGAGGTCAAATGGAGTTATAGAACTTTGGATATGGGTCCTACAATTTAGGTGTTTTTCAATGACTTTCATGATGTGTCGTCATGCAACGAAATCATGGGAAAGTGGGCACAGGAAGAGATGTGTCATTTTGAGCTATAAAAAACCTATGATTTTAGAAAGATAACAAGAATTAGAAGGAAAAAATAACTTATATGGCTTGTATTTGAAATTATAGAGAACCAAAATCTGAAAATACTAGAGATAATTTGATGTTTCATATTTCCAACTTTAGAACTCGACAAATGGTGGAGATAATTAAACTTAGCAGATGGTGGAATTCTAGTCAATGGGTCAACTAGAATAGTCGATTGGAATTGAATTCGATAGACAATGGTAGTCTGGTCGATTAACCGAATAGAATAGTTGATTGGTCGATAACCAAGACTGATCGACGGGAAGCCGATGAGCATAAAGATGAAAAGAATTCGATGAACACTTGAACAAGGAGATCAACTAGCAGTCGACCAAGGTCGAATCAGTCTAAGTAGACTTAACATAATAATTAAAGTTGTTAGAAAGTTATGGATCACCATTAATGGAGCATCTAGCTTTAAGTAACTCGAGTATCATGACCTAGTTTGTATTGCATCTACAAATATGATATAATGTGAAAGGCTAAGGAAGCACTTGTAAGAGAACATGTATGAGTTGAAATTAAGTGTAAGTGAATTCACGCTTGAGCTATTGTGATCTTGTAAATAATTGTTGTAAACATTGGTTAAGAGTGTTGATAGATGAGTGGTAAAGCTCACTGATTTGTTGGTTTTTTCCTATGAAGGATTTCTAGTATAAATTTATGTGTATTATGTGAATGTTTGTTTTTGTCATTGTTTAATTTTGTTTAACTATAAGAATTAGTATGCATACTCATTGTAATAGGTATTAGAACCCAAGATCATCACCTATTAATTAAATACCAATATGAAATATTGATATGGATTGAGTTTGAAGGTATGTCAATGAGATGGCTGGCATGGTTAGACTATAGAAGAATGCATGCATAACCCGTATGAGAAATTATACTTATTTTTTTTAGAACTTCACCACTAGTGGTATTATGGGGTAGATGGTTAGCTAGAAAGTCACAACTATTTAAAGATAAAGGAATCCTTGTTTTTCACTACAATTTCCATATTTGATAAGTCTTTGAAGATATTAAATTTACAAAAAAGGTTAGAACTGTGAGGTAGATTAAAAAAGTGCAAATAGATAACACTAGTGCTTGTTTTTATTTTTATTTTTGTTAAACTAGTAGCAACGAGGAAGGTCTTCCTGCATCCATGTGTTCTTGCATGCAGAAGACTTAAATTAGGAAACCAGTTGTATTTAATTTACTTTTCCTAAGTTTACTTTGGAAAATAAATTAAAGTGATCTAAATTAACTTCAGTGAACCACTAGTTAAAGTGAAAGTGAAATTAGGGTTTTTGCTTTACCACTAGTTAAAGTGAAAGTGAAATTATGGTTTTCGCTTTACCTAAAGTTATAAAATAGAGATCAATTGGTGGAGAGAACACACACACTTGTATTCCGACAGGGAGAGAAATCCAGGTAGAGGATTTAGCTGAAAATATGGAGGAGCGAGCAGCAGTTGGGCCATACACTCACATAAGAGGGTGTTGAGGTTTAGCTGGGATTTTCCCAGTGGTTTTTCCAGGTACTGCATTCACCAGGTTTGGGTGAATTTGCAGTGATTGTAAAAGTTCCATATTTTCTCATAATAAAATCTATATCTGACTGTTGCACCGGTTTTCCCATCTTGGGTTTTTCTGGGGGTTTCCATACCCAAAATAATAGTGTTAATATTGTGATGTGATCTTGTGATTTATTTCTCAGTTTTATATTCCGTTGCATACTGTAAAATATATTCATATGTGGTTATCAGTTGGTATTTTGCATGCATTGTTTATCCCTAGTTGAATATTAAAGGAAAATTTACATGGTATTAGAGCTCTGGTGAGCTAAAGTTGAGAGATTTGTAGCAACAGTGATAGATCGGGGGCAGATCTATAAGAAGACACAAACCTAGACATCCAGATCTAGGGTTTGACAAGTACACTTCACTATGGACGTGCAGTTGAGAGTTGAGGATAGACTCCAAGGTGCTCAGAACTTTCCTACATGGAAAGAAAAGATCACAAGGATCCTAGACATTAGTGATGCAGAGGAGCACATTGACTCCATGAAGGTTGCACACACAGATCCGACAGATTTAGCAGCTTGGAAGAAGATTGATTCCAGAGCCATGATGATTATCATGGATGGAGTGAAGGACCATATAGTCCCTCACCTTTTTGGTAAGAAGATCGCAACAAAGATGTGGACGGCTTTGAAGAGTCTATACCAAAGCAAGAACAAGAACCAGAAGATGGTGTTGCAAGAGAGGATGCATAGCACCAAGATGGACAAGGGATAAGGAGTGGTGCCTTATCTCACGAGGCTCACACATATCAGGGATGAGCTTGGAGTTGTTGGCTCTAAGACAGTGGATGAGGAGCTAGTTCAGATAGCTCCCAATGGCTTCTCTAAGCCATGGGACACCTTTGTCAAAGGTGTTGTGGCTAGGGAGAAGCTCCCTGATTGGAAAAGACTATGGGATGAATTTGTGCAGGAGGATACCCACATGGGTTAAGGATCAGGATCATCCAGCAGTGCCCCACAGATTGTGGATGAGGAGGCTCTAGCCCTTACAGGGAAGAGCAAGGGGAAGGCAAAGAGGAAGAAGGATGGTAATAAGAACCTTGATGTATCAAAGGTCGAGTGTTTTATCTACCACAAGTAGGAAAATTTTCCTCCTAGTTCCCAAACAGGAAGAAGAAGAGTAACACTCAGATGGATAGATCTGTAGAGGTGGATGAGTTCAGCAGGAACTTCGATGAGGAGCTTTGCTTGATAGCTTGCATGGAAAGCACCACAGGGAGCAGCATATGTTACATTGACAGTGGAGCATCTAGTCACATGACTAGACAGAAGAGATTCTTCAAAGACTTGCAGGAGGGTGGAATAGGGATCCACATTGAGCTAGGTGATGATGCACGGTATCAGGCGCAAGGAGTTGGCACTGTTTCATTTGAGAGGGAGTCTAGAAAACCCCTTAGTTTTGTTGATGTGTTCTATGTTCCAGGACTGACCAAGAACCTTATATCAGTATCCACTATGGAGGACAAGGGATATCAAGTGAATTTCCGTGACCATAGAGTGTATATCAGGCCCAAGGGGTAAGATAGTAGCTTGGATCAGTTGATTGGCAGAAGGAGCGGGAAAGTGTACATATTACACTTTGAGCCTGCAAAGGCTCTAGTCAGCAGCATCAGTCAAGGTGAGTTGTGACATAGGAGGATGGCACACTTACACCATGGAGCATTGAAGCATTTGAGACAAGCAGTCATTGGAGTTCCTCAGGTACAGGAGGAAAAGCATAACCACTACAAGGGTTGTGCTTTGGGGAAGAACATTAGGAAGCCTTTTCCATAGAGTGAGCACAAGTCTAAGGAGCCCTTGGACTTGGTGCATTTGGATGTATGCGGACCTATGGGTGTCCATTCGTTCAGTGGTTATAGTTACTGTGTAACCTTCATTGATGACTATTCCAGGAAAACCTGGATCTATTTCTTGAAGGCCAAGTCACAGGTCTTTGAGAGGTTCCGAGATTTCAAGACTCTTGTGGAGAACCAAACAGGAAAGAAGATTCGAGTGTTGAGGACAGACAACGAGGGTGAGTACACTTCCAATGAGTTCACGGAGTATTGTTCAGTTGAGGGGATCAAGAAGGAGCACACTGTGCCCCATACCCCACAGCAGAATGGAGTTGCAAAGCGGAAGAACAGGACTATGGTTGGAGAATCCAAGGCCATGCTATTTGATCAAGGATTACCACTATTCCTCTGGGCCGAGGCATACAAGATTGTAGTATACATTCATAACAGGTGTCCCCACACATCCTTGGGGAGGAAGACACCGGAGGAGGTCTTCATAGGAACTAGGCCAGATGTGAGTCACATTCGCATATTCAACATTGTCTGCTATTTTCATGTTCATGCTAACAATAGGAAGAAGTTGGACCCTTTTGGAAAGAAGGGGTTACTTGTTGGTTACACTGAGATTTCAAAGGCATATAGAGTTTACATTCCTGCTCGCAGAAGGATCATTGTGAGCAGGGATGTCCAGTTCGATGAGGACAGGACCTTGTAGAGATATTTGGACTTACCAATAGAGCAGCAGCCAGCACAGGAGTCGGGAGTCAAATTGGAGGAGCCAGATGTACAGGTATAGGTACAGACATAGAGCACAAGTTCTAGTGGTCAGAAGGAGTCAGGTGGACAGGATCCTTCAGTCATTGACTTGAAGGATGAGCTGCAGCAGGAGACAGATATCTAGCAACATCAACAGGTTGACACTAGGCCAAGGCCTAAGTGCTTTAGATCCACAGTGCAAGATTCCAGGTAGATAGATCCTCCACAGACATCTTTTAGACGGAGTGTACCACCAAAGAGGCTTAGTTATATTGCATTGATGACAAAGTTGATTAAATTTGAACCTTCCAGCTTCGGGGAGGTTGCACAACATGATGTGTGGCAGGAAGCTATGGTTGAGGAGTATGACTCAATTATGAAAAACCAGGTATGGGAGGTTGTGCTGAGGCCACAAGGGAAAAATGTGGTGGGATCCAGATGGATATATAAGGTGAAGTATGCAGCAGACAAAAGCATGGAGAAGTACAAGGCATGCTTCATGGCAAAGGGGTTTTCACAGAAGGAGGGTATTGATTATGAGGAAACCTTCGCCCCTCTTTCCAGGTATTCTTCCATTCAGACCATTACCTCACTAACAGTTGAGATGGGTTGGCATTTCCATCAGATCGACGTCAAGACTGCCTTCCTCAATAGAGTGATAGAGGAGGAGCTGTATATTAAGCAACTAAAGGGGTTTGGTGTGGAGAACATGGAGATGCATGTATGCAAACTGCATCGAGCTCTTTACGGGCTCAAGCAGGCACCTTGAGCATGGTACTCGAGGATTGACAACTATCTACGGGAGATGGGATTTCAGTGGAGTGAGGCTGACCACAACCTGTACTTCTTGACAGGTGAGGTGCCTCTCATAATGGTCTTATATGTGGATGATCTCTTTTTGACAAGAGATTAGAGGCTGATTTGAGACTGTAAGTCCAACCTTGTAGTAGAGTTTGAGATGAAAGACCTTGGGCTGATGCATTACTTTTTGGGCTTGGAGGTTTGGCAGAGAGATGGATGCTTCTTAATTAGACAGGGGAAGTATGCGGTAGAGATCCTGAAGAGATTCATGATGGAGGACTGCAAGCCTATGGCCATACCTCTAGTTTCCAACTGGAGGACGATTGATGCATTAGGGTCAGACGGATTTGATCCTACCTTATATCGTCAGCTTATCAGATCACTTATGTATCTGGTCAACACTCGACCAGACATCAGCTTTGTAGTCAACTCTTTGAATCATTTCATGGTGGACCCTCGGAGAGTGCATTGGATGCCTGTGAAGCACATACTTCGCTACATCAGAGGTACAGTGGAGTATGGATTGGTTTATGATCGCAGGGGGAGTGTACAATTAGCAGGTTTCACAGATGTTGACTGGGAAGGATGTGTAGAGGACTGGAAGAGCACTTTAGGGACAGAGTTTTGTGAAGTTCAGGGATAAGTTGGGGTTGCTACCGAATCCCTTCCTCGTTGAGAGGGAGTGTTAAACTAGTAGCAACAAGGAAGGTCTTCCTACATGCATGTGTTATTGCATGCAGAAGACTTAAATTAGGAAACCAATTGTATTTAATATACTTTTCCTAAGTTTACTTTGGAAAATAAATTAAAGTGATCTAAATTAACTTTAGTGAACCACTAGTTAAAGTGAGTGGAATTAGGGTTTTTGCTTTACCACTAGTTAAAGTGAAAGTGAAATTAGGGTTTTCGCTTTACCTAAAGTTATAAAAGAGAGATCAATTGGTGGAGAGAACACACACACTTGTATTCCGACAGAGACAGGATATAGACAGGGAGAGAAAGTCAAACGGAGGAGCAAGTAGCAGTTGGGTCATGCACTCACACAAGAGGGTGTTGAGGTTTAGCTGGGATTTTCCCAGTGATTTTGTCGGGTACTCCATTCGCCAGGTTTGGGTGAATTTGCAGTGATTGTAAAAGTTTCATATTTTCTCATAATAAAATCTATTTCTGACTCCTGCACCGGTTTTCCCATCTTGGGTTTTTCCGAGGGTTTCCATACCCAAAATAATAGTGTCAATATTGTGATGTGATGTTGTGATTTATTTCTCAGTTTTATATTCCGCTGCATATTGTAAAAGATATTCATGTGTGGTTATTAGTTGATATTTTGCATGCATTGTTTAGCCCTAGTTGAATATTAAGGAAAATGTACATTTTTTATGAGTAAGTCAATGAGCTCTAGCTCTATGTGGGGAAAGGATCATTTTATATATTATTGAACCTCATTTAATTATAATATTTAAGGCTATTGAGGAATTGAGGAATTGAATAAAAATGATTTTTTTTTGGCTTTAAAATTATTTTTGAAATTTGCAATAGACAAAAATGTTTCAAATCTATAAGTCTTCGGTGATTCTATGGTTGTCATCAATTGGGTATTAGGAAAATTCAAAATGGAAAGCTTAGTGTTATTGAATAACCTAAAAGAACATAGTTTGTTTTACAATAATGTTTCAAAATATATAGGTCATCGGTGATTATATGGTTGTAATCAATTGGGTATTACAAAAATTCAAAAGGAAAGCTTAGTGTTATTGGACAGCCTAAAAGAGCAGAGTTTGTTTTACAATAGGATCTCCTTATGTCATGTATATAAAGATATTAACAAAACGGTGAATAACTTGTCAAAAGAAGGGCTACGGTTAACAAAAAGGTCCTCGATGCTTATGGAGTTGAAGGGTGGAGTCACATTGCTTGATATTACTCTTTTATTTCATGATGTATTAAGTTCTCTAGGTTACATCTCATGGAATCATATCTAGATTCCCAAAACTAAAGTGGCTTTCCTTTCATTTTATTTTCTTTAATAAGGAATATATAGGTTTGTTTAACTTTGGAATTTTGATGTAATTAAATTAGCTAAGTGAGTTATAGTTTCATTTCAATACATTACCAGTTTTTGAAAACATTTTATAGAAGGACGATGGTGTAATGTAACTAGGGGGATAATGTGGGATGCCTAAGAAGGTATCCAAGAGGATAATATTATCTATTGAGGCCATTTTTATCAAATAAGGTCCTTGTAGTGTGAAAAATAATAATTGTAATAAGGCTTTCTTGAAGATTCCGCCTACTAGAACATTCATTCTCTAAGAAGTACCTCGAAGGTTCTACCTACTAGACATTTTAGTATCTATAAAGTACCTACTAGATTAGATATAAATTATATAAATAAGTAGAAGCAATGTAATGGGCTGTCTTTCAAAGTATATCGGATGTCATAGTTATAATAAACTTATAGTTTGTGGAGTGATTCATTCTATAAGGAATTGTTAATGGTGTTATCCTACCTTAAAAGTTCTTTCTATATTCTTGTGTTAGTTCTTTTGTGGATGTAGGTGTGTTTATTTCTGAGCTTTAAAGGTTTATCTTGTCTGTGATTAAATTTATGTGTTAAGAATCACAACATTTGGTATTAGAGCTCTTTCTTGGGATGAAAAATTGGAATTCTTTATTTTTTGCAGAATTTTGAAGGAAAAAATAGGGTTGTGACACTCCCATCATTTTATCAGTATTTTCTTGATAGAATTATATGTACTAATTGTATATTTGAGTTCCTCTTGGGAAAATGCATGATTTCAAAAAAAAACAAATTGCTCAAATCAATCTGGACAAAGAATATATTATAGTTTGAAATATTTTTTTAGGGATTTAAGTGATGGCTGCAAGTCTTACACAAGACATAAATTTTGACGAGGAGATCATATTGAAACTATATCAATGCCATTAGATAGATAATTTCTAGAGATTTGATCTAACATATTACATGATACATTTTTTTGTCAATATTGAGTGTGCTACGACCATTATAAATTGTTTCCTTCAAATCCTCATGGAATTAAAGAATGAAAAGGTGGGCAATACAAACTTTACAAGATATATATGCATATTTCGAAGTTATGAAGTGGATAAAACATAAATTTAAGCAGTAATGTATGATTAATACCACATATTTATCCTCATTGAAGAGTATTAAAAAAGAGATATGCATGGTATGAATTAGAATATGCTTATGAGGATTGGTATAAGGACAATTGTAATTGTTAGAAAGACAACCACTTCCATCTCCCTTTTAATAACTTTTCTCCACCATATGAAGAGAACCTCATTGACAAAAGACAACAATAGGTGGTTCCTACCAGTGTCCAGTGTGCTTCTTCTATATTAGTAGAGTTTTGTTTAAAGCCATATTTTTACTGCTACATGGAGGATTTGTTTGCTTTGGATGGTTACACTTATTTGGATCCACATGACCATGGTGGGCATTTCAATCCTGACACTTAGCAATTGATAGAGCCTATGTGTCACCAATTAGGTTCCAACTTGTGCCCCTGGACATGGGACTTGAGTTTATGGAAGAGTCCCTTGGATCATTTTAGCCTTGTAGCTAGTATTTGCACTAAGGACATTGACTTCCTCAATATTGTGGTTAGCACTTGTACATGGGACCCAAGTTTATTGTGGAACTTCTTCAAGTACTTCAACATGGAACATTCTAGTAAGCCTTATTATAGTTAATATTTTTCACATTACATGGGCCATATTTAATAAATATGGCCTCAATACATAGCATTATCCTCTTGTGTACCTCTTTAGGTACCCCATATTATCTCCCCTAGGTATAATAGATGGAGCTTAGGTACATTAAATCTTAAAACAAAACATAAAAATTAACCCAATAGATTCACGCAATAAACAAGACAATGTCACAACAATATAGAGAAGATCCTTAAGGTAGGGTAACACCATAAACTATTCCTTAGGAAAGGATTCACTTCACAAGTTGTGCTTGCTACTACTATTACATATAGCGCACTTCACAAAACATCTCATTCCATTGCTTCTACTTGTTTATATATTTTTTATTCAAGTTCCTTTAGATTTTCTAGAGAAGAATTTTTCTAGTAGGTGGAACCTTCTAGTAAGTCTTATTATAGCTATTGTTTTTCACACTAAATGGGCCTTGTTTAATAAATATGGCTCAATACATACCATTATCCTCTTTTGTACCTCCCTATGTACCCCATATTATCTCCCCTGGGTACATTACATAGAACTTAGGTACATTAAATCCAAAAACATAGTATAGAAATTAACACAATATAATCATACAATAAACAAGACATGAGTGTTAACTTAGCTATAATACTAAATGTTGTGATTCTTAGCCTCGAAATTTAATCACAAAAAAATATAAACCCTTTAATTTCATAAATAAACAAAGATACATCCACAAAAGAATGAACACAAGAATTTGGAAATAACCCTTATGGTAGGATAATACCATTAACTAGTCCTTATAAAAGGAATCACTCCACAAACTATATGCTTGCTATAATGATTACATCCAATATACTTCACAAGACATCTCATTACATTGCTTCTACTTTTTTATATAGTTTCTATCTAACCTCTTAGATACATTTTAGAAAATGAACATTCTAGTAGGTGGAACCATCTAGATACTTCCTAGAGAAGGAATGTTCTAATGGGCGGAACCTTTTAGAAAACATTTAACAATTATTATTTTTCACATTACATGAACCTTATTTAATAAATATGACCTCAATACATAATATTATCTTCTCAGATACCTCCCTAAGTACCAGTCTCCTTTTTCGAAAGTTTTCTATGAAGAGGTTATATCCTTTAGACTTTAAGAATACAAGAAGCACCTACACTATGTAATCTTCTTTTATGAATAGAAAAACTTCCAAAAAAAGAGACATGATAAATTTAGGACTTAACAAACTTGAGTATTATGACAAAATGGCATAACTTGATAGTGAGATAGTCCAACCAAGTGTTTGTTGCCTTGCTAAACATGAGAAGTTCATCATTAATTTAATATAGTGATACATAGTACATAAAAATATTTATAAACCCATAAGAGCAAGGCTAATTTTTTTGAAATCAAAATGACTACAAATAGATAATATGCTCAGAATACCTTAAAAAGATTCAAGCCGAGTCTCATGTAGAAGATCCATCCCTTTGGATTCTTGTAAAATTAGCAAGCCCTCTTGCAAAGTAAGGGCATATTTGGAGAGGGAGTAAGCTTTAGCATCAAATTATCTATAAATGTGAGTGAAGGAGAGGAAATCAAAATATGACTTCACCTCCCATATTTTTTTAATGATGGAATCCATAGCAATGTTAGAGATCTTGACCTTGTTGTTTTCCCAATCAATTTCCAGTTTGGAGTCCCCTGAGACTTGGAGTCTTCTCACACGTTTAATATATGTGTATATATATACACATATATTAAGGGCATGAAAAGACTCCAAGTCTCGGGGGACTCCAAATTGATAAATATATATATTATCAATTTTGAGTCCCCGGGACTTGGAGTCTTCTCATGCCTTTAATATGTGTGTTTGTGTGTTGAAATCAAGAGAAGAACCCAAGTCTTCGAGGACTCCAAATATATAATTGATTGGAAACAACAAGGCATATATATATATATATATATATATATATATATATATATATATATATCCCAACTCTCTCATGTACACAATCAGTTGGAGAAGATTCATAGAAAGATAGAATTGCACCTATATGTTATAAAAGAATAAGACAAGAGCATGGTATATATAGGTGACAAAGGGTACAATTACAACTAATGAGACTACCACTAAACAATAGCAATGTTATGACCCAAGACCTGTGGACTTAACACACTATAAAAAAAATGTTTGCATCTTAAAAAAACTTATCCATCTCAACGTTTGATAAATCTAAGGTTAAGATGGGTATAGGTTGGTTTATATTTGATTGATAATAATGTGTAAAACTCATATATTTATTGTTATTGTTTTAATATTTTTTTAATAATATTATACTAATGTTATTAATAGATGCGATAGCTCATCTTCCTTATACTAGGTTGTAGATTGTTTCTCTTGACATAATAGTTTCAAACATATCCTTGAAAAGTAAAGTCATTTCCGAATTCGATGGATGTGAATTAAAACATGTTCTAGCTGTGAGGTTAATGGAAAAATACTTATTATTGCTTGCAACATTGTGTTATTGTTCATATATATTTGAGCATCTTAATATTTCCTTGCAAGTCAAGGTTCCAAAATTTCAAGCTACAATGTCCATCTTCACTAGATTCTATACAAATAGGGATGAAATCTTTGTATTGATTTCCATTTTCACTAAAAATGAGATGAATGGGGAGGAGCACCTTTAAGCATGAGTTGAGAGTCTTTGGTGGATTTGTTGATCTCTTTGACTAAATTTTAACTAGCATACATCCATCTTAACTTCGGATAATTTTAGTATACATTTAAAGGGATTGAAAAGAAACCAACTCGTAAACTTCTTGTTCCTTAAAATATTGGCCTGAATTGGAATGAGAATGAAATGAAAGATCACAATATTGTAAAGATAATACAAGTACAATGCTATACGTAGAGTATTACAATGAAAACAAAGTTGAATGAATAAAATGGTTAAAAGAACTACCAAAAAATGGAGCCTTGTTAGATTTATAAATGTTCATTATGTTCCTTATTTTAAGTCTTCTTAGATTGTTGGAAATAAAATTAAAAGATTGAGGGAGGCTGACATAACTGTGTCAAAAATGCATGGAAAATCCCCAGAAAAAATTTGCCAAAAAGTCATGACCCAAAAACTAATGGCATCGTAAATATTTTTTATATGGCCCTAGATGCTCTACTTGGATCGATGCATCCCTCATCAAATAAAATTGGTCCCCATTATGTTAAGTTCCCATACTAGATGAGGGAAATTCTATTTGTTCTAACTCTTGGTAAACCACTTGCTTGGGTGAAGAATATGCCTTGATTTGATAACTCGACAAACTTGTATGTTTTATTGGCAAGGCTCTTCATCTTGGTGTCCATGATTCAATTATTGTAGATTGATCAATGCAATCATGGCTGAGATTTTTCTTGGCCAAGTGCTCCTCCACCTCTAAGGTGTCTAGCATAGGTAAAGGTATGGAGAAAGCAACTCCCCATTGAAGACACATAGCATAAGCCAAGAAAGGGTGGAAGATTTAATTCAAAATAATTTTCACCCACAACTTGGTGATAGTGTAAGGCCCATATATGAGTAGTATGAGAATCTTATGGGGGGCTATATTGTTAAATTTACAAACCCTAGGTAACTATTGTCCTTATGTTTTCAACTAAACACAAATTGTTATTTAATTATGGAAATTAAACTCTTTCACACAATAGTAACCACATATGTAGCTGGAAACTAACAATAGAACAAAAATTCAATACACAGATAAGTCACTCCTTCAAATCAACCTTTCATTAATAATTCAAATCTTGCAAGGAAACCTCCATAGGATGTCAAACTAACATTTGCATGATACATGAAAACGAAACAAATCTTCACACTTTTTATCCAAGGAAAATTGTTTGCCAAAAACTAAGAAAACAACTCGTTGTCCACTACTTGCTATACAGATTGTATGGACCTATTATATATGACTATATAGACATGTCCTTGCAACTACATGGAATCCATATGACTGTACAGTTCTGCCTTGTAATAATTTGCATGTTTCCCTGTGCCTTATTATTGAATTTGGCTCCTCTTCAACACTCTAACTCTACTCCATAGATTAATTCAATCACCTCCTGACTCAATTGTCTGTAAGTGAATAATGAATGTGTTTTAACCCTATTCCTTGAATTGCATTTATACTTTAGTTCAAACCCTAATCTCTTAATTAGAAGTATGGTTGAGATTAGTATAAATCACTAATGTACTAAAAATACACTTATTAGACTCAACAACTAAATATAAGACTTTCATTTTATTGCTAAAGTGAATTACAAAATATAATTAACATGAATGACTTTTGACATGTTTAACACTAAGCCTGTGCAGAACTTCATGTCCAACCTACAATTTTCAACACTCCCTCTTAGAAAGGAAGGAATTCTACACCAATCTATGTTTTTCTTTGAATACTTGAAACTTCCCTTTTGTTAAGGGCTTGGTTAGAGTATCCTTGGTTAGAGTATCAACAATGTATTGATCTCTGGGTACACACTGGAGATTTACTTCTTACTTCTATATACTATATTGAATGAAGTGATATATGATCTCAATGTGCTTGGATTTGTCATGAAAAATCAAATTTGAAAAGAGTTTGATACAATCTTATTATTACAATAAATTGCCATGGTATACAAATCCTAATCAAGTAAACGTACAAATAACTTGTAAATCCAAATGGCCTCACGACTCATTGTACCAGTTGTCACATACTCCGCCTCTCTGAATGCCACAAAATTTTGCTTTCAATTGAACCATGATATCATCATTGATTCCAAGTTAAAGTTGCACCCTGAGGTGCTCTTCTTGTATGGTTCATTGCCTTCCCAATATAAGTCTATATACCCCTACAACTTCACTTAATCATCTCCCAACTATCTCAACCCATACTCCATTATGCCTCTTAATTATTTGAGCACATGTTTTGTTGCTACCCAATGCTCCTGCCTCGTCTGCACCATGAACTGACTCAAGGTGTTCACTATAAAACATATATTTGGCCTTGTCTTGACTAGATACATCAAGGAACCTATCAAATTCCTATAGAATGTAGGATCCACCATATCTGAATTTAAAGTTGTTACCTTATTCAGATTAGTGATCGTAGGCATGGTCATAGGGTTGTAGTCATGTTTGTAGTCCTTCATCTAAAATCTCTTTAAGATCTCGACTACATGCTTACCCCACCCAAGGAAAATATCCCCTGGTCTTTACCAAACCTCCAACCTTGAGAAGTAATTCATCATGTCAATTCCCTTCATCTCAAACTCGACTACAATATCTACCTTGCATGGTACAAGAGCTTCTTTGTACCTATAAGAAACATGTCATCTACACATAACACCAAAATAAGCAAATAATCCTCAACAAATAAGAAATATACATTGGGATTTGCTTCACTTTTGGTGAATCCCAAATTCATTAGGTATCCACTAATCTTAGAATACCATTGGTGCCTGCATGAGTCCATATAAGTTATTTTTCAGCCTACACACATGGGACTCCTTCCCCACTAATATCAAAGCCTTGAGGCTTCTCTATGCACACTTATTCCTCAATTACCCCATTGGGGAAAGATTTCTTCACATACATATAATATATTCTCCATCCCATAATGGATGCCAAAGACATCATTACTCTAATGGAAGTGTACCTGGCGACTGGAGCAAAAATCTCCTTGTAGTCGACTCCCTGTGGTCTAGGAATGATGTCCCATACATCATTCTTTATGATGGATGCATATTCCTCCACCATGGTATCCCTCCAAACCTATTAGTCTGGTGCCTCTTAAAAACTGGAAGGCTCAGAATATATGATGTTGCTCATCAATGCCATGTAATTTGGAAACTTCTTCAAATATATGCTCTCTGTAAATGAACTCCTACTAAGCCTCAACATGCTCATGAGCATACCTCAATGTCCGATTGAACCATCGAGGTCTTCTAATAGAACCAGTAGGATTTGTTGACTCCTCCTCTTCACCTGAAGGCTACTGTCTAGAACTGGAAATTTCTAGTGACCCAGGCTCAATATTTAGAGACTCCTTCTCTTCATCCTCTGTCGCTCGAATAGGCTCATGAGATTTCATGAATGCAAGGTCTTTCTCTCCCCTAGAATACAAATCTTGTAGAAGTCTCACTATAACTGACAGATAATCCCTTCCTACTAGAGGATTCCAACTTGGTCCTCCTCTCTATTGGTATATGGATATAAAATAAATGCCAAATATGAAAAGGCGACTCACCTCTAGCTTCACACTAGTGAATGCTTCCTCTGGTATCTTGACCTCTAAAATCCTGTGAGGACTCCTATTTTGGATATAGACTACTACATTGCATGCCTCTGCCCATATAAATATTGGAAAATATCGGTCATGTATTATGGCCATAACAACCCCTATGATGGATCGATTCTTCCACTTTGTAGCCCTGTTTTCTTGTGGGTTGTATAGAAAAGTGAACTCCCTCTTGATTCCTGCATCTTTGCAGAAATTGTCAAAATAATTGGAGGTATACTCAACCCCATTTTATGATATCAAAACTTTGATTTCTTCCATGACAACTGGAAATCCACTTGATCTTTGAACTCCTAAAACCTTCTAAAGACCTCATCTTGGTCTTTGGGAAGTAAAATCCAAGTTTTGTGAGAGAAGTCATCAATGAAGAAAACATAGTACATGCTTCTTGTGATTGATGCTATTGACATTGGTTCACATACATTTGAATCCTCCAGGTCTGGAATCCCCTTATACTTGTGCTCATTGCTTGGTAAAGCAACCTTATCATGCTTCCAAGAGCACACCCTATGCATACACCATATTACTCAATGTTGAACTCTAGAAGATCTATGATTATCTATTTTAGTATGGGAAACACAATGTGATATAGGTGCCCCATACTCTTGTGACATAACTTGCACAAGTTATCTTTGTTATGAGCTAGGGATCAAATAGGTCCACCCTATAACCTGTATAAGGTTCCTTCTGTAATCTCGAGCGCCTGAGTTGATCCATGGCTAGATTCCTTCGGACTTATAAGGACTTGTTGGTTTTGAACTATACAGCATAGCCCTTATCTTCCATGACTAAAATTGAACAAATTCTTCTTGAGAATTGGAGCAAATAGCACATCGTCAAAGTTAAAGAGTTATCTTACTAGATTTGGAAAGGAATGGTACAAACTCCTACTACTAGATACTTGGCATCATCACCAAGCTTGACCTAAACTTATAAGATGTGTTCTTTTAGACTTAAAAATAACTCATAGGCTAATGGCATATCCCTCGATGCTCTACTATACACATACCACACGTTATTCGAAACTGTGCAAGAACAAAGACAATATACCACCAAGAAATCCTTCTCAAATTTAGAGGAAAACTTGTTCATTTGGGTTTAAACTAAGGTTGTTGTCTGATGTTGTTGTTGCTTCCCTTTACCCTTCTTCTTCTCTAAACGCTATGATGCATAATGGTAATGCTTATGACCTATGAGGCACTTGATTTTAATCAAGTCCTTTACCCTTGTCTAGGAGGTTGACTCCTCACTCTTTACCTTACCCTTGTTGGGTATTTTACCTCTGCTCCTCTTTGTTTGACCAATTAGGGCATGGTCACAATTAGGAGGTTGAATCCATTTGAGTCTCTTCTTGGGTACAATCATCCCACAATATTTCCTAGGAGGGAATATTCACTCAAGCACAAACATCCTGGACAAATGTTTTCGACTGAGATGGGAACCCATCTAGTGTTGAGTTCACTAGCTCTTTATCTTCAACCTTCTCCCCAACTGCTACTAGTTGACCATGAATCTACATGACCTTCATTAGACAACTAGTGAAGGTACTTGATATGGTCTTCTCAACATATATGAGTATGTTGTGCAATATCATCTTCATGTTTATGTTATCACTTTGGTAAAGGCTAACCAAGGCATTGGACACCTCCTTCGTCATCTTCTTCTAGGATATATGAGAGATTAGATTATCCTTTATAGCATTATTGATCATCCGCTTGGAATTCACTTCTTTCTTATTTTGTGTTACCAAAAGATGTGGATCTATCGATGAAGTCACCACATCCTTGAAAATATCCTAAAGATCATTCTCTTCTAATAGAAAATTTACCTTGACTTTCCATTATAGGAAATTTGAGGCACTATCTAATTTGTCCTCAAACCTAAGGCTAGTTGATGCTCATCATCTCTGTTCATCAACGCTACACATCATCTCCCAATCAACATTTCTCATCACTGTTGCTGGTCATAGGTCTACTCATCTTGTTCATCTGCTCACTATTGCCCATCAACCTCTGGTCAATCCTTCTTTTGTTGATCAAGTTTTCTCATTAATGCTTGCTTATCAACCTTTGCTCATTACTCTTCACTACTGCTGCTGCCATCAACTTGTCTTGTTCTATTCACTTGTCACCCAATACTTCTTTAGAACTGTTCTTCAAACACCTCACCGCATAAACTTACTGTTTGTGTAACATTGTCAATGCACTAGGGCATAATCCAATCATGTCATCTTGTCATTGTTTGTACTGTATACTTGGCTGTATCATCACACACAATTGTTCACTCATTTATGCAAAGGTCTCATCTGTCAAGCCTATATATGTCTGCTACTGTACAAGTGGACAGTTTGCAATGGTTGGTAAAGACTTCAAACCAGAACTATCTCTGTGGGTCTACAATTTGATCCAGGACCGTTTATGTGCATCAATATTGTAGTTTACATGCACCATCATCAACATCATAAGTCCTGTAGCATACTTTACACAAACTTTATCATTGTATCAAGTCATCAAGCATCTTCACAAAGTATCCAAGATCATAGGTTATGTATGACAAGGCATAGGAGTACATGTATAATTTACCACTCCTGTACATACCACTTAGTATAGATCATTGTTCATCACAAATACTTATGGTATATTCATTATTGGAACTAGGACATCATCCAAGCCTTATCATCAGAGTATGCATTATTCATTCAATACTGTATTTACTTCATAAACCTCATCATTATATCATCGTATTCATTATTGCTAGGGTTTTCATCATCATCTTCATATCATCCTACAGTAGTATGCATCACTGCTTTATCCTTCACAGTTTATACATCGTAATTATTTTATACTTACTTGGATCTCTGCTGCTGCTGAGTAGTATGAAAAAGCCTTCAACATTGGATCAAACTTGGCATCAATTCATCCTTAGAAGCACCATCATTTCACTGCTTATTTCAGAATGTCAAAACTTACATAAAAACTGAGACCACCTTTCCCTCATCCTATGTATGCTTCAAACCCCGAAAGCAATACCAGATCATATTTGGGTTGTGGAGAAAAACCTTAAGATCAGCATGAAATAACACCAAACATAATTCGGGGTTGTTATGTATGTGTTGAAGAAGCAAAATGAACCAAAAGATTACTCCAATAGACTTGTCATTGTGTTAACTTTCATTACTTTCGTGACAATGATAAATGCATGAATGATGGTCCAAAACATGATTGTTTCAAGTGTGAATGTTGTTGCTTTTCACATACAAAATAAAGGGCTGGTGTACAATGCCGGTACCACCAAAACATTAGAGATATATCCCCCAAAATATTCACTCCAATCTCCACGAAATTCCACAATTACATTCCTCAGCTGCCTGCAAATTCAGATTGCTCCTCTACTCTGAAATTCAGGTCTGCTGCTTTACTGCTCTAACCCAAAGATGAGAGCTCCAATCCACTCCAAATCCATTTATTTGGTTGCCCAGATAAAAAAAATGATGCTGCAAAAGTTCGGGTCTGCTACAGATCAGCGAGACACCTCAGTCCACTGTTGCTGCTGCCATAAAAAATTCAGTCTGTTGCTGCAAAATTTATCTAAAAACAAATTCGGGACTGTCCTCCACCTCATGTTTGCTGCTGCGTTTGTTCTGCTCCCCTTGCCTTGTCTGCTGCTACGTTTTTCCTCCTGCCTCAGTCCCAAAAAAATCACAGAGCAATCCGAAAAATCCACGTGAAAATAATGAAACTTGGTGGGGTATTTATACTCGTTTTCCACTAAGCCGGCCTGGTATAATTTATATTTTATTTTTAATTTTTATCATTTTTTGTTTTTTGGAGTCGACTTCAAGGTAAGAATTTTAATTTTAAATTCAAATTTGTCATTTGAATTTTAAATATTTAATTTGAATTTGTTTTCAAAAAAAAATTTAATTGCCTTTACACTAGGGTCAACCTTTACCATTAAGGTGTCATTTAACCCACTAGAGCTTGCATGTAAAAGTTCATAGGTTGTTCACCATAGCATCAACACCAAGGGTGTAATAGGTGTCCAAGTTCCCAATCACCATCATGTGTGTGTGGGTGCCTTCATCTTTCTTATTCCCTAGGGCCATCCCCAAGGGTTCCAAGAACCCAATTGCCACATCATCTTCATTTCTTCAAGGCCATTAAACCATCTTGTGTGTGAGTCAAGAGGCTTCTTCAAGGCCTTCTTTAACCACCTCACCCACACCAAGAGACCTCCAAGGGTCAAGATCCATCCTGACATCACCTGTGGGGTACCATGACATCATTAGAGCATGAATGACCACATAATGGGTCGTTAATTCTTCTCCGACCCATCTAGGGCTTATCTATCGTCCATCAAGGCTTCAGGACCATCTCCAGGGTCTTCAACACCATCAATCGAGTCTTCAACATCTTCAATAAGGTGGTGGCATCAAGATTCAGCTTGTGGGTACAAGGACCTTGTCAACTGGGTACAAGGTGCTTCAAGGCACAAACCCACGCTATAAGGGATCCAAAGCACTACAAGGTGCAAACCCACTCTGTAAAGGGTCATGACATTGCAGGTGGGACTTGGTGGCATCAATGACATCCTGTGGGGCCATTGCAAGTCCATGTTGGCATCAATCACAATTTCATCAACAATCTCCCCCTTTGTCATTGATGACAACAACTCATGCTCCCCCTGTAAGCATGCTCCCCTTTTGTCTTCATCTCTCCCCCTTTGGCATCAATGGAAAAAGGTGTCCACATACCTGTGTCTGAAATATCTGATCACTACTCACTGCTCCCCCTGTCAATATGCAGGATCCTAGGACCTGTCTCTATGCCTGGAGTAACCATCCTTTCTCCTTTGAGTTCATCCTCCATCCTCATGAACTGAAGGTGTGCTAAGGTCTTTGAGACACCTTACACTTGGCTTGCCATATGGAAGCCATCTTCCCTGCTCTGATCAACCTCTCCTATCTGCAACTGCTCGGTCTTCCTCATCCATACTTGCTTCTTGGCATCTGTCCTTTGAGCATTTGTTCCTTCATTTGCACTGGCTTTCCTTGATGAGCTGTATAGGTAACTTCTCAAGGGTTGTTTCCGTGTACTCCAACAATCTTGAGCTTTGTGCCCAAGGACACTGCAGCTATAACACCTCATCGTACGACTATATGCAGCAATGTGACCAACATTGTTGCATGTCCAGCACTTGACTGAGCTGTTGGAACTTCCAACACTTCTTTGATCATCTTCACATCTCCATGCCTGAGAGTGTCCCTGACTGTAGGCCTTTGTCTTCTGATCTTCAAATCTTCTTGCTTATGTATATGAATGACTCCTTCTTGGTTGACTTATTTGACTTGCACATTCTTGGGCTTTGTGGCCAAACCCACTGCAGGTGTAGCATCTCAATGTGTGACATGTGGCAGCAACATGTCCAACTTGATTACATGTCCAACATCTAATTGAGCCATTGGGGCTTCCATGCCTTCTTCTTCCATAGAATCTACAATCCATAGCCTTATGACCAAAGTTAGAACAAAAATAACAATAACTATTGAAACTACTTTCATACCTGGGTCTTGTGAGCCTGCTTTGAGGAATAGACCTAACTCCCTATTTCATCTTTGAACTTCCAAAGTCCTTGTTGTCATGTGCAGGTGCATGGGGAGCAACTTTGGATGTTGATGGACCTGCTTCTGGAGTCTTCGGAGACCAAGTGTCATCTTTAGATTTTTTCTTGTCCTTCTTGTAACCAATACCAGTTTTATCGAGTGGAGATCTCTAGAAATCCAAGATCTTATCTAGTACAACTGAACTATCTTTGAACTTGACAAAAGTTTCATTCTTCTCACCTTTCTTCATGAGACCAACTACCTCCATTTCCAGCTTCTGGATTGTCTCCTCCTTTTCTTCAGGATTTCTTCTATCATCTTGGCTTCCTCCACCCGAGTCTTCAGATCATGATTGACCTCTCTAGTTTCTTCAAGCTCTTCAGCAGGCTCTTTTGGTTCTTCCTTTTGACTGACCAATATAGTCTTTAGTTGTTCAACTTCAACATCCTTGTCTTTCATTTGATCCCACAAATATTTGTCCTTGTTTTTGAGCTTTACAAGCAACACTTTCATTGTCGTTGTCTTCTATTGATATTCATTCAAGGAGTCCAAGATTTTATTTTTGAACTTTGTGAAGTCACTCTGGTTCAGATTTACTGTGTTCAGAAACCAGTTGGCTCTGAGATCAATATTCATCAATGTCGGATGTATCTCATGTGCAACCTTTGATAGCCCTTCATCATCATCGGCAAGAACCTTCTCAATTTCATCACACAAGCTATCATTATCATCACAAGAGTCCATACCTTTACTGGAGTCCTCTTCTTACTTGTCTTCTTCTTGATTGAGCTCTTCTGGGGGCTTGTCTTCTGATTCCTGGTCTGTCTTTTCAGGTTCTGGTCTTTCCTTCTGATACTCACTCTCCAATTTGAACCATAGGTCTTTTGCTGAAGTGTACTCTCCTACACTTTCCTTCACTGAGCTAGGAAGTCCATCCATGAGGAACTTCAAGGTTGTGGTGTTGTCCTTCTTTGCTTCCTTTTGTGCATCTGATTTTCCCTTTTTGTTTGATGGAGAGGATGGATTGATCACATCTCCCAAACACCAAACTTCTTTAGATATGTCTTCATCTTGCTCCTCCAACTGAAATAATCTTCCATATCAAGTATAGGCACGTCATTGCTTGATGACTCTTCCTTTTCCTTCATTGTGTCTAAGGATCTCCGTCAAGCTTGCTAAGCTTGTGATGAAGGCCTACTCTGATACCAAAGATGAGAGCTCCAGTCCACTCCAAATCCATTTATTTGGTTTCCCAGATTAAAAAAATGATGCTGCAAAAGTTTGAGTCTGCTACAGAACAGCAAGACACCTCAGTCCACTACTGTTGCTTCCATAAAAAATTCAGTCTGTTGCTGCAAAAATTGTCTAAAAACAAATTCGGGACTGTCCTCCACCTCGTGTATGTTGTTGTGTTTGTTCTGCTCCCCTTGCCTTGTATGTTGTTGTGTTTTTCCTGCTGCCTCGGTCCCAAAAAAATCACAGAGCAATCCAAAAAATCCACATGAAAATAATGAAACTTGGTGGGGTATTTATACTTGTTTTCCACTGAGCCGACCAGGTATAATTTATATTTTATTTTTAATTTTTATCATTTTTGTTGTTTGGAGCCGACTTCAAGGTAAGAATTTTAATTTTAAATTCAAATTTGTCATTTGAATTTTAAATATTTAATTTGAATTTGTTTTCAAAAAAAATATTTAATTGCCTTTACACTAGGGTCAACCTTTACCATTAAGGTGTCATTTAACCCACTAGGGCTTCCATGTAAAAGTTCATAGGTTGTTCACCATAGCATCAACACCAAGGGTGTAATAGGTGTCCAAGTGCCCAATCACCATCATGTGCGTGTGGGTGCCTTCATCTTTCTTACATCCCCAAGGGTTCCAAGAACCCAAATGCCACATCATCTTCATTTCTTCAATGCCATTAAACCATCTTGTGTGTGAGTCAAGAGGCTTCTTCGAGGCCTTCTTTAACCACCTCACCCACACCAAGAGACCTTCAAGGGTCAAGATCCATCCTAACATCACCTGTGGGGTACCATGACATCATTAGAGCATGAATGACCACATAATGGGTCATTAATGCTTCTTCGATCCATCGAGGGCTTCTCTATCATCCATCAAGGCTTTAGGACCATCTTCAGGGTCTTCAACACCATCAATAGAGTCTTCAACGTCTTCAACAAGGTGGTGGCATCAAGATTTAGCTTGTGGGTACAAGGACCTTGTCAATTAAGTACAAGGTGCTTCAAGGCACAAACCCACGCTGTAAAGGATCCAAAGCACTGCAAGGTGCAAACCCACTCTGTAAAGGGTCACGACACTACAGGTGGGACTTGGTGGCATCAATGACATCCTGTGGGGCCATTGCAAGTCAATGTTGGTTCAATGACAATTTCATCAACATACTACGTCTAAAACTCTTTTACTATTGGTCTTGGCTCATGAGAGTTGTTCCCAACAGTTGATTTATTGTTGTAAACTCTTTATATCATCTCAATCAGAGAAGCTCTTATACCATGTTAAATTTCCAAACCCTAGGTGACTATTGTCCTTATGTTCTAAGTAAACACAAATTGTTATTTAATTGTAGAAATGAAATCGTTCACATAGCAATAATCACACATAGCTAGAATGTAAATAACAGAAACAAAACTCAATACATAGATAATTTACTCCCTGAAATCTACCTTCCATTAATAATTCAAAGATTACATGGAAACGTCCACAAACTGTCAAACTAACAATTGTATGGTACACTAAAATGAAACAAATATGCAAACTTACTAACAAAAATTACCTGCCAAAAATCAAGAAAATAGCTTGTTGCACAATTCCTATTGTATAGGTTGTCCCTATGAATGTAGGAACATGTTCTATATAATTGTACGGACATGTTTGTACGACTAGACATAATCCATACAGATTCTATTGTTTTGTCTTGTATAGGCGTGCATGTTTCCCTTTTCCCCGTTGCTAAACTTGGCTCCTCTCCGATGCTTTTAACTTTGCTCCATAGATGAAATCAATCACCTTCTGACCAAATTGTCATTGAGTGAATAATGAATGTGTCTCAACCCTCTACTTTAACTTGCCTTTATATTTGAGTTGAAACTGTAATCTATGAAAACCTTAATCTCTTACTAAGATGTATGGTTGAGATTAGTCCAAATCATACATTTTATTAGATTCAACTGCTAAATATAAGACTTTCACTTTATTACTAAAGTGAATTAAAAAATAGAATTGACTCAAATGGATTCCAATATGTTTGACATTAAACTTCTGTGGATGTTCTTCTTTGAGCTACAATTTTCAACATATGAGTCACTATTTCTGCAAGTGCAACCATACCTTGTAACCAATCTAAATTTTTTGTGGAACTTAATATTGATTATGTAGTTTCTTGTACTTGGCATTTTCCTTCTTGTGAACTTATTGCTAGATGTGTTGGATTTATCCCAAAAAAATGATGCTTTTTAATCCTAGTTATTATCATGGGAGGAGTCTTCCTGTGTTGATGTAATGGGAAAAACTACATTTGGGGCCAATGGATGGAACCCTAGGCATGCACAACCAAGAAAACTATGAAGGGTTATGTTGTGTTGTGTTGAATAGAAGGAAGGTTTTCATCCCATGTATCTAGATGCTTAGAGTTGTAGATTTTGAGTTCACTAGTTTGGGGATGGAAGGCAGTCGACCTAGTTAATTTGTTGTCAATCAAGGATAAAAGAGTAGACCCAAAAAGATTTAGGAACTTGTTTCCATAAAAGACAATGATCTTTAGCATTACAAAATGATGCCAACTTGTAGGTGCCAAAATTTCCATCTTAGAGATACAATCAACAACCATAATAAAACAATTGTTACCATGCTTAGTTGAGCATAGGCATGACATAAAATCTATGGACAATAACTTTGAAGGATTATTTGGAGTGGGTATAGGAATGTACAATCCTTGCTTCTAGATTGCACATTTAGGAGTGACATAGATATTGTATGATTTTTTATATATGTTGACATCTTGTTGGCGCTTTGGCTATAGGAAGTAATTTGAAATGCTTACTCTACCTTCCCCATGTTGAAATGCATTTCCACCCAACTGCAATGTGCCTCCCAAACTATATTCTCACACACGCCTTAAGGAACACATAGATTTCCTAGACGGAACAGGAATCTATCTTGGAGGTGAAAATCTGAAACTTTTTTACTTGGGTCTAATGTTTGGTATGTAGCTAAGAAGGTATTGTTGTTATATAGTTTTTTCCACTTTGAAGTCTTATGTCCACAAGAAATAAGAATAGTGGTCATTTTCATAACCAAATGTCAATTGAGGCAGTGTGTAACTCGATTAGTGCTTCCAATATTGTACTTGATGTTCTAGTGAAATTTTTGAAGGTATATGGACCACTTTTAATGGTACATTATGCAACTTACTTATATCTACATAAATTGTGAAAGCATGTAGTTTGTGTGGATAATTGCTTCCTTTCCCAGGATATAATGCTTCCATAATATTTAGGCCTACAAAATGGAGTAAGGATCATTTTCATAGCTTTCGTATCAGTAAACCATGTCAGAGAGTGTTTCAATGCCATAAGCCACCATATTCCCATGTTATGCAATGAGGACAACATCAATGCTATAATCTTAGATATTTGTCTCAATTTCAAATGGTTGTTGCAGATTTGGCATATCAAAACTGGTGTTGCACATAAATGACACTTGATTTCCCCAAATGCTTTATATTATGCCTCATGGAAAAACAAACTTGGGCTTGGCTCCTCTTTTGTTTATTTGGTTTAGAGGCAAAGTGATATGAGAGAATCCCAAAATATAGTTGTGTTAAAATTTGGTGATGCCCAAGAAATTGTGAAGATCCATTAGTGTCTTTGAGGCCAGCTACAAATGAAAACCATGCTCATCCATAGTGTAAACCAAATATTGAATTATTGCACGCTGAGTGAGTACTTCTCCAAGATAGTCTATTTTTTGTTGTTGTTGTTGTGGAGTGATCAACACTTGATGAATGTGCTTTGGATGCTCTTCCTAGGATCCGTTGAAGATGAGAGGGTTGTATAGGTATACAACCATGAAATAATTGGTGAATATTCATAGAATATCATCCATCATCCTCAAGAACATCATTAGTCAAGTCAAAGGGCATGACCAACCACTTGAAGAGACCTTGTTTAGACTTAAAGATTACCTTCCACGCATCACTTGGTTTGATTGGCACCATGTGATAGCTTGACTTAATATCAATTTTGTTGAAAAACCTAGTGCCTTTGAGTTGATTAAGCATATCATCAATCTAGGGGTTGGGGTATTGATTATTGAGAGTGATTTTGTTCAAATCTATGTAGTCAATATAGAGTCACCTTGTCCCATCCTTCTTTTGAACCAATATAATAGAGATTCTTCAAGGTTATGAACTTGGTCAAATGTGGCCCTTATGTATCAACTCTCTAATCTAGTATTTGATCTCCTCATTCTCTAGAAGAGAGAATTTGTATATAGGGTCATTTAGTAGAGGGGCATCCAATGATAAATCAATTGCATGCTTTATTGGATAGTGCATAAGTACTCTTATAGGTGAGGTGAAGATGTATCCATATTCTTTAGCCAGCTAATCTACCCATCTTTGTTGCATATAGGGGTCACTTGTAGAGGTCATTGCGGTATTGGTGATTTTCTTTAATCCTTATGACCAAACATAAAGAGGATAAATCTTTATGTACAAGTGATTATCTCGCCGCTCTTCTTAATATGATCAAAGAGACTATGTTAGTCAAGGCTACATCTGCTATCCTCTAGTGTTGGACTTCTAGGGTGACAATAACACTACAAGGTTGGATTGGCAAACAGCATGACACTTTCACATATATGTCTGTCCTAAAATAACATCAAAAAATTCATGTGGCAACATATATATTATTAATTGGAATAGATGTCTCATCCTTGGCTTAAACAACAAATGGTGTATGGATGGGGGTGTGACATCATTGGCAACTTCATCTTCTTGATGATCTCTATTGGAGTCAAACCCTTCTTGTTGTTTCCAACAATGTTTCTTTCACCCACATCTTTGCGTGAAAGAGGTCGCACTAAACTTCCTCAAACTCCTCCAGTTGGACCTTTATGACAACGATAAGAACACTAGATCCCACAACAATGATCCGGTTACCACTCTTTTTGGTATATTGTGGCATAAAGGGTGGATCAAAGCCTTATGCTTTCAACCCAGTGAATAAGCACTCTCTAGTATGGCATTCATCATTGCATTTTTGGTGACAACTTTTGTGGGTGTCATACCACTTTCTCGTACTAATTTCCGACTGAACTCTTTCTTACCCTTTTTCCAAAATCTTTGCTAAATCTTGACAGTGTAATGGTAAGTGTTTCTCAATAAAGAGATGTCCAAAAACCCCATTTATATTTGGATGTATCATGTAGGTCACTATCGTATTTAAGAACCATGTGCCACTAAGAATACCAAATACATAATTTGGTACATAGGGCGTGAAAGGTGTTAAAGTATTCTCCAACACATCTAGCCTTTACTTGGCTCACAATTCTCTCTCTTTTCAATATGTAAATACTCCTTGAGGGCATTGACCAAATCCCTCCAAGTGGATTCTATCATAAACACTTCATAATTATCTCCAACATGTTTCACATAGGAATTATCCCCCCAATCTTTGACATGGGGAAGGGCATTAAGAGTGCAAAAGTAATCTTCTCATAGGTGGAAAAGTTGTGAACAAATAACCTCTATAGAAGATTAAACCATCTCCCTAAATCTTGTGTTTATCTAGCCTTAAAATGTAGGGATACCAAAAAAAAGCTTGTACCTTGAAGGGTGTGTTTTTATTGGTTTTATTTGTAGAAGGTTCTTTCTTGGAAGGGCATGTTTTCCTTAAAGAACTTGTCAACTTAGGCCCCTATTATGCAGAACTTTTGTTTGGATAAAACATTTTTTACTAAAGTTGGCTGTGACATTGAAGAAAATTTCTCGCTATGAATTTTAAAATATTTTTCCCTATCTAATAGGGCAATCTTATTTCAGGTTTCTTTCTACCTCATGTTGTTTTTAATTCAATCATTTATCCAGATTTGAAACATGGTATTTTCCAAGTGTTTGTAAAAATGCATGAATGAAGATAACATAGTATAGCCTTTTACCATTAACCCCACTTTAAAGGGGCAACAGGTTGGAAAGGGAGACTCTTACCATTCACACCACTTTAAGGAGACAATGATTTGGAAATGGAGAGGAGGCAAGGGGGAATATTGCTGTGGAAAGAAATCTATCGTAGGTCCATTATGAGAAGCCTGCAGTGGTAGGCAGTTGACATTTGTGGAGGTTAAGTCACCATAGGTCAACTGTTCAATTCATGCAAGTCAAGGATCGAGGGTGGGAGCCACTCAGAAGGGAATTAAACTAACCCAAGGACGTCCAAGGTGTCCTCATCTTTGTACAAACCTAGTGAAAAGATCTTCCGAGTGAGCATCTCATTCCTCCATTCAACATTGGGGCTAGCCCTGGCCTAGGTTATAGACCCATCTTTCGGGTGTGGGAGATTCCTAGCTGTAAAAAACTGTCCATTAAGAGAAAAACTACTAGCAAGTGAAATACAACTCCCCAACCATTATAAGGAGATATATTTGAGACTCGAACTTTATACATTTTAGTTTGTGATAACTTTTTAACAATTTAGTTTTTTATAACATTTTAAGTTTGATAATGCATTTTGATAACTTAAAGTTTGATAATGCCTCGTTTTACCTATAAAATATTGCATAATCAATCATGTCTTTCTCATAAAATAAATTGTAAAGCAAAATTAGTTAAATTGGAAATTGTTATACAATGATCTCAAATTCCATAATGTATAAATCACTACCTACCAAATCCTAATATTTCAAACATTTGGTTTCTTGACCGCAGTTCCAACATGTTCAAAATCTCTAATATTTGTTTCACAATAAATCATAACATCACCTCCCAAGCTACAGTGAAGAATTAATAAGTGATCATGTATCTCCAATCCTTGTCCCATCTAAAAAGCTTTAGACGTAAGAGTTGTTTCAAAGTGAATCATAATATCACCTTCCAAGCTGTGGTAAGAAATTTGTAAGCTTTAGACGTAAGAGTTGTTTCAAAGTGAATTATAATATCACCTTCCAAGCTGTGGTAAGAAATTTGTAAGTAGCTGTGCAGACCTCCCAAGTTATGGAGGAAAAGACCTCCCAAGTTATGGAGGAAAACATGGTTGCCTAATAAGCATGTAATTAGGCTTGAGCCCTAAACTTACCATCTCAAAATCAAAATCATTTAAAAACTTAAAATGATATTTAAAAAAAATAGAAACGAAATCCACAATGCTCATGTAACCAAAACAACCAACCTATACGTTGTCTTCTGGGCATCTTTATGAGCATCTTGTTTTAATACATTAAGCACTCCATTCCATATTATAGAGTTTTTGCATCATAAAGAACGAGGTTAGCATGCTAATAGCAACAAAAAAGTTTCCAGCAATTAACCTTGTTATATTGGACCTTCCATATGGTACCAACTCTGCATGCATGTTCAATCAAAATTTTGTTCCAAAACTAACCACACAATGCCTAACCCCATCTTTACATTTAGCTACTCTGCAGTCACCCTGGCATATATACAACCCCACACAATATAGCAAATAAATGTTGGCATATATACAATCCGACACAATCTAGCAACTAGATGTTCAACATCCATGGAAATAATACCCAGACCTGCTAAAACAAGAAACACCATAACAACAACGCATATCTGCACCATCAAAGACCCATGTCTACAAAATCGAGTTCCAAATAGAAAAACGATAAACAGATCAAATACGCATCAGTATTTTGCCATAAAAAGCTTAATCCTTCTGTCAATCAACCACTTCAAACCTTAAACAAGGTTTTGTTAACATTTTCAGCTAATGGCAGGAAAATGGTAATAAGAATGCCTTTGTCAATAAAACACAAGTTTTAATGTATCACATTATCTTCTCATCCCATTACTTGGTAAAAGATACTCATAACATGTTTATTAAATATTTACCCAAAAACTGCTACCAAATACATCGTGTTTTAACTTGATTAAACCCAACATACAGAATTATGAACTACCATTACAGCAGTTTCTTACAGGTAACTCTGCAAATGGATTTCAAGCCACACTTACAACATCACTCCTTTCAAGCCAGTTATTTGAGAAGTTTAGGTTTCATTTTTTTCTATATTACACAAATCCAATATTTATATCATAAATGTCCCAAAAGCACTTCAAGCTGTCAAAGTGAAACATTTTCTCTCTGCAGTAATAGTATCCATTCTTTAACATGCCATGATGCTCCTCCAAACAAGAACATTTAACTCCATGAACAGCACACCGTGATTTAATTTTTTCGCCCCTCTGACAAAATTATGTGATATCCATGTCTGCAACAATTCACACAGCGGCAATAATATGTTACCAGATATCTATCTACGTAATGTATGATATGCACATAAAAGATAAAAGAAAATTGCATAAGAGTGAGGCTTTAACAACATTTTGACGTCCACTATATTTAACATTTCACCAATATGGGGAGAATGTTGACAAATGATAACAGTGAACGTACGTTGATTTGAATGGAGCACTGGTAGCTCCGACAGGTGTGTTAAAAGCTACCTCCTGAAAAGGTCCTGCCATCTTCCCTCGAGGAAACCATCCAAGATCCCCACCTTTTTTACCAGAAGGGCATTCTGAATACTCAGCGGCAACCTGTGAGTAGATAAAGATAACTGAAATGAGGTTATGTGCAGATTTAAGCCAACCAAGAAAGGCCAGACATTTAAACAAACAAAACTACTATAATCTGGCATTACTTGTTTGCTTAATTCAACAAAGATAAAAAATATTTCTCTACTTTAGTAACCACTAAAATCCTATTTTTAACATTAAATTCAATACTGCCACTTCTTTAAGGAAGCATGCTACAAAAAAAGGTTAGGGTCCAGGGATCTTATAAAAAAAACGAGAAGGGAGAAATAAAATATGTCTGCAAAATTCTCTCCATGATATTATATTGCACAAAAGCCAAAATGATTTAGGAAATTTAATAACTGAAATGTTCAACTACAGAAACGAGATCTTCAAACCCAACAACATCCTTGATCAAATCTCTGATGAAATCGATTCTAAGATAAGAGGCCCTATAGACCACGTAGTTCTCAAAGGATGTTAAAAGCAAACAAAATCATAAAAAGTTGATAAAGAAGAATGGACTATGGAATCGCATGTTCCAACAATGCCTCTGAAATTGAAATAGTCGACAGATTTTCAAACCAAAGTAACATGAATATTGTTTCAAACCTCAAAAGACAGCAGCAGGTTGTTTAAAAAATACATACTAATTGATGCCTCTTAGACTACACAAGTAATGATTCCAACCATCACATGCAACAGACTTGTTCAGGTTTTGAAAGCTTGCCTTTGCAAATTCAGCTGGAGGCACCTTATCTCCATTGCTCAACCAGCCATCCTGTAGTTTCTTGTATGCCTCGTTGATTTTCCCTTGTTTCTCACATAGAACATGCCTTGCTGCACACAAAATGACAATAAGCACCTTTTCTCTCCATCAAAAACATGCACACACACAAATTGTCAATGACCACCATATTTTACATGAAAAAAGCACATTACTCAGAATTTGAGGTAAAAAGCACATTACTCAGAATGGGCATGAAAAAAGCTTCCCCTATATTTGAGAAATTTGAGGTTTCTACCCAATGCCGCATTACTCATGTCCGCAGTTTGCACAGACTTGAATGTAGGAGACTCAACTTAATGGGGATTGCCTAACTTCAACCCAATATAACATTCTAAAGCAGGTTCTTTACCACATGATTTCATCTCTTATCTGGTAGTTATACAGCACTAAATTGTCTTATACTTCTGCTTTTTTGGTGTCCCTCTCTACCTTTTCTCTTGCACCTAGCTTGGAGAGGCCTCAGGATTTTCTAGGACTCGGATATACTCAATTAGAAAGTTCCATTAACCAAGTTTCTGTTATCCATGGGCACTCAAATAATTCCTTGTATCCTATGAAATATTCCAGTCCATCAATTTATTATTCTATTACATCGTTAGTTAGTTTGTAGTTATTTTATTTTATTATTAAGTTAAAAAAATCAGCTGATGGTTATGAATAAAACAAATTTAACAAAATAGATTGTTCCTTTCTTTAGTTTCATATATTTTTCAATGAAAAACCAGCCCATTATACCTTTTTATATGCTAATTCATAGATATTTGCAACCTCCTAATACAAAGTTATTGATTCTAACTGAATTTGTGCATAAAATTAGCGTCTTTGGAATTCTATGAAGATAGTGTTGTTCCCCGAGATGTTCCCCTTGAAGGGAAAACTATCCCAGGGCATCCACAGTACACTTTAGGTCCCACTCTGGCTCTTAATCCAATGGGGTTCAATCAAGACTTTGAAAGCAAGTATGCACTGTCACCTCAGCAGCAGCGCTGTTGTGTATTAGTTTTAAAGTTGAAGCACACATACTCAACTTTTGCAATTGTGCTCAAAAATGAAAAAAAATGATGGTTGAAAAGTGATATGAAAATAAACCTGTCAAGCAAAATAGAGGGAAAACCAGATCCCAGATGGAAATGGACAAAAATAATTCCCATTGGTATCATCATCCCAAGCTACAAGACATCAAATTCTGCAGGTGGAAGATACAGAAGAACTTGGAGGAAAGCATAGCTCTAAGAATTTCAGAGAGGATGGCAATCCAATCATCCACAAGTCTGAGAGAGAAAAACGTGATGGAGTTTTGAAAGAACAAACCAACAGTTTAAAATAGATCTCAAAATACAAATAAACCATGAGTGAAGCTCAATATCAACAGGGTATCTCCATTTACTAACAAACAGGACAGTAAACAAGCTCCCTAACAGTCACAAATTTCAATACCTCTGTTAAAATTTCTCTCAGATGCCAACATAAATAAACAAGTAGACAGAGCCACAAATTCTCTTCAATGCATTGAATCCGGATACCTCTCAAACTTTCACTTCATTATAAAGTCATTTAACTGGGTTAAACCCTGGGGGGACTTAGGAAGGTTGCCCATTGTCAACACAACAACTCTTCCTCTCACTTTAGGCCAGTTCTTTTCCGGCACAAGGGGGAAACCATTAAAAGATTGCATCTATATGTTCATTATAAATAAAGGGATGGTGGATTACTAAGGCCAATGTCTATCCAATTGGCTGATGGAGTCAAGATCGAAAAGCAAGAGGTTTGAATATGAAGAAAAAGATGTAATTAAGACAATCATTGATGTGCCATAATTAGTCCAAAACAGATTTTCAGATTATGCAAGAATAAGTGAGGGCCCTTAAACAAGATGCATCATCACAACCATGAAATTACAGCCAAGTAATAATGTGTAACCATAAACAAGATAAGCACGGCCATAATATGAAACCCCAGATGAAGTAGACAAAGTAGGACAGTCATCTTTTTTAATGAACAGCCAAAATTACATCATTTCTTCAAATCTGATTTCACAAGATCAAGGGAACCGAATAGGTCACCCAACCTTCCTCCTTAACTAAGACAGCCCTCAAAATAGAGTGAAACAGCCCTGACCAGAAAATTTTAAATGACAACAGCAAAATCCTTAAACGATTCCAAGTAACATCAAGGATTGGGGGGGCTTAACAACCTCAACCCTACTCTCTTCTTTTTTGCAAACTTGCCCTTATACAAGATTATTACAGCAGCAAACCCATGGCAATTCTTGCAAAAGCCCTAATCATCCTTGTAAAAGTAAAGAAATGGAAAAACTCACATTAAACCTGTCCTTCCAATTCTCCTTGCAAAAGCCCTAATCATCCTTGTAATTGTCTCCAGATGATGATCCCAGAGTAGGGATCGAAACGTCGAGATCTCCAATTTTCGAACGCAGCTCCTCTTTACTCAATCTCCCAAAGATATTAAACTAAACTTGGGCACTCCCAATCTTCCAACCATGCTTTTAACAAATGATTCTCTCAGCTATTTATACCTTTCAAATCAAGCCCTAATGAATAAAATAATATTAAGAAAAAGCTAGAAACCCTAGAATTAGGGTGCGTCTCTTGAGATACTTTTTAGGGTTTGATTTAGTTACACAATGACATGTTTCCACTTCTTTCTTTTAGTAGTTCTCCAAATATGTGGATAAATGTCTCGAACTATGTGAAGGGTTTTACAAAACCCCTTTTAACATGCTTCAAATGCCCCCTTGAGGAGAATGTCCTTTATGGGTGGATTGATGGTCAAGCAAGCTGAAATACAATTCTTTTCACAAGGTGAAACTTGGAGTGGAACACTCCTCTTCAAGACACTCCCTTTGACCATACAAATGCTTATACCGCCACATCATCCTACACAAAGGTGTTCGTCCTTTGTCCTCTTTCCTTGCCAGAAGCCATGCTTTGAGCCTCATCCATGTGGGATGTTTTGCTCCTTTTTCCTTTTGAGCGCATAGATTGGATCCATAATGCCACTTGTCATCTTCATAAAAAAATGCCTTTCCTTTTGAGGGTTTGATCATTGTCAACAATGGCATATGGCTCCTTCTCATGTAAAGACTTTGCCTTCAAATATGTAGAAAAGGCCTCAAACAATGTATCCTTGTCCCCAAATATCTCAAAAGGTGAAATATGCCTCAAAATGTGTTGAGGCTCCTCCATTAGGGTTTCTTCTTGTCTACAACATGACATAGCCACCTCCTTGAAGAGGGCATTCAAACACAAGTAGGGCTTTGACCAAGCCCAAGCGCAAATTAGTGCCATGCGACACCCTTCCAAATAGGTTGTTTCTCCTTTTATGCTTGTTAACCACTTTGCTTACTACATGTCATGCTTTGGACTCCTAATATGGTAGAGTGTTCATGTTCTAGGGCTCCTATTAGCCATCAACGTGGTCTTGGGCCTTGGCTTTAACCTAGGAACAAGGCTCTCTATCAATGATGCAACTAAAACGTAATGTAATCCATGTAACCCCACCTCAAGACATGTGTCAATTGTGCTCAAATGGAACTTCTTGGTAAAATGTGCCCCTAAAAAATCCTCCAACAAGCCATCAATGCTCCTCCATCAAGTCTTTGTCCCATATTATGAGCGGTGTTTCGTGAAGATAGAACAAAGTGCATAGTATCCAAGTATCTCCCATAACCTATAATTGCCAATGAACTCCAAGGGTGGGTCTTTCGTTGTGCTCAGTGAAAGAGGAAAGCCATGCAAATGCAAAATGACCCATCATTGTTAGGAGGAACAAGTCCCATGACTAAAAATACAATAGGAAGGGCGTAGAGTCACAAAATTCTATTAATATGTTAGAGCCATTGCAAAATTCATTGTACAAGCTTTAGATCTAAGAAAAAATAGAGGTGAAATACCAAGAAGTGTCAATTCACTAAGTGAAACAGACTTGCAGATGAGTGATGAATCCTTTGCTCAAGGTTTTCTTACTCCTCTTGCCCTTTGTTGCTTTCTGCCTACTTCTTCATCCCCACTTTCAACTGCCAAAACTCCAGATCCTATTTTCGTCCAAGGAGAACTCTCCTTATACATTCGTGAGCGTATGAAGTTGCCCGAAGTTCCTTACAACATTCTCTGACAAACCAATCAAGTATCTCATCCCTTTGACCAACTGTAGAAGCTTCTAATCAAAATGGAGAATCTCTCCATGTGCACCAAAGTGGGCCAGTTTGGAACTGCTTAGTATGGTCTATGTTTTCACTAAAAAAATTATGTTGGTTGTAGCTTGTGTGTACTCATTTGAGTTTTGAACTTGTGACATTTTTTTATCCTTAGTAAAAGGCACCTTTATAAAAAATAAATTATAAAGTTAATTAGAAACATTAAAAAACGTTCTTAATAAAGTGACCTTCGTGCATTTCCCTTTTGCAATATTAATTCACATGCTCATGGAGAAGAGCCCACACCACATAACCTCACAACAAACCTAGGATAGTTCACATGCTCATGGAGGAGAGCCCACACCACACAACCTTGCAACAAACCTAGGATAACTGTTTTAATGCATCTATGTGTGAGTTGATTGAAGGGTGATTATCCCTGACACCCTTTGTTGACGTGACCCAACCAAAAACTAATATTTCAAAGAAGCCCTGTCATACATAAGAGACTCTGAGCCCTCCATCTCTTCCACAATCAACGCCTCACAGATTCTTATAAGAGTTTTAGCATGTCAAAAAATAAGATTTTGTGGGTGATCCACATTGGCCCCCACCATACCTTAGCTCTAAGCCAATTATTACCCTTTAATCCACTTGTGCAATCATTCCTTCTTTGTGCATGGTTCCGAAATCCAATGTCATGGTTTTGCCTACGTGCATGGTTCTAACCTCTTGGTTCCACTCTTTGAAAAAACAATCACATCTCATCTTCCTCCAAATAATGTATCACCAAGTATACCCAATCAAATCACTCTCAAGCTAGTTGTAAACTCGTAGTCGACCATATTTGAACATGAGACCTCTCTTTTCCTTTATAGTTCTACTGTCTACAATCACTTTATTATTTAGAATGCACTTTTAATGAAACATAAATTTTAAAATAATAATTTTAAAAGAAACTTCACATGGTATAAAATTGAAGACTTTATGAAACCTTCTTCAAAACTCTATGTTATCCCTTTAAGTTGTAAATGGCCCACGTGACATCATCATGTGCATTTGGAATGACTCTAAGTCTAACCTTTAGAAACCTTAGGATAAACCGAACATATGACTTGAACTAATTGCATGTAGCTTACAAGTTCAAGGTATCAGGGATGTATCATGTAAGTGCCTTGAAAATTTCCCATGGTAGAGAAGGAGAGCTCTTGGAGCTATGGGTAGCTCCCTCTTCCTTGTCCCCCACCATGCCTTACGTGCTTTGCATGTCCAAACTACAAGATCAAGGTGTTAGAGATGTTAGTGCCTTCACCAACCACAGACCCCAGTTTAAAAATTCCCATAGCAGAGGAGAAGAGCTCATGGAAGTGCCATGTAACTCACTCTTTTTTGGCCCCCACCATGCCCTGTGTGCTTTGTCCAAACCAAACCTTGAAGTGCCTTGGAACCTTCAAAAACATTTGTTATAGCGTGATTTGCCACACCTCATGCATCATGCCTTGATGGCCTTCCCTTGTGCCTGTGCAGACTCACTATACCCCATTTACTCGCTATAGCCCTGATGCTTCAGTATAACCCTTAAAAAGACATTTTTGAAGACATACGCAGGTCACCAGTTCTACCGCTCGTATATATGCATCTTGCACCATTAATGCCCACGTACATCGGGTTTTGTGCTAAAAAACAAAAAATATTTGGAGTTTTCCCCGTCAAGTAACGAATACCTTAGTCCTTGGCCTTCCATATGCCGTGAAATGCTCTAATTTGACCCTCCATTTCCCATTGGAGGGCTATATATTGAGCCATTGTGAAGCATTAGGGGTAAAAAAACTTGGAGTGTAAAGAGACTATAGCAAATTTTTGCCTCATTGTTATATGCTTGAGTCTGCATCCCTTTGTCCTCGTCGATAGAGCCATTTGTGTTCATCTCCCAAGCTTGCCATTGTCTTTGTGAGCTTGCCTTATTATGGAGGATTGAAGTGGTGGAGGCCCAGGTGGAGGTACTCGAATTCTCAGTTCCGACAGAGGTTGTCACTTTGTATCTTTGTTTATATTAATAGAAATAACCATTTCTCCTCCAAATTTCATGTACAAATGGAATATGCTAGATTGAATGCTAACACTTAATATATTATACTTGGATATCTATTTGTTGTTGAAGGTAAATTGTAGAGACAAGCTTTTGATCGAGAGCTCAACGGTGGTTGTCTTCAAATATACGGTTGAGGTACAGTTCTTATCCCTTAGTGGTTAGTTTCTTTAATTTGTCTAGCATGCTTGAGAATGGATTTGATTTCTGGTGTCATGATGTCTGTTGTGGTCCACCCCAAGCCATAGGAAGATTTTCTCTGTAACAAAATGTTGTCTATGCACAAGGGAGAATGAAAAAACTTTGAAACCAGATTCAAGGAATTGCACACAAGGAAAAATGCAACAAATTTGAAACCAGCTTCTAGAGTTGTCCATCTCAGACGTTGAAATTTTAAACACAGGTTTTCAAACTTTCCACCCATGAAACCATCAATTGCCCCAAAAGGAATTTCGAACAATTGACCAAAAACTGAGACAACCGACTGAAACTCAAGGAAAAATGGAGAAAGAAAACCTTCATCAACTGATTTCTTCAGTTTTACACCGTCTCGACCTGTAAAAATGGAGATACGTCATTACCATGTCTAAACTTGTTTCAATCTATGCCTTCAAATGAGAGTTATCTAAATTGAAATTTGGAGGAAAAGCAATTCATTAGAACTTAAGAAATTGTTTCCTGCTTTTGTGCTTCGTCGCAAGCCACAAAATTCGTGTTGGATCATCTCCATACCAAGACCTCCAATAGCCTGTAATAGATTTTCAATTGATGATCCAATTCACTATTATATCAACAACTAGAAAATGCATGGCAACTTTAAAATCAACTAAACCCACATATGCTGCTAGCTAAGTATTTCTCGACGAAATCATGCCATAACCTGGGTGAATGAACACCAACTTCAAATCAGTTAGCGGACTCGGTAGGATTTCTAATGAGTGGCCACTGGCCACAAGTTTTACTTTGACTTTTCCCTGATATACATTTTATCAACTAAACCCACATATGCTGCTAGCTAAGTATTTCTCGACGAAATCATGCCATAACCTGGGTGAATGAACACCAACTTCAAATCAGTCAGCGGACTCGGTAGGATTTCTAATGAGTGGCCACTGGCCACATGTTTTACTTTGACTTTTCCTTGATATACATTTTTAAACGGCACTAAAGTCAAGTCTTTTGGACGACCTTTTAAACATGAGCACCATTTGAACCCGAATTCAAAATCATCAGCTATGTGCTGCTCCGCAATCCGTATAAACATATGAGAACACCTCTCAAGCTTCTAGAATTCCATTATATGCCATTTTACCCCACGCGGACCCCACCATTTACACAAGCAATTAGGATTTAAAATTTTATAGAGTATTTTGCAACAAATTGTCAACAACTGCTGTCCCAGTTTCACACAACTCCAAAGCTTTGCTTTGGCAGAAAGAAGAGCATTAGCAACCATTTCTCAAAAAATCTGAAATGCAGTGAGAAATGTTTATACAAAATGTAGGTTAAATATCCCCAAGGAACAATATAACACATAACTTAGACACGTCAAAGGAAATAACTTAGACTTGTCGAAGGAAACAATGTAAAATATGGGGGTAAAGTGTTAGTTTAGTTGATTGTCGTCAATGGTGCTGATCATTTGGCTAATTTTGTGTCAGCAGGTGCCTAGGTTGAATCTTTCTCAGTCAGATACACTAGTCTACATTGACAGGTTAAAAAATGATACCATCCATAAATATAGAAAAGCATACCTTAAGTTTTCTCACAAAACATTCCTTGAGAAAACATGCCCTAGTCTTCATTGACAGTCTTAGAAGTGATACCATTCATAGGCATGGAAAAGCATACCTTAAGTTTTTCCACAAAACATTCATGGAGAGAAAAAATATATAAGAAAACTGGAAAGAGGTATCAATACACACTATTTCACCAGCTTCACCAAGTAAATAAAAATATTGCTGGTCCCATAACACAAAAGGGATGGTCTAATAATATTTCCCTTTAAATAAACATATTTATACAGTTTTTTGGTGTTTGACAAACCGGTGCTCAATTTAGTCACTGCCACGGTGATCTAGCATGCACGAACTTAACAACCTGAACTTCTCTTTAATGCTCTAATCAATTAATCGCTTGTCTGCAAACATCATATGTCACATTATATGTGACAGTTACATGCAATAATGTGACAGTTATAAGCAAACACACTGAAATACTGAAAAAAAATCATACAACCAGGCTATCTGTTTCTAGTATATACATTTTGTATGAGAACTGCAGAGATATCAATTTGAAATTTAATAATAATTGAATATCATGTTTTTGTCAATTTTTAAATAATGTTTTGTCAATTTTCGTTAGCTCATTTAGTTGAGGTGTGGGTCGTGTCGGCAGGGCAACCTGGGTTCAATTCTCCCTAAGGGGGTGAGCTAGTTGGGAAGAGACACCCAAAATCCAACCAGTTGAGGGTTGGTGTGGCCTAGGCCAGGTGTGATCCTTGGGTGATTTTGACGGCTTAAATGCCCCTGAGTCATGGTTTCTTAAATCAAAGGTCACTCCCACAAGTCAAGATAATTCTAACAAACAAACAAAAAACTCAAATAATGTTTTTTTCTTTTCTAGTTACTTTCAATATTAATCTGTGTTACTGGATCCACCACCCCAGTGTGTAGGATCCACGGATCCGATAAATATCCAGATCGGATCCGCCTCGGATCCACCATGGAAACGGATCCCCTGCAAAAGGAAACGTATCCTGGTCCCATGAAACGGATCCTGTGAAAAATAAAAAAAAATCCTGAAATTTTCAAATGGATCCTGTGAAAAATCAAACAATTCCTGAAATTTTAAAACGGATCCTGTGAAAAATCAAACAATTCCTGAAATTTTAAAATGGATCCTGCAACTTCCAGTGCTTCTATGACCCATTGACCCCCCCAAAAAAATATTTTTTAATGAAAAACTTAACAACCCTAAACACCTAATGGCTAAAAGCGTAAACCCCATTCCTGCTCAAGGCCTGATCTATCCTTATGTCAAGATATGCTCTTGAACTCTAATATATCAATATCAAGGTCTGCTCTCAACGTTTTATTTGATATATCTTTATGGTCAAGGTCTGCTGTCAAGGGCTGATCTATCTTTATGTACTACGTTGTTGTTCACTTCACCTACACTGTTCTGTAGTCTTACCATAGCATTCAAGAAAACCACTTTATTCCCTGCTGATAGAGACATGTGGATGTGGCTCACAAAAACACTATTATGACCTGCTTCAAGTTCATGCTAAAATGGTTTAAATTTATCAATATCACAACTTATCAAATTATCAGTTATGATTCATGAACTCTCTTTTGTGGCAATAACTTATAGTTCTACTCTTTGTGTTTCCTAAAAAGTTTTGTTTCTTCATTCTATTTTTCTATTTATTATATAAATATTTTTATTTTTGTTTGTACTTGTTGTTTCCTAGGTTTTAAAAAATCTAGCGAATCCGTTTCCGGATCTGGATCCAAACCCAAATCCGTATCTGTATCCCGGTAACTTAGATATTAATGTAAACAAAGTGAACCATAAACCATGCAATAAACCACACCGCTTCTCAGACGTGACAGTAGTCACAAAAAGTATTTTTGTTGCTCTCCCATTGATTAAGGTTTCCAGGCATCTTGCAATTGGGCCACAGCAAAAATCATTAATGAGTGCATACTTTTGATTGCATTATAATTTAAGTACATGAATGGGGTTTAGACCATCCCATGATATATAAAAAAACATAAAAAACAAACCTTAACTAGAGCAAATAAACAAAGCCTTTTTGGTACAATAATTGTTAATATTAGAGATGGCAGAAAAACAGTTTTGCTTCAAAACAGTTATGAGGCATGCTAATAAAAAATTTCTATGAGATGGGTTTTAGCAAAAGGATACTGAGTATCTCATTACGAGTTTACATGTGTGATTCTATTTGGTGGCTCTAACTGAACTGATTGCCCAAGGAGCTTTTTGCCTGGTTTTGATGTTACCTTAAAAATAAGTTAAATAACAACCAGTTTAGATTCATTTTAACTCTGGATTTATCAAGTGTAAAAATGGATCAAATACTTTGGTGTGCATACCCTTCCTAGAGTTTACACTTTTAAAAAGGTTTACACTTCAAAAAAAAATTGCACCTCTTGAACCCTCATTATATTTATTTTTATTATATTAAAATTAGTTTTGTTGAATCAACACAATAAAGGAAACACCTTATCACCAGGGATTTTCCTATGAAAAGATGAATGGCAAAGAAAATCTATTGATGACTAGACGGGAATTGAATTAGTGGCCATCCTGATGCCACAGCTACAGAGTAATGCCTAGATCTGAATTCTAATCTAAGCTTCAATAATTTCGGTTAAAACTAAACACATGGGTCGAAGCTTCAATAATTTAGTTTGAAACTAAACTCATGGGCCTGCTGAACGGTGAAATTTATCTAATCAGCCAATTGAAATAACTGAAAAAAACAGAAAACCTCTCCAACATGGATATGGATCCTTAACAACAAAACTAAATCGAAGTCTTCAGCATAATAAATACAGATAATAAAAAAATAAAGTAAACACAAAAGCATAAGTACCTTTGACATAGGTGCATGTACCTAGCCCATCGGCCTTTCCACTCTTTCCCTTGCCCTTCTCATCAGTGCCTCCTCCTGAGGTCTGCTTTCCCTTCCCTTTAGATGATTCTTTTGCTTTTCCGTCTTTCCCCATCACAATAGAATATTCAACGAGCACTTCCCTTACTGATTAAAATAAAAACCCAAAATGTAAAAATATTTACCAGTCTGAGATTTACTAAATAACCCAATACCATTCTGATGAAGAATAGTTTATACCCAACATCGATCAAATAAAATAAAAAATCATGTGGGTTCTATCTTGTTTTGAGGGCCAAGATTTTAAACCCAAGTGCCCAAAGCAGAAAATATCCCAGGAACAAAAAATATAGAAACGAAACAGTGAAATAAACTGCGAATTCATATAGTTTTAAGGCAGTGGTTTGATCAAGTGAATCAGATAGCAAAACATCGATACCTGATTATCCAGAAAGAAAGAACAAAAAAACGTAAAAGGAGCAAGCAAAATGTTTAGAAAAACTAAATGCGTACTTGCCTAAAAATCAGCCTCCTTGTGGTAATCAGCCTCCTTGTGGTTCTGCAAGACACCAGATGAAGATTAAATCGAACGAAACCAACTAAAGATGAACCTATTTAAGGATTACATTAAAAAAAAATATTTAAGATTTTTGTTTATAAATTGTATAACCTAAATGCAAACATGATTAAGACAAAACCTTAAATTGCCAACAAAATATATGTAAGAGAATACTTGAACATCCAAAATTTAGAGGTGGAGGCTTTCTTTTTTAATGAGAGGTTAACAGTGTTTTTTTTCATTATTTTTATTAAAATAAAAATGTTTTTGTTTTTTCCTTTCCCAGGCTTTTAGTTTTCTATTCCAAGTGAAATGAAAAAAAAAAATTCAATTGGTTTTCCTAGCCTCATGGACTTGTCAAATCTTTTAAAGCATAAACGGATGATGCAAAATCACATGAATTCATTAATCGTTGAATTTGTTTTTCTTGGCTCATTGGATTTATCAAATCTTTTAAAGCCTAAAGGGACTATGCAAAATCACATGAATTCATCATCATTTATGTTTGACTTTTTCCAACATAGTTATTTTTGTGTCTAATTTATCTTATAAGATTAAGAGACACATCCCTTCAAAGTTAAAAAGGTAGAGCTTTTGTGGCCTCCCATTATCATTGAGAGATTGTTTTTATGGCCTCATGCTATCGAGCAAACTAGTAAGGTAGCCTAGTAAGCAAATATGAAGGATGTGACCCAATGTCACCTCAGTGACAATCCCAACTACTGTGGAGTGTCGTAACCTCCAAAGGGAGAGCCCTTTGATGCTCTGGAAAGACATTTAGAAAGAGACTATGTCCTTCTATATGATGGTGTCAGTGACCAGTGCCTTAACAAATCAACTTTATGAATGAAGAAGACATACAAAGTGCTTGCAAATGCAAATGTATCAAAGTCAATGTAATTCAAGTGATTAATTCTAGACTTGTCCAACTAATAGTGCACTTTAGGACAACATTAGATATTCAACCAATATATCCAATCACTATCCAATGACAAAACAAAAAGGTTGATACTCATTCAATGGTAATTTAGAACAACAGTAGATCATTCAACAAATATATTCATTCATATCCAATGACCAATAAGAGGGTTAATACAATGATAGCAGCAATAAGTAGTTCCTCTATGACAGTATTATAGAAACACTTAATAAGCTAAGTAAGATGTGCTAAACAAGGAATTTATTGCATTTGATAGATATCACAACAACTTCAATCTTAAACTTGAAATATCCAATAGTATTAGCAATTGAAAAAAGGTTTGAAATGTGTCTTATACAGGGTTGAAATCAGTGTTTTGTATGTGTAATTAGTGTGGTTTTAGACCCTAATATTACATCTTTACAACAACAATGAACTTCAACAATGATCTAACTTTTAAATGTGTATTTTGTGTCGATGTTGTAGTAGGTTTGGAGGACTGTCAAAGATGATAGTTGACAACTTTTTGCAGATTTGGAGTAGCAGCAGAGAGGGTTGCTAAAAGGCTCTTACAGCCTAGTTTTGGGCATCCAAATGAGGTTCGAGGGTCTAGGGATAGAATTAGGGGAGGTTGTGAGGCCTAGGAGGAGAAAGGGTTAGGTTTTTTTTAGGTCTAATTTTTGGTAGCTTTTAGGGTCTTAGGATTTCATATATATATAGTGGGGCTTCTAAAAATTTTCCCTATGCTTTCTAAGGACAAGGAAGGCAAGTCAAATTTATAGGAGGGAGGGCCGAAATTTTAGGGAGGCCAAAATTTGAAAAAATATATTTATTATTTTTTTAGGGATTCAAACATAAAATTTCAAACCTAATTATATCATGAAAATGCAATATTTACACATTCATGCAAGAGAAATTTGATAAAAGAGTGATAACTTAGGGTTTTAATGGGTGAAATCTTAAACCCTAGCCCTAGAGGAAGGTGACCAACCTTCCTCTTGGAGTAATTTCTCCTTGTCTACTAAACTAGGACTTCTTATAACAACCTCTAAGGTTCGTGATAGGATCCTAATCTAGGGAAAAATTGGATATCTGAGTCTAAACTAAGAAAAACCTCCTTTAGGGAGTGTTTTCTACCATGCAAAGAGGACATAAGGTAGACAAAGGCACTATTTAGAGAAAATGCAACTCATGGACACCATTCACTCATCAAAGAATCAAGAAATTCACCTACCTTTCACCAAGTAAGGCTAAAAAGACTAGACTTACTTGAGCAAGTGTTATTCAAACAATTCTGGCATCCACCAAGCATGAGCATAACCCAAGAATACATCCAACTTTCATCCACAAGAGCAAGAGAAAAGAACTCCAATAGGTTTCCCTCACTTTCCAAAGAGCTAATTAGGGTAAAAGAGTAACATAATGTTTTATCCCATGAGTTATGATTTACAAATGAAGTGAAGAGAGCTTATTTGTATCCTCTCACTCTCACTTTTTACAAATAACTAGGCATACAAACCCTTAAAATTTTAATGTGAAATTATAACATAAGTTAACATAAAATAATAATATATGTGGCTAACTTGGTGCATTTTCCCCCATAGTTTACCCAAAACTGCTAAAATGACCTAGCTTCAATCTGAAAGGTGGAGTGAGTAGGGGGTCGGCATGCCCCATATAACCCCAATAATGTTGAAAATCCATCAACGTCCCCCCCCCCTCAATAAGCTTGTGGGCTTGGCGATCAAAGGTGACATCATTAAGGAAACTAGACCAAGGAAGGAGGACACTCTGCTGGAAAGGGACCAAGATGGGTGCATAAGGTGGCCTGAAAGGGAGGTAAGAGCCTTGGAGCTGGAATATTGTCATCGGTGTAGAAAACAAGTAGGGGGTCATGTGACCTGTGACCTGCCCCTAGGATCCTTGGACACCAACCCCAGGATTAAAAAAACCCAACAAAGGGTAGTCAACAATGTCATTAAGTCATAGTACTCCTAAAGGAATAATCAAAGGGTCTCCTTGGGAAAACATCTAAAGGTACACTGGTAATGGTACCACGTAACACTGGCTCCAACTACGGGATGAGTACTCTTCTCAGGAGTGCTTGAGAACTCGTAAATCTTATGGGTACCTGTAGACCTACACACACATCAAATATCCAAGGGAATCAACAACATCATGAGGCAGACACTTCCATTATGCCCTGCTTAGTATAATGAGATGCAAATAACTAAATCATGAAAGCACGACAAATGCAATGCAAGGGTAACAGTATATGCCTAACTCAAAATGAAACTAAACCTACCTACCCTAAACATGGTAACAAAAAGGGTCAAGTCATACCACCAATGCAACAGTTGAGTAGGTCATTCATACCCGATCGTTTTCCTTTGTCTTTGGATATAATCCATGATAAGATCTCATTGATGATCAATTGAGTACATACCAAGATCTACATTAGGATGGGGAATGAAAGTTGGACGACAAGGTGAACCTAGAAACCTTAACTCTGCTGCCACAGAGAAGGATTTCTTTCACAATCTTTGTTTATCCATGCTTCTACTAATCTTATGTATGGACCATCTCTGTCATACATTTCTGTCGAGAAATTTTTTTGCCTAAAAATAGTCCACGGATTTTGAACTTGGGAGACCATTCGCAAAGGTACCCTCACAAACCTTCATAAGCTATATGTAACATGTCCCTACACATGCTTAAATACTTTTTTGGATACACAAATACCTTGTTCATCTTTGTAGTGATCATGTAAGTATCCCAAATAATCTTCAAAATTTTGAAATTGTTAGCCACAAGTTTAATACCTTCACATTTCAAGCGAAAAGATAAAAAATTATATATCCTAACAATGTGAAATGAATATCATACATGTCCACATACCTGGATTGGCTTTGTTGAAATACATCGTTGGAAACTTACTAGTATTGGACAAAAAAAAGATGAACAACTTCTTCAATATTTATTGAGAAACATATTTGTGAATGAAAATATGGGCTCTGTTAATGTAAAAATTTGCTCACCATGCTCCGTCTAGCCTACACCATTTGCAGACATCCATCTCCTAACCCATTTGAACCCCACACCCATCTTTAGCCTATGATTTTCTCCCAAAGACTCAAAAATAATTAAAAAGGGGCTTAAAAACCCCCAAAAGAGCCAAAATAGCTCACCAAGGAGTCAAAAGGCTCACAAATGGGGCTAAAAGGCCCAAAAAGGGGCTAAAATCCCTAAAAGGGCTTAAATTCCCCAAGAGGAGCTACGAAATAAGGAAAAATGGCTTAAACCCCTAGGTAGGGCCCAAAACCCTAACCAGGGGCTAAAATCCCTAAGTGGAGAAAAAAGCTATAAAAGGAGGGGTGGGGGTCACCATAAAACACTCCCATTGTTCCCTGTTGTTATAATGCTCACATGAGTACCTTGAGATCCCTTTCACTCTCAAGCTATTCATCCCTCATTGCTCCATTCCTCCACTTGCTCATTCCCATTCCCTTAGTGTGTTGAGCCATAGCTCCACCCATTCCCAACCTATGGAGAGGCAGCTTCAGAGTTAGGGCATGGTAGCCCTCCTTCAAACTAGATAGATAGGTATACTGTTTTGTGTTCTATTAATTTCTTTTGTAATCTGTACATGCTCATGCTTAGTTTAGTTCTAATGGTTTGTTGCAGGGTTACTTCTGTTCGTTTCTAACAGTGTGTTGCAGGGTTTTCTTTTGCGTTATTCATAGAGACTCTACCCTTTCATCCTATAGACGAAAGGGCAGGTGTTTCTGCACATAGCCAGGGTTTTTCCTTGGCTACAGTTTGGCGACTCCGCCGGGTCGATCCCACAGGATCCCTGGAATTTAGTAGTTTTTACGGATTTTAAATAGTTGATCAGTAGTTTTCATTGATTTTCTTTACTTTCATTTCTTTCTACCTTCTTTCATTCGGCTACAATACCAGTTACTGTTGGTCGTCCTTTGATAATCCCCAGATTTGTAAATCGTTCAACTATGGAAAACGCTAAATTGAATTTCTGGAAAATTCACCTCTGTTTGGTCATGTTTTCCTCCCAAAGTGTTGATCAATTCACAAATCTGTTTGCATCTAGATGTAAATGGTCATGTTTTGGAAGTGGGTTTTCAACCGTTTAAGCTAATTCCTCATGGTTTGATCACAATCCTCCCCGAAAAAATATGTCTTCTACAGGTGTGCGATTCATTTTTTTAATATTGTGTATTAACATTGTAAACTTTCTGACTTTCAGATTGCCTATTTGCTTCTGTTCAGACTATCTATTCGGCTCAACCGCCTCTGTCCAATAGCCTGTCTTTTCTTGCAAATAGTTTTTTAGTTTGGTTGTTTGTGTGGTTATTTATTTGCAGGTAAAAAATCTGCCTAAATGCTTAGTTTTACTTCTACACAGTTATTTTTTCAGTTTTAAAGAATTAGTGGAAATAAACCCCCTTGCATAGCCCTTCCTCCTCTACTTAGTCATCACCCTCCGGGGTATTTTGAGATAAGATGGAGGGTTGAGCAAATATAGTAATAGGCACCTGTCAGTGTTATTTCTCCAAGCCATTAAAAACAGGTGACTTGGAAGGTAAAGGGGGTGGAGACCATTGGGGGTCTCACGGTGTTCGCGTCCTCCCTGTTGACCAACCTTGCACTTGAAGGGTGACCTGTGGATCTACGGGTGGGATTTTTCCCACTTTGATGAGAGGCCAGCACCTTTTCTTGGCCTAAGAGGGATACAAGGATAGGGTAGTCACTCGACAAATGTACATGGTTGTTAGTTCATAGTTGCATTTTCAGTTCTGTTTAATTTCACTGATTTTTCCATATATTACAAGTTGCCCATTGTTCAATCTACAAAGCCAGAAACATATGCTAAACGACATAATTACAGAAGGTAATGTTAAATGAATAGTACTCATACACTTAAAATGCACACAACCACACCACTTAAGCCAACCAAACTCGATTCATGACAACGAGCGAACCTCTTAAAATCAGTCAATTTACTCTAAGTCAAAATTTGCAATCTGAGGACATAAGTCCCTGATTGTCGTAAATTGTGGGAAGTGCTTGGGCTATGCCCTAAAACTCATTATGAGGAGTACCATAGGAACCCCAAAGTAGCTTCCTAATGAGAGGAATTGCCAAGCGAAATGGGCCAAAGACCCCTTCCGATTGACTAGTAAATCCTGTGAGGTAAAAGCCAAGCGCTGTCTCTTGGAAATCTTGGTGGTCGAGCGACCATCTACAAGGCACTAGGAAGCCATTAAACCGGGGTCCAGATCTCCACTTCTGGTTACATTATTTGATCCACCAGACAGACACCATTGATCCACCACGTTCCTCCTCTCGCCTCAGGGGGGAGTCCCCTTAGTTTGGACTATTAAACCTACACTATCAAGATCATTCTCGACAGCCTTCTTCACCGTCAGAAGGCCATACAGCCTCTAACTCTAACTCATATTCATACCAATCTGAGCCACACCTACACACTGCACCCTCTAGCCCCATGGCTGGTGCAAACCCTAATCCCTTCTCTGGAGGGTTGATTGGCACTGGACCCATGTTCATACCACAAATCGTCACCAACATCCCTGTCAGTGGTCCTGGCATAGCTGCGCAGACCATTTAACTTAACTACCCAATAGTAGCGGACCCACACCTATACCGACCATACCCTTCGTCCCACCTATTGTACCCGGGGGTAGTGGCCCTTCCACAACCGTGTCAGCTATCCCCATCGCGGGAGGTCAATTGCAAGTGCCCCCAATCACATAGGGCCATCACATTCCTGTAAACCTCGATGCCATTATCGATCCCTCCTTCACTAATGTTGGGTCTAGCCTCCCTTTCATGGCTCAACTTAACTTTCCTGACTTGTCTAGGTTAACCAACGACCCAATCTGCCATCAAGCCCATTGGCCTCCCATGCCAACCAAACTCCCATCAGACATTCCGAAGTTTGAAGGGAAGGTAGGGGAATGCCCTCAAAACCACATAATGACGTTTCACCTATGGTTCTCATCAAATAACATCGTAGATGACTCGATCAAACTTAGGTTGTTCCAATGCACCCTCACAGGTGTCGCAACCAAATGGTACATTGAGCTACCCCAATCCAAAAACCCAGATTTTAACTCCTTGGATTTCATGTTCTTGCAGTATTTCCAAACTTGTGTTAGATACGACGAAGGGGTGGAGATCTTGCTATCTTGCTGCTAGAATACTGCGACCCACATAACCGACCACATCCATGAGTGGCAACGAGACCGTAGTTTGTGCAAGATTCAGCTTGATGACAGAATCTTCCTAGATTGGTTCCTGAAAACTTTGCTACCACCTATAGCAAAGGACGTCGCATCTGAGAGTCCCCAATCCGAAGAGGAGGCCATCTTGAAGGCTCGACAGTTTGACCTGATTTACACTCAGTATAGATACCTTTATACCATTATTCCAGACGCTCCCCATGCAGGCACTTCCTATCGTGACGTGCCGAGGGCATCCCATGCCACAAATGGCATCATAGGCTCTGTTTCCCATCAATCACAACACCATGTGACACCACCTATGATGCCACCACACTCAAGCAACACCCCTAGTGTTGCCCACCCAAACCAAACTCCTGACTCTTCGAGGATGATGTCTCAATCCGGAGCCACAACCTCCTATGCAAAACCCACGCCACAGCAGCATGTTGATGCACCAACTTAGCCGGCAAAACAATATTCGGGACAGATGACCGGATTTGTAGCACCAACTCCCCCCATCTACTATGCACCACCAGCGCAAGCCACTCCAGCCCCCACCCTAGATCCGTCAACACCTTTGGGACAAATGTTTGCTCAGCAAAATCGTCCCAACCAACCTACCCCCAATAACCAACAAGGGAAAGCCAGAAATAACTGAGCTAGGAATCGGGGCAACAACCAACCGCAAGGAGGAGGTCAGTAGCCAAATCCTCCCAACAACACCGGGGAAAACAGACCGACTCAAAATCTCCAACAACCAAACCCACCTAGACGCAATGCTCCATTACGCACAAAGCAACCATGCAAACTATGCGACGTCTACGGGCATTATATGCACGAATGCCCCTTCATGGGTCGCGCTAAGCAGGCCATTCAGAATGAAGTTTAGCATGGTACCAATGCGACAGTCCCAACTCAACCTAACAACCACCAGGTCCTCCACCCATGGCACTCCATAACCCGTTACCACTCCAAGGGTTGGTAGCAACCGTACCCATGCCCCCACCCGCCCCTGCAGCCCCTGTTGTGGTCCCACCTACAAAGATAGGTGTCCACCACTTGCTAGCCCTGACAACCGAAGAGGTCAATTTATAGACCAGGCGAAATCAATATGGATCCAATACTGAACATGCTGACCCATCAGCGACATCCACATCCAACACAACCAGCATACCTCTTCACTTACCCCCTTCCCCCCCCCCCGCCCCACTATGTGGCGGGTTGCCAACAATGCCATGACTAGAGCTATAGTGAGCTACAACATCGTTGATGACTTGGCCCAAACACCTATGGCCATCTCTGCTCTCGAGGTACTTAAAACATGCCCAACACAACGAAAAGCTCTACTAGCTTCCCTCGATGCCATAGACCCCTCTGAATTCAAATTGATCACTTTTGATTTGGACAACGGAGAGCTCTAGATGCCATCAACTGTTGCCTTCCAAATTTCGGTATCCATTCGGAATTTGGTCGTACATCGATGCATTGTTGACGAGGGGGCATCCACTTGTGTTATGTCAACCTTGGTTTGGAAAAAACTTGGGTCCCCAATCCTGCAACCATCCACCACTACACTGCGTGCTTATGATGGCCACCCCACCAGAGCCCAAGGCATCCTTCCACATGTCCCCATCACTTTAGCGGGGAAGACAATCCTAATTGACATAGAGGTGGTTAATGCACAGTTGGACTATAACCTTCTCCTGGGAAGGAGTTATATGTATGCCATGAAAGTCGTGGCATCCACTATTTTCTACCTCATGATGTTCCCTCACGACGGGAAGATTGTGACAGTGGACCAACTAACTTATCATGATCTGCAGGGGCCAACGACACCAGCCATCGTTATCCCTACTGTCGACACTGCCGTAGACAGCACAACCACCCCCCTATTATTGAACATAGGCCCCTGGGTTGTTCACCGACACCTCCATGACGACTCCCTTCCCCTTCGTGTCACCTCTGCCAACACCAAGTGATACTGCAAATTTGTGCATGCTCTCATCTAACACCATTACACCCAAACTCCAGCCACAGCCGCAACCACATCCCCAAACGTAGTCACCAGGGAACTACTGGGGCTCCTTCCCAGTCCATACAATTCCCTTCCTTTTTCCCCCATCTGGTATTGTAAGTAAGCCAGTAATGGCTACCTTAAACTTACCCAACTTTACATTGGGGATTCCCGTGTGGTACTTCGACCCACCGGCTCAACCTTCGATGCCCCAGGTTGTGTTGACTCCTGTTCAACCCATTGCGGTCAAATCACATCCTCCACCTTGCTTGCAAAAACCATCGATTGCACTTGCACTTCCCCTACCCCACCCAAAAAGAGCCAGGGGAAAAAATGCCAAAGCAACAGCTAAACCTCGACAGACTCCACCATGTGCCGTGTGTGATATACAGGGACATGCAACTCAAAACTGCCCTAAGATTCCCATGCTCCACACACACTTAGATGCCATGGATACAACAGAAGACATACCCGTGGTTGTTCTCCTGAGTGGGCCAACTATGAAAAACAAGTCTTTGAGGACAAACCATGCATGCACCCTTTGCGGATTGTATGGACATTATTCTCACCACTGCCAAGACTTACTCGAGTTTCAGACGACCCTCGCTAATCTTCGAAAACACTCCCTTGAATCCGAGATCACCGTTATTGAGGAAATCCACCCTCCAACTCCTTCCTCAGGTGCCACGACCATTTACATGATATCTAGCTCAAATGTGCACAAATTTGAGTTCATTGATAGTATGAGTGAAATGGGTAGAATTGAAAATATTTGGATATAGTCTCATCCGGGTTCGATGGCTTTAATTGCCAATTCCATCCCATCTTATAATTTTTATGTTCGTTTGGTATTCCTTTTCCATCACTCAGTGAAGTCTTTCCTGCACTAAGTCAACCTGTCCCTCTTCAACAACCCGAGCATTCCCTCTCGGTGGCATAGCAGGATTGATTTATTCAATTCCAACTATTAGTTTCTCCATACCAGATGGGTATTGCATGTTGTTTTCCACCGAGCCATTTTTTGTCTCAGCATTTATCTCTTCCATATAATTTTCTTATTTCATTGGCATTTCCCTTTTGTTTTTGCGAGACCTCTCACGCAATGTGTATCATTGTTATAATTCTTCTCTTCTCACATCTCCCATCTAGATAATTGGAATGCAACTTCATCTTCCACTTCCTTTCTACCCCTGCTGTTGAAACATGTCCACTTCAACCCTGTTTTCCTCCCTGTGTCGCACTGCCGTGTTAGCCTTGTTCTATAGTAGTTGGTATCTTCGTTTGAAGCCAGGAAAGCACAACAGAAGACAGGTTGGCTCGAGGGTGAATCAACATTGCAGTTTCACTCTAATGAAATCCACTTGTAACATGGTCAATCCAACCCTTCAGGTCTATAAATAGAATGTAATAGGTAGTAGGGACAATTATTATTGAAGGAGTTGTTTTATATTACTGATTCAACTGTAAACTAGCCCTCTGTTATGTAATGAAAGCATAATATAATAAAAAATGCTCTTGGGCCCCTTTTAAAACTTTCTTGAGTATCGATCTGGTTATATTTTTGCATTATCTATGTTCTTTTCCTCGGAATGTATTATATCTGTTATGTTCTCATTTATTTATTTCTGTAAGGAACGATGATGATTTATATTATAATAAAAAAGATACAGACGATACAAACTTGCAGAGCCATGAGATTGGTTTCCAAACAACTATCCAATTCAACCTCTTTTCTAAGTTGTCCTTGTCATGCCAAAGTTATATAAATACAAGATTGACTAGAGAAACTATGATGCCCGTGAACAAGAAACCAACATTACAGTTGTTTTGTTCTCATTCAAATGTTGGATGCATTCTTATTTCACAATAGAAGTTTTTATGTATGAAATTAAAACTATACTAGTCTAATTAGGTTTTTTTATGCAAACTTCCAAATTTCATACCTAGAGTGTACTTTGATTGGAATTGGTGTGCATTTTTAGTTATGGCCATGAAAAATTGGAAAATACTGTCAATTGTTGTTTTGGATGACTTGGATTTTACTGTAGATCATACAATTTATAGAAATGAGTACAATATTTTGTAGAAAAGGTTGGTATGTCTATGTTATAGTGCAATTTATTCAATATAACATGAAATGCAGGCCAATGTGTGCATTTCCTCTAGGGACTCAACCATGTTTTTTACAATGTGGAAATCACGTAAATTTGGAGTTTCCTTGTAGAGCATAAGTTTTTATGTCTAAAATTTAAACTTTGAAAGCTTATTTAGTATTTTTATGCCTGAACAGACACTCTATGGTTTGAATCAGTGAATTTGGCTTTGTAATGCAGGTTGGGCGTGCATTTGAGTGAAGCTATCCAAAATTGCCTTGCTTCAGTAAAATGCACGCACATGCCTGATTTCTTTGTCAAATTCAATGAATAATAAAGGAGAGTCTTTTATTATTATTATTCCTCCCCTTTTAGCATTTTAATATTTCCAATTTTGTACCTGATACTTTCTCCTTTAGAAATTTGTTTAGTGTGAGGCAGACCAAGTGTTAATTTTTCATAACCTCCAGTGATCAAATTTCAAGGGCTAGTTTTAATCCCATTTTGAAGGGATTTTTTTATGTATTGCACTGGAGATGATGATCTGTCAATTCATTTGTAGAATATATTTCAAGAATATTTCATATGTCAATTCATTTGTAGAATATATTACAAAGAATATATTTCATCATTTGTAGTTTCATACACACTTCTCAGTATGGGTTGCACATTAAACTCTCGTAGATATAGGAAAAATGCACATATGGATTACACATTACACTTGTATTACACATTAGAAACACATTAACTAGATCAAAATATATGCATTGTCGAGAAATATTGACAATTTATATTACAACAATATTAGTATGTACATAGACATCAAATGTACACCATATTATTCTAGAACTTTAGGATGCTTGGGAGGTTTTTGCAATTCCTCCTTTTTAGAATAAGAAAATTCACTATAGATTCTCTTGCCTTTTCCAGAACCCTCTAGTTCTACAGAAGCTTCATCAGCCATATGTTTTAGTTGTTTTTCTTTCTCTTTCACTTTGTTTGCAAAATTCATCACTTTTGTATGCAATCTATCTTTTTCTTCTAGGCATTTCTTCAACATCTTACATTTTTATTTTTCTTCTTTGAGTGCCCATCTTCCTTTCTTTTAAGATCATCCTTTGTCCACTTCAACTCATATTGAGCTGCACTTAATTTTCTCTTGACCTGTTGTACCTCCTTCTTGAGCTCTTGTGCCCTCAAATATGTATCAAATGGAGTACACAAAATTGTTTCCGCCATAGGTTTCTCCTGCAAAGCTTTAATTTGGGATTTCAAATCTTGTATCTTACTATCACATCCCAAATGTAGTCCTTTTCCCTTCTCAAATAGTTTTTGGTGAAGGTCTCTAATTTCGACCTCCTTCTCCTCTATATTCTTCTTCAATGTTGGATTTGATGAGCCAAATGTAAGCTCTATAGCATGGATTGTTGAAGAAACTTCATTCAAGGTCTTCTTTCGTTGTTGCAAGGACTTCTGAAAATGGAGTAAGCTCTTCATAGTTAAATCACCAAGTTTTGTACTGCCAAAAAGTTTTGGTGTGCTGACCTTTTTACCCTTGAATTTGGATTCTTTTGGTGTGTAGACCTTTTTACCCTTGACTGTTGATTCTTCTAGTGTGCAGACCCGTTTACCCTTGACTGTTGATTCTTCTAGTGTGCAAACCTATTTACCCTTGAATGTTGTTTCGTTTCCTCTTCCAGCTCTTTTAGCCTCGAGAGTTGTTGAAATCCTTTCAATTCTCTTATTTTTTAGCAACTCATTTTTTTAATTGTTTTATTCAAATTTTCCAATCTTGTTTCATATTCTCCAGTCTCATTTTGTTGTTTAATGATCATTTCTCTCATTTTATTTTCAAACTCAACCTTCAAAGCTGCAATAAATATTTCTTTCTGGTTCAATTCTTGCCGAAGTTTTGCTTCCTTACCAAATACAGTCTTCAGTGGTGGCATGTTCAAAACTTCAGACTTGTTTTTCAGCTCATTTTCAAGTCTCCTTATAGTTTCCTCATATTTTTCTTTTCATCCTGAAACATGTCTTTCAGTATGTCAAGGTCAGAAATTGATCCTTCTAGAACTATGCTAAATGTAGAACATTGATCCTTAATAAATTTATCCTTTTGGCCAATTATTTTTTCAGTTTCCACAATTTTTTTCTCTAAACCTGTAACTCGATGTACCAAAGCAAGAATTTGGACATCCTTAGTTCTTCACAATTCGTCGCTAGCTGTGAAGGAATCCTCCCATAAGGTAGATTTTTCTTTCAAATGCACCATTATATCAATTAAATAAAAAAACAAATCTACCATCAAAAGAATATTTGGCATCAATTAGGTCTTCATCACTAGTTGGTGAATGATCCATATCATTGTTCACAAATTCCTCCCATTGATTTGCATTTTCATTTCCATGCATTCAAGCCAATTAGGGGAAAGTGAAGGGATGCCATTTCCCATAGATTCCATATTGTCCTTGAAAGGTTTTCCATGTACTGTTGATGTAGTGGCAATAGAAGCTCCTTCTACATTGTTCTTTAAACACGGTTGAGGTAATTCCTCATTTTTTTGTTGTTCTTTAGGCTTCCTAATGTATGTTCTAATAGAATTTGACCCTACAACACTGGGTCAACATAAATCAATAATTTTTTGCAGTGTGCCTGGGTAACTGAACTTGACCCTCTTCATTTTAATATCTTGCAATGCAGAGTGCAATTTCCAAGTCAATAGATGAGGGGCATCTATGGCCATGTCTTCAACCCAGTGTATGGCCAGCTTCATGCAATCACCCAAAATATATGCCGCTTGTGGTGATTCATAATGGTCCTAAGGATAATCTGAATCAGGGTTTTGTATATTCCTTGAGGAACATATTCCATTTTTAGACCATTCATTGGAACAACAACTCATTTCCCACAAATTTTACTAGCCATCTGAATATTTTCCAGCTTGGGGTTTTTCCATGAGTTTAACATTGCCCCCTCTCTTTGTGGAATTTTGGTTGCTCTAGCAACCAAATCAAGGTCTAGATGAACCCTCTTCCAAAAAATTTGTAATTCCATAGCCACATGATTGTAACTATAGATGGAATCATCTATCTCATCATTTTGGAAATTAAAATGTCCAAAATAAACCTATCCACTCCTACTCTTAAAAGGATATTTAACATACCAGTTGGCCATATGCTTGTATCACTCCATTCATCAACATTCTCTTGGAATTTTTCACCGTGAATTGTTCAACCTGGGAACCCCGCACTTCTCCTGACGTCATTGTAGAGAAAACCCCCGTGTTTGTTGCCATGGTGCAAGATGCCCCTATTTCATCTATTGCCATAGTGCATGACAACCCAATTTCAATTAATGGTCGTGGTTGGTTTGGTATGCACACTGAGGAATGAACGCTGAGGAATGCAAGCTTAGGAATGCACGCTGAGGAATTCACACTGAGGAATGCACGCTGAGGAATGCACGCTGAGGAATGCACGCTGAGGAATGCAATCTTAGGAATGCACGCTAAGGAATGCACATAAATGAGTTCTTTTAATTGATTTCATGTATATTGTTTTTTTTTCACAAATTCAGGTATATTGGGTTATGACGTCAATGTCCCTATATCATATGAAATAAATATTTTTCATAAAATACATAAACTTATCTTGGCCTCAATTGAGTTAAGAAATCAACTTACTATTATTGTTATTTATTGCATATGAATTTGTTTCTTGATGCAAGCTTATCCCTTTAAATATTTAATTTTGGTAATTTTGTTATTCTTGCTACAACGTGGAAAATAAATTATATTAATGTTAAAGACAATCAAAAGTGATAATTGGAACTACCAATTACATCATGTATAAAACCCTAACGAAGTGCCTTAAGCAACTCCATGCTATTGACATTAAAATCCAAAGTATCTAGATAGAAGATGTTCCGACTCATACAATTGTCAGAAGAGGAAGTTATCAAAACCCCCGATCAATCACTATAAAGCTCCTGAAACCTATCTGACTTATCATCTAGAGTACAGATTATAGCCATGAAGGTATCCTTTGTAATCTTGGTTCATAGAGATTGAAAGAGAATTTATATGTCATGCTCTCCCATGTGATCTTGTGGGGATGGATTCCAAGCTTATGAGTCAGTACATTGATTTTGTTGCTGATAGATTGCTAGTGAGTATGCTCCGAGGTTTTTTTATTTTGTACTAATCAAAATCATTGCATTATTATGATTCATCTATTGATTTAGTAGTGCTATTGTGGGGTTGTTCAGGGCTTGATTTGTAAATAATTTTTGTGATGCATTCAGGTTGCTTTGTGCCGTGATAAAATTTTTCATGTGCTACATGGATGTCTTTTGGCAAGAGAAAAAAAGGACAAATGTAGGGGTCAGATACCCAATGGGTAGAGGCCAACAAGGCAAATCCATCAAGACCACTTTCATCTTCTGGAGCTTCTTTCTCTCTCCTCGACGGATATTTTTCTAGAGCAGTGCAAATATGGCTGAGAGGCACTTTTGGCAGATTGATATCTTCTTCCTGAAAGACATTTTGGTCAGGCTAATGATGTGGTTGGATGCACCATACAACACTCTAGAGATCCACACTCTCAGAATATTTTTATGATCATCCAATGAGATGTGGAGGGCATTTTCTTAAGGCCAGTTAGGCATATTTCACTAACAAGTCCATACTTAGACAATATTTTATCTTCTCCTAGGCTTGGTCTAATTTCCCTAAACCACAGTTGTGGTAGGTCCATAAATTCTTCTTCAGGGTCTCTTTGGACAAACTGAGACCATGGTTTAGTAGAGAAAACAACAACCTACAATATCCCCATGTGGTGCAAGCATTTTCTTCAACACATAATTTGTGGCAGGCATCCTCTTAATGCTACTTCGACCAATTTTCCCATACTTAGACAATTTCCTGATTTTCATTCATTTGTCGTATTTATCTAGAATGATGTCATAATGCAACAATGATTTCATCTTCATGACACATCATCATATATGCCATTCCATTCCATGCTAACATCATCCATAGTGAGGGCATCAACCTTAATGCGGGCATCACTTATCACCTTTACAACACTCGACCATTTTTCCTTTGTCTTTAGTATGCAAAATAAGATTTTTCTTCTATTTTGGAAGGTTGATATTTTCCTTATCTAATCACAATAAGAAAAACCAAGAGCATGTCTACATATCCATTTCAACAATGTACCAGACCATATCATCTGATGAATTTTATTATCGAAGGAACACCCCCTTGCGGGCATTTCCAACTGGTCTCTCAAACTCTTTGTCTAACACTTAACCAATTCTCTTCAAACCCTAGGTCACCAAGGTGATTTCATTTTCCTTCAAACTTGGACAGTGAGATTCCCAATGGGTAGAGGCCAACAAGGTGAATCCATCAAGACCACTTTATCTTCTGGAGCTTCTTTCTCTCTTCTCGACGGGCATTTTTCCATATCAGTGCAAATATGGATGAGAGGCACTTTTGGCAGATTGATATCTTCTTCCTGAAAGATTTTTTTGTCGGGCTAATGATATGGTTGGATGCACCATACAACACTCTAGATATCCACACTCTCAGAATATTTTTATCATCATCCTATGAGTTGTAGCGAGCATTTCTCTAAGGCCAGTTAGGCAGATTTTACCAATAGTTCCACACTTAGACAATTTTTGATCTTCTCCTAGGCTTGGTCTAATTTCCCTAAACCATAGTTGTGGCAGGTCAATAAATTCTTCTCCAGGGTCTCTTTGGATAAACTAAGACCATGGTTGAGTAGACAAAACAACAACCTACAATATCCCCATGTGCTGCGGCCATTTTCTTCAACAAACCATTTATGGCAGGCATCCTCTTAAGGCTACTTTGTCTTTAGTATACAAAATAAGATTTTTCTTCTATTTTGGCAGGTTGATATTTTCCTTATCTGATCACCGTAGGAAAAACCAAGAGCATGTCTAAATATCCATTTCAACAATGAACAATACCATATCATCTTATGAATTTTATCATCAAAGGAACACCCCCTTGCAGGCATTTCCAACTAGTCTCTCAAAACTTTTTGTATAACACTTAACCAGTTCTCTTCAAACCCTAGGTCACTAAGGTGATTTCATTTTTCCTTCAAACTTGGCAAGTGAGATGCCCAATGGGTAGAGGCCAACAAGGTGAATCTATCAAGACCACTTTCATCTTCTGGAGCTTCTTTCTCTCTCGTTGGTCGACATTTTTATGGAGCAGAGCAAATATGGCTGAGAGGCACTTTTGGCAGATTTATATCTTCTTCCTGAAAGACTTTTTGGTCAGGATAATGACATGGTTGGATGCACCATACAACACCATAGAGATCCACACTCTTAGAATATTTTTACCATCATCCTATGAGTTGTGGCGGGCATTTCCCTAAGTCCAGTTAGGCATATTTTACCAATAATTCCAAGGCTTGTTCAATTTTTGATCTTCTCCTAGGCTTGGTCTAATTTCCCTAAACCACAGTTTTGGCAGGTCCATAAATTCTTCTTCAGGGTTTCTTCTTGATGTTATTAATTTGTCTATTGAAATCATATTGGATGAATTTTGAATGTGATTGTAATCAACCTATAATTTTCCACTAGAGTTTCAGCATTAAAAGTCATGGAATTTGTGAAATGAAAGCCAAGGAATATAACTGAACGAGTGCATGAAAGGACACATTCCCTTGCAACTGATAAATGGGGCAGACAAGAATGATAATCCCATCAAGGATTTAGTATTGTTGATAAATGGGGATGTCTTCTCTATGTCTGTGCAAATAACAATGTTACTAAGAGATATAGATACTAGACATAAAGGCAAACACAAAAGGAGCATAAACCTTCCTGCCAGCTGTGAAGACATGCAGAACATGACTATCAAACATAGAATGAACAATGTAATAACACGGTGACTTCAATGTGCAAATTGAGTAGTCTGTATTTAAGCTTAGTTTTGATTTTCAAATTCAAAATGATTTGTAGATTGGTTGTTTTGTACAACATAAAAGGTCACAGCCTCAATTGAGTTAAGAAATCAGCTTAATATTATAGTTAATCATTGCATATGATTTTTTTTCCTGGATGCAAGCTTATTCCTTTAAATATTTAATTTTGGTCATTTTCGTATTCTGCTACAATGTGGAAAATAAATTATATTAATGTGGTTTTTTACTGCAAATGTCTATTTTTGGCAATAGAAGGAAATAGAAGGATAAACTAATTTAGAAAAAAAATTTAATGAAAATATGATAGACAGACTTCTCATTCCACATATTCACAACACACCATCTCATTTCACATGCAACGAAGATGATATAATACTAATGTATTACAAAATCAGAAATTGTGCCCATGACATATAATTGCAACTTGTGCCCAAAATTTTAATTAAATGTAACGATTAATCCCGAACTACAAATTTTTTATAAATTATGTCTCAATCTAAGTATAAATATTCAATAAATCAACTATTCTTAGTTGATACAACATCACTGAAATCACTAGTCACACAGTATAAGCATTAGTTACATAGTTCAATGTCATCCTTATGCCAAGGAATGAATCTCGACAAAGCATCTGCTAGATTACATAATGCACTATTGGGACGTGGTAGAGCTATATTTTCAAATAGAGGATCTAAAATTTCTATCGGATTCACAATATAATAGCCTTTTCCAATAGGGACAGAATGTACCATTGCATTTGGGTTAGTCTTATGTATTTTTACCCTTGCAACTTTAACCATTCAGTTTAATGCAATGAAAAAGCATTTCTTTCCTTCCAACTCCAATTGGGAAGCTCGTGTCAAATCATTAGCATTATCTTGACCCTGAAAATAAATGAGACAAAGTAAGATGCATGGAAATTGTGAGGAATTCAAACCACTAGGTGAGTAATTAGAATCATAGGAGAATCTAGGAGCATTAGTGAATCTCACAAATCGAATTAGGTGCAAGAATTAGCAAAAACCATCAAATGAGAAGCAAAATTACACACACAATGTGAACAGAAACAAGATAATTTCAGAATTTCTAACCATTAAACATGGTATTATTAGGTATATAATACAATCTAAGAGTTTTGTGAGGCTCTGGAAGCCAATTGTGAGCATACAAGTCAAAATTGCCAAAATGGCATCAAACCCCCCTAGGTGGGCCAATCATGTCCCAAATCACCCCAAACAAACACGAATTGATTATTTGTCATAGTTGATGTGTTGTGGACCAATGATTACACCTTTGACAGTGTAGGTGTGGAAAATTGGATGGTTTAGAGTCTCCATGCAACATTTAATGCACCAAATCAAGGCAAATTTGGCCAAAATACCACTCTAGCGCTCCAAGTCAACTTTCCTGTCCACATTCAATGAATGGGAGTGCACTAGAAATGATGAGGGTGCATATGTGGTTGTGTACTAAGCTGGAATTCTCATTTGGGTGTGAAAGGCCCACTGACTTGGCATTTGTCCACCTAAGCACCCCTAGTCCACCTCATAGTGTATTAAAGCTTAAAAAGAAATAAAATTGACTAATTAGTGTAACTAAGGTACTAATGATGGATTAATGTTCTAACACCCTCCCTTAATCCAACAACTAAGTACTACTCACAAAGTGATGGAGTCCTTGGAAACAATGGCTCAAATCACCTCAAATATATAATTCAGAAATTACTATTTTATTTGTCCATGTGAACCGAGGAAAAGAAGGAAAACCTCATGGGATAAAACCTCCCCTCAAGAATGGACATGGGGCTGGACCTACGAAAAATAATAGCAAATTACCATCCTTCACTTACCCCAAGAAAATATCTCAGGTAGGTGAAGGTATTCTCAGTGAAAGCCTTGGTAAAAATATCAGCAGTTTGCTTAGTGGATGGACAATACTGCAGTGAGATCACTCTGTCATGCATTAAGCCACGAATGTAATGCATGTGTATCTCTATGTCTTTTGTCCTCTGCCTCTATACTGGATTAGTAGATATCTTGATGCCACTCTTATTGTCCACCCAAATGTTGGTTGGAGAATCAATTGTGACACCAAACTCCCGAAGAATTCCCTGCAACCAAACAAACACACTGTGTAGCAGCATTGACTACTGCCCTATACTCGACCTCTGTTGATGAAAGTGAAATGGTGTGTTGTTTCTTACTTTACCAGCAAATGGGACCTTCAGAAAACATGAAGAAAAATCCTGAATTTTACTTCCTGTTAGTTGGATCATCGGCCCAATCTGAATCAGAAAATCCAGCTAGTTGAAGTGAGGAACTAGCTGTGGAGTGCACCCCAAAATTCTTGGTACCTTGGACATACTGGAGAATTATTTTTGCTTCCCTCCAATGGAGCTCATGTGTCTGGTGCATATGTCTTGCTACAACACTTACAACATAAGACAAATCAGGTCTTGTGTGAGTGAGGTAGAGCAAGCTTCCCACTAGTTGCCTGTAGAGTGTAATATCCACCAATGGAGAATTGCCAAATTCATGCATTTTAATACTAGAAAGGAAGGGAGACTTGTCTGCCTTACACTCATCCATGTTAAACTTCTTTAGTGGGTTTGAAGCATACTGTGGTTGACTCAGCTTTATGCCCCTTTCATTTTGCTCAATTTCCAAGCCTAAAAATTGCCTTAGCAATCCTAGGTCTGTCATGGCAAATTCACTTGTGCAAAGATGAATTAATTTGGCCAATTAAATAGGTGCAACTACCTGTAATAAGAAGATCATCAAAATAAAGAACAATGACCTGCAAAATACCATCATGTTTCTGCAAATACACATTAGGGTTTGATTTGCATCTAGTGAAGCCAATTGAAAACAAGAAGGCATTCATTTTTGCATACCAAGCCCCGGGGGTTTGCTTGAGTCCATACACTGACTTCTTCAACCTACATACCAATGAAGGATCCTCTTGGAAACCTTTAGGCTGCTGCATATATATTTCTTCCTGTAGCTCACCATGCAAGAATTCACTCTTAACATCCATGTGGTGAACTTCCCAACTTTTGCTAGCTACTAGTGCTAGAACTAGTCTAATTGAGTCCATCTTTGCAACCGATGCAAAGGTTTCTGTGTAATCAACACCATGGACCTGAGAATATCCCTTAGCAACTAATATTTCCTTATGTTTCAGATCAGAACCATCAGCAGCAATTTTGGTCTGGAAAACCCATTTGCATTGAACAACTTTCCTCTTGGGAGGAAGGGGAACCAATTCCCATGTATTGTTCTCTTGGAGGGACTGAATTTCATCTTCCATTGCTGATTTCCATATAGGGTCATTACAAGCTTGCTTATATATCTGAGGATCAGACCCAATCGTTATATAATAATGCTCAACAAGAGCACTATCACTTACAAAGGAAGCCTTGCTAGTTTGTGATCTAGTCTTCGTAGGCACATGGGGATTGCCTGCCAATTCCTCAGTTGCTTGCATTATTTTTTCATCCCACTTGGGCCTATATGGTGAGTCATTTATAGAAATATCATCTTCAGCAACATCTTTATCAAAAATATCAGAAAAAACAGAGCATTCATCATCACTTACATCTTCGAATGGTTGAGGAGAGGAACATTCCCCCGGTGCAAGCTCGAAATCAGGAATCGACTCTTCTTCAAATTTGACACTTCTCTCAAAAATGTCTTGCAAGTGGAGGTGTCAAAGAGCTTGTAAAATTTAGTTTCTTCACCATATCCAACCATGATGCACTCCTTGATTTGTGGTTGCAAGGCTTTCCTCTTCTCAGAGGGAATTCTAGCCCATGCTTTTGTCCTGAAAATTCTGAAATTTGAGACATTTGGATTTTGACCAAACCATGCCTCGTAAGGTGTCATCCCTTTTAGTGATTTGTGAAAGGCTCTATTTTGTATGTGAGCAGCACAAATAATGGCTTCAACCCATATATTTGGACTTAGATCCCTTGCTTCTATCATTCAAGTGGCCATTTCCTTGAGTGACATATTCTTCCTCTTAGCCACACCATTTTGCTGTGGTGTGTAGGGAGTTGAGTGTTGCATTTGGATGCCACTCTCCTCACAAAGTTACTGAAGGTTATTATTCACATAATCCTTTCCATTATCAGTCCTAAGGACCTAAATATTTTTCCCACTCTGATTTTCTACAAGTGCTTTCCAAATCTTGAGTTGCTCAAACACCTCAGACTTCAATTTTAGAAAATACACCCAACAAAATCGAGAGTAGTCATCTATGAATGTAAGCACATACCTAGATCCACCATATGAAGGATTGGGTAGTGGACCAATTAGATCATAATGCACCAACTCAAGTTTTTGTGTTGCTCTCCTTTCCTTCCCCTTCTCATAGCTTTGCTCATGATGCTTCCCAACTACACACCCTATGCATGCTCCAGTTGATGACTTGATTTGTGGAAGTCCTTCCACCATCTCATCTCTGTGAAGTGCCTAAAGGTACTTGTAATTCATGTGACCAAACCTCTCATGCCATAGTTTTTAAACTTCATTGGCATGTGAGTGAAGTGCTTGATCACTGGAAGTGGGGAGGAAGTTTAAAAACTTGTACATCCTCTCATGATGATCAGAATACCTAACTGCAATAACTTGGTATGTTGAGATTTCATAAATCTATACCATGTTAGGAGTAAATATCAATCTCTTTGGCTCTCCTGTATGGGTCATTTGATAGAATGACAACAAGTTTACTGCAAGCTCTGTTACATACATACTTCACTGAAGAAGGCATGCTCTAAATCAATCCTCCCAATCCCTTTGGTTTGGAGTTCTGAATCATCTCCCATTCGAACTGCTGGGCCAACATTCGAACTCATGTAGGAGAAGAGCTCTCTCTTGGCTACCATATGTCTAGAAGCCCCCGAATCAATGACAAAAGATGAAGAGTTAGAATTACCTGCCACCAAAGCATGACATTTCTCCTTGCTTTCACTTGAACTGGAGTTGCCATCCTTCTTCCTTGCGTTGTCAGGGACTGGAATGTTGTTCTTCTCCAGCAGTTGCGCCATGGTGTCAATGGTATTTTTCATGCATGAGCTCTCTGGATGCCATCCCTTATGGCAATAGGTGCACTTGGCATTCTCTTTTCCCTTCTTGTCCTTATCCTTGGAAGGATTCGAACTTACATCACTAGATTTGGGTTTTTCTGGGTTCTTCTTCTTCTCTGGAAGCTTCGAATTCTTGGGCTTGGGCTTGCCCTTTGAGGAATTCAAAACTCCCACTACTAGAGCTTGATCCTTGGTCTTCATGGAGCCTATTTGGACCAATTTTTCTTGCTCTTGAGTGAGTGACTCCATGAAAATTTTCCATACTGGGCATTTCCCAGTTTCGAAGTGTTAACTTACCATAGTGGAATGTACTCACAAAGGTTGAGAACTCTGGCCCCAACTTTGAAAGTATAGACAAGAACAATTGGTATTCTTTCTTTTCAATGCCACACTTCTTCAACTACAACACAAGTGACTTAAACTTGGTGAAGAAATCCTGGATTGTGTCATAGTGTTCTTGGCTCAAGTTGATAAGCTCATTCTCAAGTCGGTGACCACATAGCTCATCAATTTTCCCAAATAGAGTCTCTAGTTTTACCCATACCTTAGTGGGTGTTGTCAAACTGTCAATGTGGAACAATAGTTCTCTCAATATGCTTAGACACAACAATACAAATGCCTCATCCAATCTGTTGAAGTACTTGGCTTTCTCAACAACAGAATTTGGTTCCACCTCAGTGCCCATGGTAACTCTGTAAAGCCCCTTGGCTCTCAGATGAATCACCATCTCTGCCTTCCAATCAAAAAAATTGAAGGGTGTTAGCATGATGTGGGTAGCCTCCATTTCTTCCTGCGCTGATGATGAAGAAATTTTCCGGATGTTCTGCAGAAATCCAATTTCGATTTTATTTGGAACTCCACTAAAAATGCAGCTCAAATCACTGTAAATTTGTCTGCAACTCAAAAATATCCAACAGGATATGATACCATGTGAGTAATTCAAAACATCAGGTGAGTAATTCAAATCACAGGAGAATCTAGGAGTGTTAGTGAAGCTCACAAATCAAATTTGGTGCAAGAATTAACAAAAACCATCAAATGAGAAGCCAAATTACACACACAATGTTAACATAAACAAGATAATTTCAGACTGTCTAACCATGAAACATGTTATTATCAGGTATACAAAACAATCTAAGAGTTTTGTGAGGCTTTGGAAGCCAATTGTGAGCATACAAGTCAAAATTGCCAAAATGGCATCAAACCCCCCTAAGTGGGCCAATCATGTCCCAAATCACCCCAAAAAACCATGAATTGCTGAGTTGTCATAGCTGATGTGTTGTGGACCAATGATTACACCTTGGACAACGTGAGTGTGGAAAACCGGGTGGTTTAGACTCTCAATGCAGCATTTAATGCACCAAACCAAGGCAAATTTGGCCAAAATCCGACTCTAGCGGTCCAAGTCAACTTTCCTATCCACATTCAATGAATGGGAGCACACCAACAATGATGAGGGCACATATGTGGCTATTGACTGATCTGGAATGCTCATGCGGGTGTGAAAGGCCCACTATGACTTGGCATTTGTCCACCTAAGCACCCCTAGTCCATCTCATAGTGTATTAAAGCTTAAAAAGCAATACAATTGACTAATTAGTGTAACTAAGGTACTAATGATGGATTATTGTTCTAACAGAAATAATAATTTGAACATTAATGATCCTAGATTAAATAATTGCAGTCTTACCTGAATTGGTGTTTTCATTTTGTCAATTTGTAGTTTCGATGGAACCAATGGTGTTTTTTGTACCAAATATTCATCATATTTTGATGCATGACTTTGCACCCAAGAGACAATGATTTATAATATATTGACAAAATAAAATAAAATTGAACTAAATTATGAAAATTTTCAATACTTACTAGGGATGATGGAGTATGCATTGAAGCTAATTTCTTTTGTATTAGTCCGTTCATAGGGGTTGTTATATCCCCTGTATTACTCTGTCAAGGAAAAAAATGTAATATATATATATATACATCAAAATATGAAAAAAAAAATATTTAAAATAATAATTAAACGACTAACCTCCACCACAGGCGTGATTTCAGCATGAGCATTTTGTATAGTAGGACACTATTTATATGAGCAATCAGATCATTAGTGTGAAAATATGTATATTGAGACAAAAGTAAAGAATTGGACACTAACACTTTATTTGTTGACCACAGGTTCTCTCTCCATATGTTCTACTCTTTTCAGTAGTTTAGTTATTATTGTTTTCAAAGATGCAATTTCCTCTGTTTTTTCTTTCACTGTAGCTTGGCTTACAGCTATCGCCTCCTTGTATGGAATTTAGCCAAACAAGTTAGTTGGCATAACTCCTAATCCAATTCCACGACATCGTCTTCTTGCATAAACCCCTAGTACCTTGGCAAGGGCATCATCCTTAGCTGCAAAGTCTTGAGATGCAACTAACACTTGTGCTTCTTCAATTTTTTGCTAACATTGACATACAATTAAATAAGATCATAGAAGAAAACATTTCCAACATGTAAAATGAAATTTTAATCAATATCTAAATTAAAAGGTTGAGAACATACTATTGTTTCTTCTACAACTGGTGTTATTGGAGTGTCATCCTTCTTTTGATGGCACTTCTTCCATAAGTCTGCCCTAGTAATGCTTGTAGTTGTATCATCATAGGCTATAGATTTTTTCTAGTTGCAACAAGTAAAATAGTATGGTTAAGTTGTGACATTACAATGAAACTAAAATATTCTAATATTTATCATATCGGATAAAATATCATCACAATTTTTTACTATATCATCTTCGACCCATTGATAACCTCGACATCTACAGGTGTGCAAGTCCCTCTCCTTTTCTCTATTTTCCTTGTTTTTTTTCCTTATAAGTCAACATTACAAGCCAATAGACATTCTTAAAAAATTGATTATATAATATGTGAACTTTTTGCTTACCATGAATTCAGTGGCGGCTCATGATAGGACGAATTCTCTCCACACTATCTCACTTATCCTAATTGGAGGAATATTTTTTAATCTTTCCTCTGTTGACTCATATGGGTCACAGTATTTTTTGGTCAACCGATATCTATGACTGTTTTCCTTATGGACAATGGATTTCATACAATATTCTTTAAGGACCAGAGGGATTATGAATTTTTCCTGCAACATACAAGAATTGCATTTTTAGATGTCATACATGGTTTGAAATTAAACTTCGAAATCATCCAAAAATAGAAATGTTGAAAACAAATACACGTAATGTCTAATACTCACATTAATAATGTTCCACAAGTCCTCCTTTAATTGATTTGAAACCTTCCTCCAATTAGAATAATTGATTGGAACCATTTCCCTTGCAAGCACACCTAGTAATGAATATAGCTTCATGGAGTTTCGACTAATTGGTTGGTTCCTTTCATTGATATGAATTTCGATCTTTTCCTCCAAGTTATTGATTTATGCACATTTAATTGCTCCTCTACCTTTCTTCTTGACTTTCTCTATCAATGCTTGTGTAGAGGGATCTTCACCTTGTATACTAATATCTTGTTGGCATTTTTCTTTGTGATTGTGAACATCTTGTATAAAAGAAGGGCACGTAAAGGTGTTATGGATTTCTAAGTCATAAAATTTTATTTACGAAGACCTACAAAATTATACATTAATGAGCTTACCTTGTTCTTTATGTTGCTCCGCCTCTTTTTGTGTCGAGGGATCTTCCCCTTCTACACTGCTATCCACATGTCATGGTTGTTTGTGAACATCTTCTATAAAAGAAGGGCACATAAAGGTGTTATGGATTTCTTAATCATAAGACTTATAGTTATAAAGATCTAGAAAAATATGAATTAATGGGATTACCTTGTTCATGTTGCTCATGATCCTCCTGAAAAGAGGAAAATATATCTTTGTCATTTGCTTCTTTGTTGGGACTAGTAGAGTCATTCAAAGGCATAGAAGGTGTAATATTCTTTGCTATTGTTTGTATTTTCCTCTTCTTTGTAAATGTAGCCAAGAATGTTATTAAACATATGCCTAACATCATCATACAATAAAATTAAGCATTCTATAACTACATAAGGAAATACATTGTTCTATTTCTAAATATTTACCTTCTGAGATGCATGTCCCCTTCTTTCCCATTTGATCATTTTGATGTGCTCTTTTTGAAAATTTCATAATCTTATTTTTTTGATTTCGTGTCATAACCTGCTTTTCCTATTTTTAAAAAAATGATTAGAGTATTGATTAGCCATAACCTATTAGATTGTTATTAAAGTACAAAGTAATATGTTCTAACAATTTAAATTAAATAAAAATAGTGTTCCCATTTGCTATGATGAGGAATTCTGTTTTTTGCAAAGAACTCACAGATGTAACCTCTTGGGTGGCTCAGCCACAGTTTTATTAATATAAAACCTACTCGTTTCTGTTAAAGAATAAACAATTTAAATTAAATAAAAATAACGATATACTTCAATCACAAACAATCACTTACCTCCATGTCTCCACTTGTACAAGGCATAACCAAAAAAATAAAGTCTATCATCACTCAATTTCTAATTGAAAGTTGTTTAAATGATTAATCTATCTTACAAGTTTCAAAAGTAAAAGGGAAGACTATCTGTAAGGACTATATGATAAAAGGAACATATGTCATAACTTCATAGAGAGAGAGGGTTAGAGTGTTGTAGGTTTAGGTTAGACACGTACAATAGCCAACAAGATATCTTAGTCTCCAAGAGTGAAGACCCCTCAGCCTTAGAGGCTGCAAGCATGACAAGGTTTACACATGCAGCCCCAAAGATGAACACGATAATGGTCTTGAAGTAGTGGGAAAGTGCAGTCCAACTCTCACGGTCGCAAAACAATCACAACCCATCTAAATGAATGTCAAACAGTCCACGACTCATGTTACAGAGAGAAAATTCCTATGGCTTCTGGTGTACCACAACAGACAACTAAACATGAGAAATCAATCCCTTCCCAATATTAAAGAGAAACCAAACATCTAACACTAAAGGATCTCGAATCATACCTTATTCCGGATGGTTGAAGTAGATCCCCGTTGAGTTTTTTCCAATCCCGCTTGTGTTAGCAATTTGCTCTCAACAACAACAAACAAGAGAATCATGCTATATAATGTGGTGTTAGATCTACTCTAGCATATATAATCAACATTGTATAAGCAATTAAACACATCCATGAATTCAATATTCATTTGAATGCACATTATTGGACAGGAAAATATATTTCTATTAATCAAATCAAAGATTACACAAGTGACAACCTCTGTCGGCACATCTGCGAACCGGAGAAATCGAGTCCTCCACCACCTCAATTATCCATCTCTCGATAGCAAGCTCACAAGCAAAGGCAAGCTTGGGAAGAACACAAAGTGCTCCAAAGGGACAAAGGGATGCAGACTCAAGTATATGCAAGCTATGGCAACAATGGACTATAGTTTCGTTGCTCTTCAATTCTTCTTCTTCAATGTATCCAAGGGGTTCCTTATGTAGTACTCCAAAGGGGTAATGGAGGGTCAAATCCGAGTGATCTCAAGGCATATGGAAGGCCAAGAGTCAAGTGGTTCAGACACACATGAAGGAAAACTCCAAAAATATTTGGATTTATGCACACATCCTGATGTACGCGGGTTTAAGGTCAAAAGCCATGTATACACGCAAGTATGGGTTTAAAAGTTGCGTACAACAATAAACATGTGTTTTTTAGGGATGAACTTGGAAACATCAAAGTATATTATTAGTCAATGGGGTCTAAAGAGTCCGCAAAGGGACAGGGAAGGCCATAAAAATGTGACCAACCAAGTGTGGTAAAATCAGCTATAACAACTCAGCTAGGAAGAGCCACCAAAATCCACGGTCAACCCTAGAGGAAACCAAAAATTTTAGAGAATTTTTAAAATTTTGTAGCATAGGAACCACTATTTTGATTTCCTTCAATAAGGAAACCACAGAATGCGTATTACACTTACTAAGCATATGATAAAATTTTGTAGAAAATGCAGCACATAATGCGTATTACGCTTAAAATTTTGTTGCAGAGGAACCACTATTTTGATTTATGCCAAAAAAGGAACCACATAATGTTTTCAGTGTTTGTTGTTTTCAAAATTTATGTTGTTTTCACGAAAGAATTGATAAAATACTTGGAATAACGCAGAATGCAGAACAAGAATGCAATGAAACTTAAGTTACACCTCACGCAGTTCGCCTCAATATATCCCAAAATCTTAGCTTCAACTTTTGTGGTGTTGAATACCAGAATCAAATCAAGTAAATGCTGACCTGTGCAAAAAGAAAATGCCGCCCTTTCCCGACAAAACTATTCGCGGGAGATAAAATGTGAAAAGTTATGTTAGGGGTCCCAATTTTTTTTTTTTTTTTGGTTTAAATTTCGTCTTTTCTTAAGGGGAAGGACCCTGGTACTACGAGTCATGTAGGTGGACCAAAGGAAGGAAGGAGGGAACCAAATAAATGCATCAAAAGGAAATGAACTGTTAGCCTATTGTGGTGGATGACATGAAGTTAAATAATGTAATAAGCATGGCTTCTAAGGCATTGAATGTGAGGTTTGTTTTTAGAAGGATGGAGACAATGAGCTTGTTTAAATGGATTCAAGTGCACTAGTAATCAAATTTAGCTTACCAGATAAGGGATTTCATTTTCATTTGAGGTTAGATGTTGAGGTTACATTCAAACATAGTATTATTTCTAGTAGGTATCTAATGCATTTATACCTAGGGATATTATTAGAATAATGAGAAGAGATATACGATGTTACATTTAATCTATATGCTCTCTATAGGTTTGACAATTCAATACACTGGTGAAGGTCCTACCCAGATAAAACCTACAAGAACCTATATAATATTTTTAAATATTAAGAATTTTGAGGTTAGATGTTGATGTTACAATATCCAAACATAGTATTATTTCTAGTCGGTATCTACTGCATTTATACCTAGGTGGATTTACCGTTTACTTGATCAAATTAATTATATATCATTCAAGGTTGTTGATGTATTTGTAACTTTGGAATGTATTCACTTGTATATCTTATGTATTGTACCCTGATGTTTATTCCAGGAAGTATCTGTAATGTAACTGAGTCATGTCATACCTCGATGTTTCGATCGGGAGATTCAATAATGTAAACAAGTCATGTAAAGTCATTGAGGTTAACCCTCCATTGTAAGTCGGGGAAATAGTCCCCACATTTGAGTCAAGGTTAACCCTCCTTGTTGATCGGAGGGCAAAGTCCCCACAGTTGTGGGGCACTAGGGTTATTAGACTCTCCTAGAGATGTCGACCCTAGTAAGTAATTGTTAAGTGGGGCCGACATGTTGAAGTGGACATTAAGTGAATGAAAGAATATAAATAGAGAGTGAGCCTCTCTATTTATCACACACACACTCACTCACTGGGGCGCATGAGTGAAAGAGGAGAAGCTCTCTCAAGTGTGAGAGAGAGAACAAGCTGTGGAGATCATATTTTTTGTTTTCAGGTTTTACTGCTGCCATTGGTGCTCATTCTATCTCTGAGAAAGTTGTGGGGTTTTCTCCTTTATGGTTTCCCTGAGGAAAATTCTTTGTGTCTCTTGTCTCTTGTGTTTATTGCTGTGCATGTTATTCTCTCAGATAAGATCCTAAGATCATATTGCTTAAATGATAAAAATCTAACAAAGGTCCCATGTCAATAAGTAAGGATACCATAAGGATAAAATAATTGTACTAAATTAGTCTATTTCCATAGACTCTCTTATGATTCTACACAAGATATTTTCTCTTTTATCTGCTATTTGTAACTACTGGCATCATGATATGAATCATTATTGTTTCTTGCCTTACTACGAGATCTATCATATGCATTCAAACAATTATTTCTTGTTTTTTTCTTGGTTGTATTTATGATCTCTCTTCTCATGTAGATCATATGAGCTAAAATTTCAATGGTGGTATGCCTTACAAATCTACTTTCTTAATTGACATATCAATTAGGTAGCCTGGGATATTAGAATAATGATAAGAGATATATGGTGTTACATTTAATATATATGCTCTCAATAAGTTTGACAATTCATTAATACATTGGTTAAGGTCCTACCTCGAGAAAACCTACAAGAACCTACATAAACCTTTTAAATATTAAGAATTTTTATCATTAGTACCTCTTCCAACCATATGAAATTCTTATAAAGATAAAAGGAGTTTGAACCATTAACCTATGTTTTTTAGACCAGTATTATACCATTGAAACTATTCTCCTAATGAAAATCTGATAACTTGCTTGATGGACCATATGAATATGATG
>LPNX010687554.1:328714-372068 GCA_001517045.1 Pseudotsuga menziesii
CAATGCCAATCCTCCATCTCTGTATAATTATCAAACAAATTATAGGTATATACCTAGTATTGTAGGTGTTAATGATGGAAATGACACCTTTCTAATTCCTACAACACTTGTTATATGAATTAGTGAACCATGCCAATATTGTAGCTAGAATAGAGAAAAATATGGCTATATAGATCGAAAATTTCATCTAATATATCCTTAATTATTCCCTTAACCATCATCCCTAACTAAAAATGATTGACACCAAATGAAGTAACATATACTACCTTGAATAATGGACATTGCAAAGGAGGCAAAGTTGTCATTTATCTTGCACTAGTGGAGCATATGAAAATGAATGGATTTCACAACAAAAATGACTTGATACAAATAAGGAGGTTGAGAGGGTATACCATGAAATCGACCATGTATATTAGCCTATTGTGGTGGATGACATGAAGTTAAATAATGTAATAACCATGGCTTATAATGCATTGATTGTGAGGTTTATTTGTAGAAGGATGGGGGCAACGAGTTTGTTTCAATGGATTCAGGTGCACTAGTAATCAATTTTAGCTTACCACATAAGGGATGCCATTTTCATCCGAGGTTAGATGTTGAGGTTACAATATCCAAACATAGTATTATTTATAGTCAGTATCTACTGCATTTATACCTAGGTGTATTTATCGGTTACTTGATCAAATTACTTATATATCATTCAAGGTCCCATGTCAATAAGTAAGGATACCATAAGGATAAAATAATTTTAAAATTAGTCTATATCCATAGACTCTCTTATGATTCTACACAAGATTTTTTCTCTTTTATTTGCTATTTGTAACTATTGGCATCATGATATGACTCATTATTGTTTCTTGCCTTACTAAGAGATCTATCATATGCATTCAAACAATTATTTCTTGTTTTTTTTCTTGGTTTCATTTATGATCTCTCTTCTCATGGAGATCATATGAGCTAAAATTTCAATGGTGGTATGCCTTACAAATATACTTTCTTAATTGACATATCAATTAGGTAACCAGGGATATTAGAATAATGAGAAGAGATATACAATGTTACATTTAATCTGTATGCTCTCCATAAGTTTGACAATTCATTAATACATTGGTTAAGGTCCTACCTGGAGAAAACCTGCAAGAACCTACATAAACCTTTTAAATATTAAGAATTTGTATCATTAGTACCTCTTCCAACCATATTCAATTCTTATAAAGATAAAAGGAATTTGAACCATTAACCTATGTTTTTAAGACCAGTATTATACCATTGAAACTATTCTCCTAATGAAAATATGATAACTTGCTTGATGGACCATATGAATATGATGTGACCCCCATCTCCTTATAAGTATATTTTTTAACCTACAATGTCAACCCTCCATCTCTTTATAATTATCAAACAAATTATAGGTATATACCTAGTATTGTAGGTGTTAACAATGGAAATGACACCTTTCTAATTCCTACAAAACTTGTTATATGAATTAGTGAAGTGAACCATGACAATATTGTAGCTAGAACAGAGAAAAAGATGGCTATATAGATCCAAAATTTCATCTAATATATCCTTAAGTATTCCCTTAACCATCATCCCTAACTGAAAATGATTGACACCAAATGAAGTAACATATAATACCTTGAATAATGGACATTGCAAAGGAGGCAAAGTTGTCATTTATCTTGAACTAGTGGAGCATATGAAGGAAAATGGTTGTGATCAACCAAATCTTCATACTTACAATCCTTTGATGAATGGATTTCAAAAGGAAAATGACTTGATACAAATAATGAGGTTGAGGGGGTATATGTAGAGGGGGCCACTTGACCTCTTAAATGTCATCATATTTGTACAATTATATAGTTTAAAGAGATATTAACAAATGAGTAGTTGGAGCGGGTACAACTGGTCCAACCTCTCTCATAATGTATAAATAGTAATCAAAGATGAATACTAAGGTGGATTGGATGTCCCTTCCCAAATACTTGTCTTTGATGGTTGTGTACGAGGGTTAATGTATGCTTTTGAATGTGATGTGAAAGCTTAGCTCTCAGCATCTGGCGTTGTTTCCTCCTCCATCTGGTCTGGGTGACAGCAGCAACAGATGGAGGTGGTTTGAACTTGCATAAAATCATGAGATGCAAAAACTTGCAAGGAAGTATAAAGGATTCTTTATCGAACAAACGAATTGTTGATCTACAACCAATATCCAATGGAACGAATTGTCCAAACAAAGTTTGTAAGTTACCGTTATTTTTTTAACACTTCGTTGTGAGGTTACAATATCTAAGTGATAGGGTCTATTCATGTGATCATTTTAAAATTCGACATTGTCATTATGTGTACAAGTTATCACTCTAAATTCTTGGTCGATATGAGTACCAAAATTTTTAGACTGTACTTATTATTATTATGTCGATATTGAGCAATCTACTTACAATCAAGCCAACTGGTTTCCAAATACTTATATAGAGAGAAGAATAATCTATGGCTACAGTTCACCGAACTTAGAAGCTAATTGATAAGAATTCAACCATATCAGATTGATCATGCTTCTATCCCTCAAAAGAAAGCTGGAGATGTGTTGCTGAAAAATATACCAAATGCTGAGGTCTCTAATGTCTCTTGTGACCAGTGATTGTCTGCAATTTTTGTATCTGCGTGAATAAATATGGTTTGAAAGCGTTGAAATTAAATATGACCATAGACTAGTATCCAATAAATAGATAATCCTATCGACCAATTCCGACTAGCGCTTGTATTTTTTCATGAATGCTACCGAATGACATGTTGTCGGCCAGTGACCAGCAAAGTCCCGTCAACGAAGCATAATGACAAGTTGCAGAGTATCTTCATAGTTTGGTTACTTGATCTTCAGAATTGTTATAAGAACAAGAATGATCAGACACATGGATTTCGTAGCTCTTATTAGACTCGATGAATTCTTGTTGGCAATTCATCATTCTACAAAGAAAAGATACCATACACTTCATCATTCATCATTCTTTCTTGTTGGTCACCTCGGGTTGTGCATCATGAAACAAAAAACAGAGCAGCGCACAACTCTTCAGTATTCTGCATGATCCAGAGCCAATTAAGGCTTGAATAAAGATGGATGTTTCAGGTTACGAACCAGTTATATATATCTACTGATATTGTGGATATGAATTCGACTCGTTGATGTAGATAATGTGGATATCAAATTCTATACAAGAAACACACTTCTAAAATTGTTCAGTTCAAAGCTTGTTGAACTTGATATGCTTCAGAGACACAGAAGTTGGGGCTTATTGGACATAATAGTAATGTGGACAACCATAAAATGTTAAAACTTCTTTCTATATTTAGACTTTGTTAGATCTTAAACCTTTTGTCACATTCAATATTTCGAAATAATTCGCCGATGATATTTCTAAGAGTAGATCGTATATTTGTTATATACGATATTAAAGAGTAACGACATCATAAAAGATCAACCCATGTCTGAAACATTCTGTTGTGTTTTTAATCCAATTTCATTTCCTTTCTCTCTAATTTGGGCTTCCTTAAGACAAAAATACTTTTGTAGAGATCACTTGTGCAGGGCTTAATTTGAGCGGGCATCACACAATCTTGCATGCATTTCAAAAGATGAAAATTACATTCAAGCATATATCATACACCTACACAGAAAAGCGCTCCAACGAGACATGATGACAATGTGCTTAAACCCCTCAATATCGAAATGTTGAAACTGTTCCTAGGTTGTGACCTTAGAAAGATAGAAGAAAAAGAAATGGCATAGAAAGTCTAAGAGCCAAAAGGCCCCACATTCCTAAACCGATGGAGATGTTGGTTAGATGAGCCAATGTGAGGATTTAAACCAAAATACCTTGTTGCGGAAAAGGATAGTTGACCTTTGTTGTGAGAGGATGAGACTTTGATGGACTACTTCGAGATTAAAGATGGAGGCTGAAGAGTAACTAGTCACAGTAGAGCTTTGTACATGTGTGTTTTCCTATGAAGCTAGTGGTTGTTGCAGCTGAGTTACCTATGCAGACTGGTATGCATGGTTGATGCACAGTAAGGACTACTTCAGCAGTAGCAAAGACCTAGGATGTTGATGCATATTTCTTTGTTCTCTTCAGGACGAAGAACCGTTTTGTTTGTGGAGGAGATGTAGAGGGGGCCACTTGACCTCTTAAATGTCATCATATTTGTATAATTATATAGTTTAAAGAGATATTAACAAATGACTAGTTGTAGCGGGTACAACCACTCCAACCTCTCTCATAATGTATAAATAGCAATCAAAGATGAATACTAAGGCGGACTGGACGTCCCTTCCCAAATACTTCTCTTTGATGGTTGTGTGTGAGGGTTAATGTATGCTTTTGAATGTGACGTGAATCCCAAATACTTCTCTTTGATGGTTGTGTACGAGGGTTAATGTATGCTTTTGAATGTGATTTAAAGATTAGCTCTCAACAGTATACCATGAAATCGACCATGTATATTAGCCTATTGTGGTGGATGACATGAAGTTAAATAATGTAATAATCATGGCTTATAATGCATTGGTTGTGAGGTTTATTTGTAGAAGGATGTGGGCAGTGAGTTTGTTTCAATGAATTCAAGTGCACTAGTAATCAATTTTAGCTTACCACCTAAGGGATGCCATTTTCATATGAGGTTAGATGTTGAGGTTACATTATCCAAACATAGTATTATTTCTAGTCAGTATCTACTGCATATATACCTAGGTGGATTTACCAGTTACTTGATCAAATTAATAATAATAATAATCTATTTTTAAGGTCACTGCCAAGCGAGACACCAAATTGGTGTATGAGACCCCCTTGTTTGTGGGACAAGGGACCCCCCTCTGCACAACAATTTAACAGCTAAAGTCTACAGAGGTGTACATACACTACCCCCCTCTGGATTTGAACCTATGACCTCCTAAGAGGAAACACATGATACTAACCATTAGGCCCACCCATGTCAATAAGTAAGGATACCATAGACTCTCTTATGATTCTACACAAGATATTTTCTCTTTTATATTCTATTTGTAACTACTGGCATGATATGACTCATTATTGTTTCTTGCCTTACTAAAAGATCTATCATATGCATTCAAATAATTATTTCTTGTTTTGTTCTTGGTTGGATTTATGATCTCTCTTCTTATGGAAATCATATGAGCTAAAGTTTCTATGGTGGTATGCCTTACAAATATACTTTCTTAATGGACATATCAATTAGGTAACCAAGGATATTAGAATAATGAGAATAGATATACGATGTTACATTTAATCATGTGATGTCAATCTATAGCCTCCACCTCATTTATGTATTTGCATTGTTCAATGAACTATTTTAGTGGTGGAAGTGTAGTAGTTTTTATAGATGCCTGCATGGGAATTTCTATTTAATTAGGTCATTGGAGAGTCAACGACAGGTGGCATATGAAATTATTGAACCAAGTGATCTCTAATAATGTTGTGGCCATTACACTGCACCTTTGACTAATTTACTCACTCCCAAGTGAGATTTCTTGAGCTCTAAAGGAAATGAAGTTTCCCATACCTTCCAAGCCATTAAATGAAGTGATTGAAGCTAGTTCTAACTCCTGCTAAAAATACATTGATATGTTAAAACGGCGGTGACAACTTTAACATCTTTATCTCCTATCATACTAAAAACATGTCTCTTAGTTAGTATAGAGGTTGGGATATCTCCACATTAGAAAGATATTTATATTTAACCCATAGAGCCTCCGTATGATGTAAGTTATAAATATCTTTGACAAGCAACATAATAGAAACTAGAAACACTTATGCAATAATTAAAATAAGAATATAAGAAACTAGGACTCCCTAGCGCCATCCCCGTACAATATTCTATAATAAGGTTTATCCCAAGGGGGTGTTCCTATGAGTCTAACAAGTAACAATATTATATTATACCTAGGATTATAGGATCATGCCGTGGTTATACATACAACAAATTTTCAGGCCCATCTAGATATAATATGCTATAGATTCATGGATATTCTCTTTTTCGTCTTTTTTTATTTTTATGTTTTTGAAAAAAAGGAGTAACAAAGGGGCCAATTTCATCTTGTGGAGGCCGTATTCTTCATTTGTTAGCTGAGTTTGGATTGAGTGGGCCGTGACATCGTATGGAGAGGACACAATCTTGTTTGTGAGGATAACTTACTTTCTATTGGCCGCATATCCTTACAGTTCGACATCTACAATGATCCCCACGCTTCATCTGGGACAATATAAATGGTTTTTACAACAAAAAAGGGAGCTACAATCCATATTGACACCTAAAAGAATCTACTACAACTTTATTGGGTAATCTCATTGTTGTCTTCCTTCTTGTTACGACTGTGCATAACATTTCTAGGTAGTGAAGGAGGGCGCTGCAGCATAATAAGGGAGTTTGAGAAGAGGACAATCTGGGTTGTTTTGAGGAGATGGAAGGGAAGGGAAGACACCAAAGAAAAATTGAGACACCAAAGCTCACTTCCATAAATAATTGTGCACGTCCAGGAAGCTACAGGTTAGCGTTAAAGTAATTTCATATTTGCTTGTCCACCTTAGAACTGCTGTTACAGTCATTGTAAACTCAAATTTATATGAATATGCTATTTAGGGTTTATTTTACTTGTATTTTATGCAAAGCAGTCTCTATTGCATTTATTGTTCATTGTTAGCGCTATGAAAATCAAGATCTGAAAATTATAGTCAATATACAAGCCAACCATTACACATATGATGGCGTTGATTTGCATACAGACTTCAAACCCCTTGAGATCCGAAACAAACTCTCTGTGTTAAACAACTTTCCACACTGTCTAACTTTCTTCTGCTGCAAAATTCTAGGTTTGCGCACGTTTCCTTCCGCAGTGAAATTATTTCTGGAAGGCGGGAATTAGAAGTCAGCTTTTCGACTTTCGACACTTCCAAAACAAGAGTTTTCACACAACGCTTCTTCGCCGCCGTCGATCTCGATCGTTGATCTATCAATTTTGTGACCAGCCTGAGTGTTCATACAAATTAGTTTTTCTCGTAGCAAAATGGATTTCTGATCGTTCGATTAGTGTCCCCACCAAATCAACGATGGATTCCAAAATTTATTAAGCGCATTCCATAGAATATCGCGCACATGAAAAGTTTTTCAAAGCTTGCAACTTCTCCCGGTGATATCACTATAAACCGTTGATCTTCCCCATGATTGATCCCCACTCTACGATTTTGTTTTATTTGAGTGACTGGTTAAGTTTTAACCCTATACAAAGCTTCACTTAATTGATCACTGACATGATCAATTATTCTCTGCAATTCGACAACTATGTCAATCCAAAGCCACAAATTTTATTTACAGGGTTATATGGAGTGAATGCGAGATGAATTCATACTTCTACGGAACTATATGAAGACATGAAATCCATCAAAATCACACATAGAGTCTAATCCTCTGTTCTTTATTCAATTCACCGAAAATTCAAATACACACAGAGAATTCTACTTGTTCACTCCTCGCTCACTCTTCTGTGCACCTCTCATTCCTCCATTCATGCTATGTGGAATTTCTCTCCCTCTCAAGCTCTATGAGCTAATCAAATCCTCTTTGATCTATCCTCAAACCTCTATGACCTATCTTAAGCTCTGTGAGCTAATCTAATCTTCTGCGAGCCAACAAGATCTATAAGCTAACTAAGCTGCTAAAAAAATAACTCGAACTGATTTAAATACAAGAGGATTCTGTTTCCATATCCTATAACAAAGGAGTATAGTCCTTATTGATCTCTGCTAACCCTATGACTCACAGCTAACTCAATCCTAACTATTACATGTGGAAAAGGATCTAGATTCCTTATCCATTTTATTCAGCTTTTACAAAATAAATAAAATGACAAATGTACGAGACCCTAGGTCTCTTAAGAGTTCCATCGACCTTGTGAAGTCATGAATGACTTCTCCCTCTTGAGCCTATGCTCCTTCATCAACATATCAGCAGTACATTGAATACAAAAAACAACTAAGACTATTTGGCACAACTCAGTGGTATTTTTGAAAAGTGTTTTTATGAAATCCCTTAACCAAATTACATAAGCAAATAAGCCAAAAAAAAGCAGAATATGATGGGGGTCATTACAGTTTACTATTCAAAGCATACCCCCCTTGTATAAAAATCGAACCTTCTCACTTCCTTTAGATAAATCTTGTTCATTGGTCACTGTCTCATCATGTTGAGTGGAGATGAGAACTGTGTGAATGCGTAGAGGAACCATGCACCACTCTCATTTTTGTACTCAATGGTTACTTGTGTTTTTCCATCAGACCTGAACTAGGAGTAGGTTCCATTCTTTCTAATCTCTATGAGCTTTGCTCCCAACTTGGTATCCAGCACATGGGTGAGAGGCATCAACTCAGGGGTTTCATTAGTTGCATAAATAGTCCAATAAAGGGTGGCGACCCTCGTACTAGACCTCACACAGACTGCCATCCATACTAATAGATCACGCACTAGTCAAGCAGTACACAATTAGGCTGCAGACAAATTTACACACCCTCACGACACCCTTAGTAACCCATAGTAGGTCATGGTACCCTCATACACCGGATTAGGACCCTTAACAGTCCTCAAGGCACTTTCATCCAGTCATGATCATCCTAGTAGCATTAAGACATGTCACAACAACCCTTAGTATGCTCAATACAGGTCATGGTTTTCTCTAGAAAGCATTAGCAAAATTTACACATATGAAAATGACGCAAACAGGAAACACAAACTGAATACGAACAATAAACTTGATGTGATTTGCTAGGATCTAATGAGCACAGAATCAACATAAAGAGCACTCGAAATATTTTTCATGTTTAGGTCCAGAGCACGAAAAATAGAAAATTCAGCTCAAACCACTTTTCATATTTTACACCAGAGCATGAAAAGCGAAAACTAAGCTCAAATAACTTCTCATAGGCAAAAGTTGTCATGGCAATGTGAAAGAGAGACTGGACCAAAATCTCCCAATGATGTTTGACTTGTAATCTCAAACATAAATTTCAATGACCATAACATTAGATAAAATTTTTTTTTTTTATCAAAAAGGGTAGAAAGTAATAAATTAAGGAAAAATAATACTAATAAAATATGTTTTAAACTCAATAAAAAGAGGCGAGGGTAAATTATTTTACCATTGTGTTTTTTATCAAGAGGGTGAAAGAGCCATTTGGAGAAGTTTGCTTATGTTGGATATGGTGGGTTTCTCAGGAAATAGACTTCATTCAGTTAGCTGTAGGTAATCACCTTCACTACATACAACCTTTCTTTACAGTATTTCCTGCATTTTAATTACTATTTCATGGGAATTTTTGGAGATAGTTTTTAGGGTAAAATGGGTTCTGTGGTCGACGCGTTCTCTGCCTTCAGGAATTTCATGGAGCATGATCCACACGTATCTTGAAAGGGAGTAATGCATCGACCATGAGCTATGGGTAAAACCCCAGGCACGTCGATGAAGGAACAAGATTTAAAAAATAAAACCCCAAAGAATCCCAAAAGTTTCGCAAAGGAATAGCATTTTAAAGCTTTCCCTTGTCATTTTGTAGGTTTTGATTAGCAAAGATGTTGGAATGGAGGGAAACATACCATGAAATGGAATATCCTGAAGGTTTGAATTATGCCAACACCATGTTGTCCCTTTGAGAATGCAGATTGACAAATTTATTTCTCATTCCAAGCATGAGGGAACAAGTCCCTTTATTGGAACACTTGGTGAGGATGTGGGATCCAGATGAACAATATTTCCAAGTGGGGACCCACATTCTCACGTTTGAAATAGAGGAAATATATTTTTTCACTGAAATATCAAGGAGAGGAGCTCTTATCGTGATCTCTAGGCAGAGCGTAGGTGAAGAATATGTCAACTCACTGATTGATGCTTACTACGAGATAGGGACTAGGGCAACAAGTGGAAAAGTACCAATCAATTAGATCCTTGATGTGACACTGAGGACTATTTTGTTTTCCATAGTGCGGGTGGTGGGCACTAAGGGCCATAATCAATCTAGTAGATACTGGATGCTATGCGCTATAGATTGCATGGACCCTACATTATTCAATTGGTGTGAAAGCTTGTTAAGCATTATGAAGAGTCAACTGACTAGATGTCAACAAGGAATGATAAAGCAATTCAGATACGAGTCTGTGTTGGTTTATTTATTTATGGAAAGGGTTCCTCTGTTTCAACCATAGCATATAGAGGTGGCTATCCTTGATCCACGTGAGTCACGCATGAACAGGTGGACGAAGTTATTTGGTCGACATGGTGGTCCCATACATAGCTATGGGCCTACTTTCTTCAGATGGATAGGCCAACAATTACTCATGGTCGAAGATTATGCTTATGTTGGTACTGAATTTCAAGGCGACCCCTACATACCACTCCTAGAAGGATCGGGCTAGGGTGACGATGGTAAGAAAGAAATCTCACATTTCCCAAGTTTTTATGATTTTTGGGCTTCCACAATTTCTCCCTAGGTTTTTAAGGGCCTAAATTGATAGGCCAAATTTGTACGAGGGAGGGAAGAAATTTTAGGGAGTCCAAAAAAATGGATTTTTGAAATTTTATGAATTTTTAGTGTTTTTCTGATATAAATTACAGACCTATGAAAATAACATAATCTACCATGAAATGCAATTTTTACAAATGAAAAATGCATGAAATTTTGACGAAAAAAAGAAATTTTGATAACATAAAGGATTTTGATGGATGTTTCCCTAACTATATGCCTAGAAGAGAGGTGACCAACCTCCCTCTTGGAGTAATTTCTCTTTGACTTCTAAACTAGGGAACACTACAACATGCTATATGGTTCATTATAGGATCCTAATCCAGGGAACAATTAGAGATCTAAGGCCAAACTAGGGAAAAAATCCTCAAGGGAGGGTTTTCTACCATGCAAAAAATATAGAAGGAATACAAAAAGGCCTATATCAGAAAAAATGAATCTCTATGGCCACCATTCAATCATCAAGAAGCAAGAAACTCACCTTCCTTCACCAAGCAAGGCTAAAACAAGACTTACTTGATCTTTGTGTTGTTCCTACAATTCCTAGCATCCACCATGCATGAGTAAAACCTTAGAAAACATCCAAATTTCATCCATAAGCCAAAGAAGAAGCTACTCCAAGAGGTGTGCATCATTTTTCAAAATACTATCTTGGGTAAAAGAGAAACATAATGTAATTTATCCCATGTGTTATGATTTACAAATGAATAGAAGAAGCTTATTTATAATCTTCTCCACTCACATTTACAAAATAAGCAAGCAGACAAGCCAAGACAATGCCAATGTAAAAATATAACATGAAATAACGTAAACTAATAATATCTGTGGGTAACTTGGGACAATTTCCCCATAGTTTACCCAAAATTGTTGAAAATAGATAAAACTGAACAAAAATATTCACTTTGAATTAAGATGAGGTGAGAAAGGGGAGGATGTCATGCCCCATATAACCCAAAAAATGCTGAAAAACCATCAATGACCCCCCTCTACAAGCCTATGGCCCCGATGACCAAGGATGACGTCATTAAGGAAAATGCGCCGAGGAGAGAGGGAGCTCTCCTGGTAAGTGACCAGGATGGGTGCATAAGGTGATCTGAAAGGGAGGAAAGATCCTCAGAGCTGGAATACTATCACTAGTGTAGAAAACAAGTAGGGGGTCATGTGATCCGATGACCCACCCCTAGTAACCCAAGACACCAAACTCAGAGCTACAAGCCTTATAATGAGGAAGCCAACAATTTCACTAATCCATAGTACTCCTAAAGGAAGGAGCAAAGGGTCGATACATAACCCCCTCTCATAAAGTACTGATAACACCACATTGTGGTCCTGAATAAAAATACGACCCCTATCCTTGGGTAAATATCTACATGTGCGTTGGTACTAGTACTAAGTAATAGAAAACACCCATGCCTTTTTTCGATGCTTATTCCCACTTTGCCAATGCTCATTCCCACACTTACTTGGAAATTATTTCTTGTCGATGAAGCATGCCACTAGTCCACTTCACGATTTGTGCTCCTGAGATTTTCCCATTGAGCTTTCAACTCATTCTATCTAGTGCTTTCCCACATCCTCATTTACCGAATCCTGCCATCATCATCGAGGCCACCTTCCTGCAAAGGATTTTGGGTGTGATTCCACCCTACATGGGTGCCCCATACATGCCAACCTACTAGATGTCATTGGAAAATTTCTTTAGGCTTCCAAGTCGAGTTAATTTCCAAGTGTGCCCGTGATGGATTCTTTAGCCAAAACCACATGCCATGTCTTGATGATGATTCTCATGGGTGGGTTGGTAGTTAAGGAACCCTCCTCTCCAAGACCATGAAATCATCCCCAACTCTAAGTTGTTTCCACCCTCAACAATGTCTATAGTCTATTAGTCACACTCATCAACTATTTTCCTATTGTCACTGTCTTCTTATTGCCATAATCGTTTCTCGGTCACCATCACTCCACATCATATCTCTACCAGTCTGCAACACTTTTTCCTCCCCCATTTCTATACAACCATATGGGTGCTCATTCCATAAAGTTGGAGTCTTGTGTTCATGTGTTCCTATTCCACTCACATAAGCATCTCTATGCTTTGTTTAGACCTTCACAATAGTTGTGGTAAAGTTACTTCTTCTATCACTCAACACTAGATCTCTATCCAATGCTCTCTTAGCTCTCATTACCAAAGTGACTCCTACCTAATGCACTTGAGGATCCTACTACCTATGCCAAAGGTAGTGGGCCACTCTGTAGCTTACCTCAATCAGAAGGTTGGGTGTATGGTTTCCATGACCATATCCCAAATCATCATAACCTATCAATTGCTTCGCTACAAAAAAATTCTTCCACATGAAATTGTGTGAGGCACCCAAATCCATAAGCACCCTCACTTGTCTTCTCTTTGCAAGGAGGTCTACTAAACATAGTTGGTTATTCTCTTGGCCACCCATCATGTTCCTAATATTCTAAAATTTTTCCATGAGGTGAGGAACCTCCTCTATCCCGTTCACTAGATTACTCTATCTACAACAATGGACGTTCCTCACCTTGCGAACCCACAAAATCCAATCTTCATTCACACTTGACTATTTGTTGATGTGCAATAGTTTTGTAGTATCAATCCCTATTCCACCTAAATTTAGGCTCTTTGGAATCATCCCTTTGGTTATTGGAATCAACACATTCTCATCGCTCAAGAGAGTGCACAAATGCACTGGAAATGAGTCCTCCCAAATCCTTTCCAATTCTACAATTGACTCCAAATATGGAGAGGCTCTATGATTCTCTTACATAACCATCATTGTAGACTATCCAATTTATGTTCCAAAAGAAATTCCTTGGGTTTTCTCAACAGTTGGGTAAATAGTATCTCCCATACCCTTCATTTTCTCCATTGCATATTTCCCAACAAAGTCTACCGAATATCATGTTCACCGTTCTATTTTTCATCAATCCCCCAAAATATGTCATGTGCACTTGCCAAGTGTTGGGAACACCTCCACCAAAGTGTGCCGAATATTGGGTAACCCCCTATTGAGCACCTTCCTGCCAAAATATTTGTTAAGTGATTTAGATAAGTCACGATCATTGTTCTTCAGAAGCGACACACCCAATAGCTGGTATGGTTGCACTCCTGCTGAATAATTAGTACTTTGGGTGCATCCTACCCATTATGTACTTATGACACCACAGTATTGGTTACATACATTCTCTTCAAATTTCCCAAACAGTCACCCTATGTTGACTTCACTTTCCTCAATGCATTGACCTTCTACCATTTTGTGTTTCGTCGACACCTACAAAAAGTCTCGAGCATACTACTTCCCAACAATTCTTTCAACGAACTTCCTCATGCACACTTCTGAAATGACTTCCCACACAATCTCTTCATCAATTCTCAAATATGGGTGTGCTTCACCCCAATGTCTTCCTTGTCGGGCACCCTACTCCTTGGCATCTCTCTACCGGGTCATAGTTCTTCGTCAACACCCTGCATGTTCTAGGTGCAATCTGCCCAGTGAAACCTCTCGTCTGTACTGATGGTGTGATTTTAAATTTTTATTACAACTCAACAAAAAAAATCCTTTTTGGAATTTCATGGTGAAGAGCCCATTTGAAATTAGCTTTAATACCACCTTTTCAACAAAAAAGTGGTGAAGAGTCCAACACCTGAACAAATATGATACCACCTTGTCAATAGAAGAGTGGTGAAGAGCCCAATTGCCTTAATTGCTTTGATACCACCTGTCACGTGTCTAATGGATCCAACCCGAAACCAAATATTCATCCCTCTATGTTGACTGAGTTTCACTGCCTAAGGTTCCTTGCAGATGGTGAGACCAACTTGGTTAGGAATCTCGATATACTATGCCTCATGAACACACACACTTATACTTGTTCAATTTAAATTATTCATTCTTATGTTTCACTTATTAATAATTTCATTTATACAAAAGAAACACACAAGAATACAAGAACACGATTTGCTGACACCTCAAACCGAGCACGCCCAAGAATTCAGATATATAGATAAAGAGTACACGTTAGAATAGTGTCAAGAGTGCGCGTAGGTTGCTGCTGTGAGAGTGATAAATAGAAAATTCTCATGAAACCAAAAACAATAACCCAACTCCAAAGACGGAATCATTTCCATCACGACAGTTTCCTCCTTTAGCACCCATATATTTGCCTCATGCGGCACCCATTCTCTCTTTTCCCGAATTCACTCTAGTTTGGCAGAATCATCTCTTTGCATTGTCTCCTGCATGAGACTTGCCCCTTCCTATAGTTGTTCTATATGAATATTTCCTAAACTTGGTTGAGTATCCATGAATCCATTGAATGAATTTCCTTCTTTCCTCAAGTCCTTCTCATATATATAGCCTTCAAACATGCCAAGGTGTGTGCACACTTCTTGAGCTGACTTCCGCTTGGTGTGTGTGTTTGATAGTTGTGCTCCTCTAGCCGTTTTACCAAGGTTGCACCAAATCGCTCCCACTTTTCTGATTCCCAAACCCACTTTTCTGACATGTATTCCCACTTTGTTGATCCTCGTGCCCACACTTACTTGAACAATATTTCTTGTCGATGGAGCATGCCACTAGTCCACTTTGTGAGTTGTTCTCATGGGATTTTCTTGTTTAGCTCCCAAGACATGCTTCCTAGTGCATTCCCACATCCTCATTTTTTGAATCCCACTGTCATACATTGGGGTCATCTTCCAGTTCCAAGGTGTTTGGGTGTGGTGCTACCTGGATTAGGTGCCCAACCACATTCTATCCTACCTGATGTTGTTGGCTGATCTCTTGGGATTCCAAGTTAGGTCAATTGCAAAGAGAACCCATCACGACTTCTTTGGCCACGCCCACATGCCATGTATTTCCAAAGCCTTTCATGGGTGGATTGGTTTTCAAGGTGAATTCCTTGCTAACACCATGACTCCCCCACTCTTCATATTCCTATCTTTAGTGTACCCAAATCTATGTCTAGACTTTTCATAGGTGACATGGAAAGTTTTAAGGATCAATATTTTCTTAAGTGTAGAACCTTGGAAAAACGTATTAATTCTTAACTTTGCAACCATAAAATGTTTGGCTATTTTTTTTGAATATTCAATTTCTAAGGAATTTATATATATTTTTGGTGATTTTTAAAGCAAACAAAATATCCCATGGAATTTGGGAAAATGAGTTTAGAAAAAAATGGAAATTCGTGAATCTTTTTGAAGAAAAAACCATTGAAAAATAACCCATGGGATATGTTACCACCTAAGTTGTACTTAGTTGTTTTTTTATCAAGTGAGCCTGGTGAACCGGACAAAGATGATTTGTTCGGACTTCAGAAGACCTTCAGAATTGCTTCTGGGAAGTGCTTGTTGTACTATATCACATGTTCATACCCCGTGGGGGAGTTGTAATAAAATGTTCTCGCATGATAGTGTCTGTAAAAGACTCAGTCTCTTGGACTTTATTTGTCAATCCGATCAGCCTAGAGTGTTTTTTCCCTTGGTTATTATTGGTTGTTGAATAAACGACTGATAATTTCTAAGTTTTTCACTCAATACCTCCAAAGTTGGGGTGGTCGGCTTGGCATTTAGGCCTATTGAGGTTATTAGAGTCTATGTGTCAATGTATAAACATGCTAGGCATTATGGTCGAGTCATATGAACATGTCTAAGTCCCCCTAGGTTTTATTTTTTTTTAATTTTTAAAGTTTTTTTAAAGTTTTAATTTTTCCAAAACTTAGGCTATTTTTTGATAGTCTAAATGGAAAAATTGGATTTGTAATAAAAGTGGGCTCAGAAATAAGTTTTAGTCATGGGGGTGCTCATTTTCTATCTTAGAGCACCATGCAAATCCACAAACCCACTTTTCCTAAGTTTTGAGTGATTTTCCCATCACTCGGGTCAGAAAACCCTAAAAATCAAATATTGATTATTTTAATTGATAAATTAATTAAATAATGGAGAAATTCAAAATTCCTAAATTGGTGGATTTTACTCTGATTTGACTGAGATCAATCTTATAAGCTTCAGATTAACTGGAGCTGACCATTCCTTGATATAAGGAGTTGATCTGGGATGAACAGGGAGTGCACCACAACATGCAATCTTGGGAATTGTGCCCTCTCTCTCTCTCCTCCACACGTGTGGGCCCATCTGGACGTGATTTGGTGGATGTTTCAATTAACCAGTTGATGTGTCAGTCCGATCAGCTCTTCGATTGACAGTTGCACTCAGTGAGACTCATATCAGACTCAGTTAGACTCAGATCAAGCTCAGCTTGACTCCACATACAACTGCTGTTTCTCTCTCCTTGGGAATTGTGCCCCCCCTGGGCTAGGTTTCCAGTTTTTGTTATAAATAAAGCACAATTTTCCTCTTCCAAGCTAGTTATTGCTGGATTGAAGAGCTGTTGTTATTTGATTGTTTACTATTTTGGAATAAAGAAAGCTTTGGAGGCAATATCTATGGTGTAATGCTTTTCATGTGTGGATGGTGATTGTCAAGTGCTTATGATGTATAATCTGTATTATTGATCTTTGCTTTTGTTGGTTAATTGTTGGCCTTGAAGGAGAGCTCCCTCCCGTTGGGGTAAGAGATCATTCTAGTTTGATTTATGCTCTTACTGTTCGCTTGTTTCAGATCTCTTGGAGTTGCATGTATTTTAAGTTTAATTTCATGCTTTCTAATTGTCTTTTTCCAACAACGCGCATGTTTTAACCATCTGTTTGTGCAAGGATTTCTAAGTTGTAGTGATGTCACTTGTAGAAGGGGTTGAGCTAGTTTGAATCTTCCTCATCTTCAGGATATTTTTGAGGACATAATCCCTCAGTGTTCCACCAAAGCAGACTCCAAAGTCTAACTTTCCCAGGCTTCCAACACTCTTTCTATCTCTTCCTCCTTCTAAAATCAAAATTTTACTTGGTTACTTTGTTTACAAGCTTTGATATTATTTAGATATATTATCTTAAATTAAAAATTAACGTAGATCTATTGTCTCAAGGCTCATAATCTAGATCTTGTTCCTTAAAAGATTCATAAGCATTCTAGATCTAGTTTTAGGGAAATCGTCCTTTTTGCATGGCATTTTAAAGAGAATATGTAGTTTGCATGCATTAGATTTCTATTTTCTGTTTTAAAAGATAAAATCCAGCAATCCGTGCACATCACATTGGCTGCCCTAAAGGCAAGCCAAGATCCCAAGGAAAGGTTGCTTTCCTTGGTTCCTTTTTTACCTTTTTAACTAGTTTTAACTTAGCTTTTTGTTGGCTTAAAGCAGGCTGACCCAAAGGTACTTTCAAAGTGCTTTTGGGCATATTCCATTCTAATAAGCTTGATTTTTTTTAGCAGGTATAACAGAAAGAGGAGAAGCTGCTGTTCGAAAGTGGCTTTTGGGCCATCCAACTCCCCCAAGGGATCTCCCTTTTTCGACTGTAATCTTTAATTTTGGCACTCTGTAAGATCTTGGTTTCATTTTGTATAAGAACCAAGAGGAATCATATAAGTTTTCTGATATTGTAACCACTGATAATAAAAAATTTCTCCGAATAGGCTCTTTCGAGCCCATTCCCCATCCCCCCTGGGGGGATTCACGTCCTTTTTCCGTTTTTTGCATTTTCTTAATTTTTTGCTCTAGATTAGTTCCATTTATGCAGAATAATATACTTTGATTAATTTATCATATATTCCATATTGCAGTATCAAAGTAACTTTAATACTTACCCCACGACTTCCCAATTGACCCGAAAGGGGAAAGAGATGCATGGTAGGACTAATTAGAAAAGCTGTGGTTTTCTTCTTTTTTGCTGCTTGTCATTAATTTCTGCAAACAATATTTCTAAAATCAGTCCCCTCCTTGATTCCCCGATTGAGTTCCACTTGGACCGAAAGAGGTTCCTGGAGGATTTTTTCTTTCTAAAAACACATCCATTAAGATTTACTAAAATTTACAAAGACTCCGGTGTGTATGCTCTACACTTGGCTACGGTTCACCTGATTAGTCAAGCTGCATCAAAAGCAACGTGAGTGACTAGATTAATTAGGATTCACCTTCCCCAATTAACCACCATCAGGCGAAAATCCAATGCCTTGATCAAACCGTAAACGGTGGAAAAATACCCAAAGGAAGTGGGAACTCCTGGACAGTGTCCTCAAGACGTCGATCTCTGTTACACCCTCGAGTGTATTTATGAACACAATCTCAGAGACTCCATTCAGCCCACACATTCCTTGTGGGTAGCCGTGAAGGTTTATTTTTGGACATACTCCAAGTACCCTTCGGGTATATCTAGAGTCCCCCCTCGCCTAATTTAATCCACTCATATTTCATATTAACTTAAAACGTACCAAGAGGCAATTGCAAAACATTCACTCCAAGCACATGCAAGTACATTTGATTACTTTATGACTCCATTTTAAGGCAGTGGTTATTTGTTTAATTATTTCGATATATATATTGTGTGTCAGCATTGTGCTTACTTGTGCTCATTTTTCATCTTGTCATCTATGGTTATTAATGGTTAATTTCAAACTCCTAAGCAACTTATTCAGTTCAATACCATCATACTAAAGTAATTTTTCTTAGTAACTTAATAAGGTCTACCCCCTTGGCTTCGTTAGGAGTTGAGCCTAAACGGAGGAGTCAAGAACAAGGTGACAGCCTTGACTCAAGACTTTCCCCCAAGGACACACCGAGTGGCTTGAATATTTCTATCACGTTCCCCCCCAGGTGTGTGAAAGAAGGCAACACTTTTAGGTGTCGTTCCCGAGGATAAATCTTTTTATTCCTGGAGTACGACTTTTGTTTTCTTCCTTTTTGTTTTTGCTTTGTTTGATGAATGCTTAGAGTAGATCTTTAATTTTCATCTGGCGACTCCACTGACTTTTTTCAGTTTTTATTTTTACAAAGAAAAGCAAAAAATAATTTTTGTGAAAGATTTATAAATGCTTAATTTTCTTTTTCACATGGTGACTCCATTGAAGGGATAAAACCCTATTATCTCATAAACTTGTGAACTTTTGTTGTGTGTAGATGAGCCTATGCGACATATTCAAACCTTCAAATCTCATCACTTGACAACTCCACCTATTTAGTACAAGGTTTAATGGTTATATCAAATGCATACTATTAATTTTTGATATGGATGAATTAAGGGAGCAGTATGGTGCCCAGATATCTAGAGTTTTTCAGCCTATCGATTTCTTAAACGTCTCGGGTTTTCCTAACTGTGGTCATGGTATGGGGGATATAAATAAATGGATTTCGGTATTTCATGGAAATTATGGTGATTCAGCCATCTGGCATGTCAAATATTTCCTTCAGTTGATGGCTGATTCCAATATGCATTATGAAGACAATATGATGGAAATGTTTGCTATTACTTTTCAGGGTGAGGCTTTTTGTTGGTTCTATCAGAGCCTTCCTAATAAATGTATAACCTCTTTTCCAAGCTTCCTTTGGATGTTTTTAGAGTAGTGGCATGATGGTAGGGGTAGTATGAATGGTTTGAAAAAATTCCTTGAAAAGATATTTACCTTCTACCTATCTGGGACAGAATATCACATGGAAACATACGATGGACCTTTTGCCATGATACAAAGTATTGAAGACTTGGAATCACTTCTTGAACATTTAAGTGAAGATGAGATCCATGATACTCCCATCGAAGAACTTCCTCGTGTTGTCATAGACAACGTCGAATGTGTGGAAGTCCCTCGAAGTTATTTAAGAAAGAAAGAAATTAAGCGACTTATTAAAGAATATGAGGTATCTCTCAATACACAACAAGATTCTGAAGATGGGAACATCCATGACAATCACATTGAAGAGATTCACGAGGAACCCATGATTGAACACATTGTTGAAGACTCTCCTCATGTCACCATAACTAAAAACATTGAATATTTGACGTATTCTCAAGTTTGTTGCAATGCTAATATTTTTCCAGAAATCCCTCATGAGGAAACCATTACAGAGATCGACACTTATGAAGAAATTTATGATGTGTATGATGACACTCCTCTATGTTTATCACTTAGGGATGAAGTTTTCAAAAGTTTAACTTCTCATAATATATTTGAAACCAAAACTTTGAAGGATGATTATTATGAATAGGAGGAGGGTAGTTATATCTTAGGATGTGATACTAGCAAGGAAGACTCTCTCATATCCAACATGGATGGGAGTGATGACTATTGGAATTTCATAGATAATCCAACTTGTGAAAATCTTATTGAGAATCCCATCCATGATATGACCAGCAAGGGGAGTGTCTATTCAAAAATTTATGGAAGTCCAATCTACGATACGTCCATAGAGGGGAGCATGGATCTGGAAACCTGGGAAAATATTAGTATGGAAGAGGAGCATTCAAAATCTTCACATGATCATTTAGATTCATATCATGCAAAGCCGCACAAAGTCAACAGTAATGAATACATTGAGGAGCAATGTTGTGAAAAATTAGATGTGATGCAATCAGTGGAATATCAATCTTAGCCATCTTCCTCACACGTATAGGTTCCTTCTGACTGGGAGCTACTTGGTGCGTATGCAACGAGTTATCATTTGATAAGCTCTGATGATCAGTATGATGATGTAGTCAATCTGCCTCATCTTGCCGATTGATAAACCAGTCCTATCCAGTCATGGATAGAAGTAGCTTGCGTGAGCACATACCAGTTTGGAAAGAACTTTAATGGCTTTATTCATGCCTATGATTTCCCATCCAGCTTGCCCGTTCTGGATCATCACGCATGTTTGCATTTTCTGAATAAAGTATCCTTACTTTGGTTGGTACCCAAAGACAAGGCAAAATTTTATTATGTTAATAAAATTCTTAAGTGGTTACATTGGATTTTTTTATTACAACTAACCTTTTTAAATCATGCTTAGAGTAGGAAAATAAGCTCCTTAAAACAGAGCATTTACTTTTTGCATTCCCGTTTTGTACTTAGCTATAAAAAAACTTTTTTTCATTAGTTAGTAACATTTATTTTGTTTAAATAAATAAGCTTAATGGTTCATTTGGTTTTTATATAAAGCTTGTGCTACTGAGGTTTTCTTGTCAAGTTGAGATGTTTTTACAGGGTGTATAAACCAGAGATTCTGGTGTTCTCATTTCCTCTCCTTTCCCTATGACCAAATCGAGCACACGTCTCGCAATTGGAGCCAGATGTTACCACCTAAGTTGTACTTAGTGGTTTTTTATCAAGTGAGACTGGTGAACCAGACAAAGATGATTTGTTCGGACATCAAAAGACCTTTAGAATTACTTATGGGAAGTGCTTGTTGTACTATATCACATGTTCATACCCTGTGGGGGAGTTGTAATAAAATGTTCTAGCATGATAGTGTCTGTAAAAGACTAGGTCTCTTGGACTTTATTTGTCAATCCGATCAGCCCAGAGTGTTTTTTCCCTTGGTTATTATTGGTTGTTGAATAAACGACTGATAATTTCTTAGTTTTTCACTCAATACCTCCAAAGTTGGGGTGGTCGGCTTGACATTTAGGCCTATTGAGGTTATTAGAGTCTACGTGTCAATGTATAAACATGCTATGCATTATGGTCGAGTCATATGAACATGTCTAAGTCCCCCTAGGTTTTTTTATTTTTTTATTTTTTTATTTTTTATTTTTCCCAAAACCTAGGCTATTTTTTAATAGTCTAAATGGAAAAATTGGTTTTGTAATAAAAGTGGGCTCATAAATTAGTTTCAGTCATGGGGGTGCTCATTTTCTAGCTCATAGCACCATGAAAACCCATAAACCCACTTTTCCTAGGTTTTGAGTGATTTTCCCATCACTCAGGTCAGAAAACCCTAAAAATCAAATATTGATTATTTTAATTGATAAATTAATTAAATAATGGAGAAAATCAAAATTCCTAAATTAGTGGATTTTGCTCCCATTTGACTGAGATAAGTCTCATCGGCTTCAGATTGACTGGAGTTGACCATTCCTTGACAGAAGGAGTTGATCTGGGCTGAACAGGGAGTGCACCACAACATGCAATCTTGGGAATTGCACTCTCTCTCTCTCCTCCACATGTGTGGGCCCATATGGATGTGATTTGGTGGATGTTTCAGTTAACCGGTTGATGTGTCAGTCCGATCAGCTCTCTGATTGATAGCAGCACTCAATGAGACTTAGATCAGACTCAGTTAGACTCAGATCAAGCTCAGCTTGACTCCACATACAACTGCAGTCTCTCTCTCCTTGGGAATTGTGCCCCCTCTGGGCTAGGTTTCCAGTTTTTTTTATAAATAAAGCACAATTTTCCTCTTCCAAGCTAGTTAGAGCTGGATTGAAGAGTTGTTTTTATTGTATTGTTTACTATTTTTGAATAAAGAAAGCTTTGGAGGCAAGATCTATGGTGTAATGCTTTTCATGTGTGGATGGTGATTGTCAAGTGCTTATGAGGTATAATTTGTATTATTGATATTTGCTTTTGCTGGTTAATTATTGGCCTTGAAGGAGATCTCCCTATCATTGGGGTATGATTTCATTCTAGTTTGATTTATGCTGTTACTGTTCACTTGTTTTAGATCTCTTGGAGTTGCATGTATTTTAAGTTTAATTGCATGCTTTATAATTGTCTTTTTCTAGCAACACCCATGTTTTAACCATCTGTTTGTGCAAGGATTTATAAGTTGCAGGTGATCTCATTTGTAGAAGGGGTTGAGCTAGTTTGAATCTTCCTCATCTTCAGGATATTTTTGAGGACATAATCCCTCGGTGTTCCACCAAAGCAGACTCCAAAGCCCAACTTTCCCAGGCTTCCAACACTCTTTCTATCTCTTCCTCCTAAAATCAAAATTTTACCTGGTTACTTTGTTTACAAGCTTTGATATTATTTAGATCTATTATCTTAAAGTAAAACTTAACATAGATCTATTGTCTCAAGGCTCATAATCTAGATCTTGTTCCTTAAAAATTTCATAAGCATTCTAGATCTAGCTTTAGGGAAATTGTCCTTTTTTCATGGCATTTTAAAGAGAATCTGTAGTTTGCATGCATTAGATTTATGTTTTCAATTTTAAAAGATAAAATCCAGCAATCAGTGCACATCACATTGGCTTCCCTAAAGGAAATCCAAGATCCCAAGAAAGCTTGCTTTCCTTGGTTCATTTTTTACTTTTTTAACTAGTTTTAACTTAAGTTTTTTTTGGTTTAAAGAAGGTTGACTCAAAGGTACTTTCAAAGTGATTTTGGGCATATTTCATTGTAATAAGCTCACTATTTTTTATCAGGTATAACGGAAAGAGGATAATTTGCTGTTCGAAAGTGGCTTTTGGGCCATCCAAATCCCCCTAGGGGTCTCCCTTTTTCGACTGTAATCTTTAATTTTGGCACTTTGTAAGATCTTGGTTTCATTTTGTATAAGAACCAAGAGGAATCATATAATATTTCTGATATTATGATCGCTGATAATAAAATTTTTCTCCGAATAGGCTCTTTTGAGCCCATTCCCCATCCCCCCTGGGGGGATTCACGTCCTTTTTCCATTTTTTCCATTTTCTTATTTTTTTTCGCTCTAGATTAGTTCCATTTATGTAGAATAATATTGTTTGATTAATTTATCATATATTCCATATTGCAGTATCAAAGTAACTTTAATACTTACCCCACGACTTCCCGATTGACCCGAAAGGGGAAAGAGATGCGTGGTAGGACTAATTAGAAAACCTGTGGTTTGCTTCTTTTTTTCTGCTTGTCATTAATTTCTGCAAACAATATTTTTAAATTCAATCCCCTCCTTGATTCCCCAATTGAGGTCCACTTGGACCGAAAGAGGTTCATGGAGGGTTTTTTATTTCTAAAAACACATCCTTTAAAAATTTACTAAAAATTACAAAGACTTCGGTGTGTATGCTCTGCACTTAGCTGTGGGTCATCTAATCAGTCAAGCTGCATCAAAAGCAACGTGAGTGACTATATTAATTAGGATTCACCTTCCCCAATTAACCACCATCAGGTGAAAATCCAATGCCTCGATCAAACCGTAAACGGTGGCAAAATACCTAAAGGAAGTGGTAACTCCTGGACAATGACCTCGAGGCACCAATCTCCGTTACACCCTCGAGTGTATTATGAACACAATCTCAGAGACTCCATTCAGCCCACAAATTCCTTGTGGGTATCCATGTGGTTTATTTTTGGACATACTCCAAGTACCCCTCGGGTATATCTGGAGTCTCCCCTCGCCTAATTTAATCCACTCATATTTCATATTAACTTAAAACGTACCAAGAGGCAATTGCAAAACATTCACTCCAAGCACATGCAAGTACATTTGATTATTTTATGACTCCATTTTAAGGCATTGGCTATTTGTTTAATTCTTTCGATATATATATTGTGTGTTAGCATTGTGTTTACTTGTGCTCATTTTTCATCGTGTCATCTATGGTTATTAATGGTTAATTTCAAACTCCTAAGCAACTTATTCAATTCAATACCATCATACTAAAGTAATTTTCCTTAGTAACTTAATAGGGTCTACCCCCCTTGGCTTCGTTAGGAGTTGAGCCTAAACGAAGGAGTCAAGAACAAGGTGACAGCCTTGACTCGAGACTTTCCCCCAAAGACACACCGAGTGGCTTGAATATTTCTGCCACGTTCCCCTCCCAGGTGTGTGAAAGGTGGCACCACTTTTTGGCACCGTTGCGGAGGATAAATATTTTTATTCACGGAGTACGACTTTTGTTTTCTTCCTTTTTGTTTTTGCTTTGTTTGATGAATGCTTAGAGTAGATCTTTAATTTTCATCTGGCGATTCCACTGAATTTTTTTAGTTTTTATTCTTACAAAGATAAGCAAAAAATAATTTTTGTGAAAGATTTATAAATGCTTATTTTTCTTTTTCACATGGCGACTCCATTGAAGGGATAAAACCCTGTTATCTCATAAACTTGTGAAGTTTGGTTGTGTGTAGATGAGCCCATGCAACATATTAAAACCTTTAAAGCTCATCACTAGACAACTCCACCTATTTAGTACAAGGTTTAATGGTTATATCAAATGCATACTATTAATTTTTGATATGGATGAATTAAGGGAGCAGTATGGTGCCCAGATATCTGAACTTTTTTAGCCTATCGATTTCTCAAACGTCTCGGGTTTTCCTAACTGTGGTCATGGTATGGGGGATGTAAATAAATGGCTTCCAGTCTTTCATGGAAATTATGGTGATTCGACCATCTAGCATGTCAAATATTTCCTTAACTTGATGGCTGATTCCAATATGCGTTATGAAGACAATATGATGGAAATGTTTGCTATTACTTTTTAGGGTGAGGCTTTTTGTTGGTTCTATTAGATCCTTCCTAATAAATGTATAACCTCTTTTCCAAGCTTCCTTTGGATGTTTTTAGAGCAGTGGCATGAAAAAATTCCTTGAAAATATCTTTATCTTCTACCTATCTGGGACATAATATCACATGGAAACATATGATGGACCTTTTGCCATGATACAAAGTATTGAAGACTTGGAATCACTTCTTGAACATTTAAGTGAAGAGTAGATCCATGATACTCCCATCGAAGAACTTCCCCATGTTGTCATAGACAATGTCGAATGTGTGGAAGTCCCTCGAAGTTATTTAAGAAACAAAGAAATTAAGCGGCTTATTAAAGAGTATGAGGTATCTCTCAATACACAACAAGATTCTGAAGATGGGAACATCCATGGTGATCACATTGAAGAGCTTCACGAGGAACCCATGATTGAACACATTGTTGAAGAATCTCCTCATGTCACCATAACTGAAAACATTGAATATTTGAGGTATTCTCAAGTTTGTTGCAATGCTAATATATTTCCAGAAAGCCCTCATGAGGAAACCGTTACAGAGATCAACACTTATGAATAAATTTATGATGTGTATGATGACACTCCTCTATGTTCATCACTTAGGGATGAATTTTTGGAAAGTTTAACTTCTCATAATATATTTGAAACCAAAACTTTGAAGGATGATTATTATGAACAGGAGGAGGGTAGTTATATCTTAGGATGTGATACTAGCAAGGAAGACTTTCTCATATCCAACATGGATGGGAGTGATGACTGTTGGAATTTCATAGTTAATCCAACTTGTGAAAATCTTATTGAGAATCCCATCCATGATATGACCAGCAAGGGGAATGTCTCTTCAAAAGTTTGTGGAAGTCCAATCTACGATACGTCCATAGAGGGGAGCATGGATCTGGATACCGCGGAAAATCTTAGTATGGAAGAGGAGCATTCAAAATCTTCACATGATCATTTAGAGTCATATCATGCAGAGCCACACAAAATCAACAGTAATGAATACATTGAAGAGCACTGTTGTGAAAAATTAGATGTGACGTAGTCAGTGGAATATCAATCTTAGCCATATTCCTCACATGTATAGGTTCCTTATGACTTGGAGCTACTTGGCGCTTATGGAACGAGTTATCATTTGATAAGCCCTGATGATCAATATGATGATGTAGTCAGTCTGCCTCATCTTGCCAATTGGTATATCAGTCCTATCCAGTCATGGATAGAAGCAGCCCGTGCGAGCACATACCAGTTTGAAAAGAACTTTAATGGCTTTATTCATGCCTATGATTTCCCATCCAGCCCGCCCATTCCGGATCATCACGCAGATTTTCATTTTCTGAATAAAGTATCCTTACTTTGGCTGGTACCCAAAGACAAAGAATATATATATATTTTTTTATGTTAATAAAATGCTTAGGTGGTTACATTGGATTGTTTATTACACCTAACCTTTTTATATCATGCTTAGAGTAGGAAAATAAGCTCCTTGAAAAAGAGCATTTAATTTCTGCATTCCCGTTTTGTACTTAGCTATAATAAAACATTTTTTTCATTAGTTAGTTACATTTATTTTGTTTAAATAAATCAGCTTAATGGTTCATTTGGTTTTTATATAAAGCTTGTGCTACTGAGGTTTTCTTGTCAAGTTGAGATGTTTTTACAGGGTGTATAAACCAGAGATTCTGGTGTTCTTATATCCTCTCCTTCCCTATGACCAGATCGAGCACATGTCCCGCAGTTGGAGCCAGATATTACCACCTAAGTTGTACTTAGTGGTTTTTTATCAAGTGAGCCTGGTGAACTGGACAAAGACGATTTGTTTGGACTTCAGAAGACCATCGGAATTGCTTTTGGGAAGTGCTTGTTGTACTATATCACATGTTCATACCCCGTGGGGGAGTTGTAATAAAATGTTCTAGCATGATAGTGTCTGTAAAAGACTTGGTCTCTTGGAATTTATTTTTCAATTCGATTAGCCCAGAGTGCTTTTTCCCTTGGTTATTATTGGTTGTTGAATAAACGACTAATAATTTCTAAGTTTTTCACTCAATACCTCCAAAGCTGGGGTGGTCGGCTTGGCATTTAGGCCTATTGAGGTTATTATATTCTATGTGTCAATGTATAAACATGATAGGAATTATGGTCGAGTCATATGAACATGTCTAAGTCCCCTAGGTTTTATTTTTTTTAATTTTTTTAAGTTTTTTTAAAGTTTTATTTTTTCCAAAACCTAGGCTATTTTTTGATAGTCTAAATGGAAAAATTGGTTTTGTAATAAAAGTGGGATCATAAATCAGTTTCAGTCTTGGGGGTGCTCAGTTTCTAGCTCATAGCACCATGCAAACCCATAAACCCACTTTTCCTAAGTTTTGAGTGATTTTCCCATCACTCAGGTCAGAAAACCCTAAAAATCAAATATTGATTATTTTAATTGATAAATTAATTAAATAATGGAGAAAATCCAAATTCCTAAATTAGTGGATTTTGCTCCAATTTGACTGAGAACAGTCTCATTGGCTTCAGATTGACTGGAGCTGACCATTCCTTGACAGAAGGAGTCGATTTGGGCTGAATAGGGAGTGCACCACAACATGCAATATTGGGAATTGCACCCTCTCTCTCTCCTCCACACGTGTCGGCCCATCTGGATGTGATTTGGTAGATGTTTCAGTTAACCAGTTGATGTGTCAGTCCGATCAACTCTCCGATTGACAGTTGCACTCAATTAGACTCAGATCAAGCTCAGCTTGACTCCACATACAGCTGTAGTCTCTCTCTCCTTGGGAATTGTGTCCCCCTTGGGCTAGGTTTCCAGTTTTTGTTATAAATAAAGCACAGTTTTCCTCTTCCAAGCTAGTTAGAGATGGATTGAAGAGCTGTTGTTATTGTATTATTTACTATTTTGGAATAAAGAAAGCTTTGGAGGCAAGATCTATGGTGCAATTCTTTTCATGTGTGGATGGTGATTGTTAAGTGCTTATGAGGTATAATCTGTATTATTGATCTTTGCTTTTGCTGGTTAATTGTTGGCCTTGAAAGAGAGCTCCCTCCCGTTGGGGTAAGAGATCATTCTAGTTTGATTTATGCTCTTACTGTTCGCTTGTTTCAAATCTCTTGGAGTTGCATGTATTTTAAGTTTAATTGCATGCTTTCTAATTGTCTTTTTCCAGCAACACCCATGTTTTAACCATCTGTTTGTGCAAGGATTTCTAAGTTTAAGGTGATCTCACTTGTAGAAGGGGTTGAGCTAGTTTGAATCTTCCTCATATTTAGGATATTTTTGAGGACATAATCCCTCTGTGTTCCACCAAAGCAAACTCCAAAGCCCAACTTTCCCAGGCTTCCAACACTCTTTCTATCTCTTCCTCCTTCTAAAATCAAAATTTTAGCTGGTTACTTTGTTTACAAGCTTTGATATTATTTATATCTATTATATTAAAGTAAAACTTAACATAGACCTATTGTCTTAAGGCTCGTAATCTAGATCTTGTTCCTTAAAAGTTTCATAAGCATTCTAGATCTAGTTTTAGGTAAATCGTCCTTTTTGCATGGCATTTTAAAGATAATCCGTAGTTTGCATGCATTAGATTTCTGTTTTCTGTTTTAAAAGATAAAATCCAGCAATCAGTGCACATCACATTGGCTGCCCTAAAGGCAAGCCAAGATCCCAAGGAAAGCTTGCTTTCCTTGGTTCCTCTTTTACCTTTTTAACTAGTTTTAACTTAGTTTTTTTTTTTGGTTTAAAGCAAGCTGACCCAAAGGTACTTTCAAAGTGATTTTCGGCATATTTCATTCTAATAAGCTCGCTATTTTTTAGCAGGTATAACAGAAAGAGGAGAAGCTGCTGTTCGAAAATGGCTTTTTGGCCATCAAAATCCCCCAGTGGTCTCCCTTTTTCGGCTGTAATCTTTAATTTTGGCACTTTGTAAGATCTTGGGTTCATTCTGTATAAGAACCAAGAGGAATCATATAAGTTTTCTGATATTGTAACCACTTATAGTAAAAAATTTCTCCGAATAGGCTCTTTCGAGCCCATTCCCCATCCCCCCTGGGGGGATTCACGTCCTTTTTCTGTTTTTTGCATTTTCTTATTTTTTTTCGCTATAGATTAGTTCCATTTATGCAGAATAATATAATTTGATTAATTTATCATATATTCCATATTGCAGTATCAAAGGAACTTTAATACTCACCCCATGACTTCCTGATTGACCCGAAAGGGGAAAGAGATGCATGGTAGGACTAATTAGAAAAACTGTGGTTTGATTCTTTTTCTCTGCTTTTCATTAATTTGTTTAATTCTTTCAATATATATATATATATATATATATTGTGTGTCATCATTGTGCTTACTTGTGCTCATTTTTCATCTTGTCATCTATGGTTATTAATGGTTAATTTCAAACTCCTAAGCAACTTATTCAATTCAATACCATCACACTAAAGTAATTTGCCTTAGTAACTTAATAGGGTCTACCCCCCTTGGCTTCATTAGGATTTGAGCCTAAACAGAGGAGTCAAGAACAAGGTGACATCCTTTACTTGAGACTTGCCCCCAAGGACACACCGAGTGGCTGGAAGATTTCTGCCACGTTCCCCCCCAGGTGTGTGAAAGGCGGCAGCATGATGAATTTTCCCCTAAAATTTTCCTTGTAGGTGATCCACCAAGCCAAGGGTATGCATGCCTAAATAGGTCTTACAATCATATGCCCATTTATATTGTAATTAAATCCAACTCCATAAATAATGCTTCCAATATAATGAGTCAATCACTTCTTCATTTACATATTTTATATGATTATTTAGTTAATACTCACTATCAATAATTACAATATCTTTTTGTGTTTCTCTTGGATGAACTTCTACACCCACCAACTAAGTGAATTAACTCACTCATTTTTTTTATTCAATCCATTCACACTCGTGTGGTCATAGGAATTGATCAAGGGCCCTTTCTTGCATCACATCCATATCATGATGATATCTTCAATGCAATGAGATAATCATGGCTTACATTGTTACACCATTAGTGTCTTCATGGCCTCATGTCCTTGTGACCAAATTGGTTAAATGTGTTTTAAATATTTATTCTTTATTCTTTATTTTTCTTTGAGATTTATGTTGAAATATTAAAACACTTTTTAACTCCATAGAACAATGTACACTTAATTAGGCTCCTCCCAACTCATGCTGCTTAGGTCCTCTTCATCTCATGCCCATGTTTTTCTTAGTTGGCTTCTTGCACTAAGTCCCTATTGCTTGCTTGGTGTGGGTGTTCAACCAAGGGGTGTAGGTGTCTTGCACCCACTCTTCACCATGGGATGTTGAATCTGTCACAAAGTTTATCACTCACCAAGTCTACCAAATATTCCTCTGTGGGTAGGGGTGACGATTAAGGAACCTTCCTCACTAAGACCGTGACATCCTACCCCACTCCAAGTTTCTTTCGTCCTCGACAATGTCTCTAAGTATGCATGTTGCTTTCAAAAAACGAATTGCAAAAGTTGTTGTAGTCGCAACAAAGTCTTCCAAAGAAGTCTCCTTAAACTTGTCCACTTGTTGAACATTTCCAACCTAATATTTCCCCAGTATTCAGTCAACTTTTTCTTATGCCCATTCATTATTAACCCCCATGTTCCAGACTGGTTGAGTGGGTAGTCCAACCGTTGCACTCAACTCCATGAGAATGAAATTCCTTATGCCCAAAACTTTGTTTTCCTTTTGCACTTTGGTTTACCTCATGCATGCCTACAGAACTAAGGAAAATTCATCACCTTTCCTCAACTATCATCGAACTACCTTCTGTTGTTCAACTTTTGTCCATGACACCACTTCGTGGTCCCCTCTCATGCCTTCCCCATTTCTTTGAATGAATTTTCCAAGACACCCTCACTACCTGCACCAATTACAATGAGTTGCTTTTCTTACATTAATCCTAAGTAGAATGGAATTTGGCACCCAAGGCCACTACCTCAAAAATTTGACAACAATCCACCCATCTAACTTGTTCCTATTGCTCAAGTACTTCAAGGCTACTTCCATTCCTAAAGGACTAAAACCCATTTCTTCTAATCGGGTTGCTGTTAGCTTGGATTTAGGAATCCAAAATTCCAAGTTACATAAGTCCACATTCTCTGTTACATGGTTCACAAGGTGGCTCTTATTTCTCACTGCCGCATCCAAACAAGAGTTTTTCATCCATGTTGTCATCGATGGTGTCTTACTCACCTAGGCATGTTGTTGTCTCTTCTTAACTCGTCATCTTGTCAACTACTCATACCTTCAAAAGGTTTTCAAGTCCTACCAACACCCCGATCAAGGTGCATTGAGATCTTTGAATCCTATCTGTCATATTGTCACTCGTCCCAATGTCAAAGGGTGCCCAAAGATATCTCCACCTCCCTATACCTTCCTTCAACTGACTCGACATGTTGCAAGTGAGACTTCTTTCTCAAGAACTCTAGGACTGCCTTTGTCTCTACCAAACTACAACCTACTTTCCTTAGTCATTCAAGCATTAGTTGGGAGTCAAATATCTCGATGGCTGATGTATAAAAGTCTATGATGTCTGTGGCATCATGCTCTAGGCAGTTCTATTCCACTCTTATCTTGATCACCATCGTAGTATCCTACGACACCTTAATCACTTAATCTTCCTTTGTATCTACCACCAAGTCCTCTATCAATTATTTGCATCGTTGTGTAAGTGCCTCACTGCATTTCCCTTCCTCTAGGTTTTGGTCGCCTTCAAGCTCAGGTGAGCCCATTTATCGGGACCTTTCAAATTTACCACTGCAACTTGGCTCATAGGATTTCCCATCGAGCATGCCTTTGTCCAAGACCTCTGTTGCCCATATTGATACAATATTTAAGTTGTTTCCAACTTGTTGTGTATGATAAACTGAAGAGCATAATTGTTCGGTCTTCTTTGCAACCGAATCTACTCGAAGTTCTAATGATGCCATCCTATTTTCCAAGTGAACAATTCTCTCTACTTGAACCCTCTATGTTAAATTTCTCTACAATAGTGTAGGACCTATCGGTGGGCACCAAGACTATCTCAACCAACTGCATGGATGACATCCTAGGCTTGTGTCTCAACTTCTTTCCCATCATCATCAACAAATTCCAAGTCTTGGTTTCATCCAAGAGCACCAAGGTGTTCCTTTAAGGCATCGATGTAGCATTGGACAACTTTAGGATGTATTTCCCTAAGACAACCGAACGACCATCTAACGGAGACACAACCAATTCCACTCTACCATACCAATATCCAACCTTCATCAACATTGCATGAACCACCATGAATACCAAATTCTTTGTAGAGTTCATCACTTTTAATGTGGCCTTACTGCCCTCAGTATTACTATGAAGTGCCATCATAGTTCTCTTACTCAGGAAATGGTGAATGGTGCTAGTGTCAACCAATAGATCAACCTTCAACCCACTAATAGTCACATTCACAAAAGAAAGGCCCTGCTGGTCTCCAACCCGTGAACCATATTGACCTTCAATCAACTTACCCAAACCTATTGTCATGGCTTCAATTGACTATGACGCTTCTCTTGAAGGTCATTGCACTTGGGATTCTCCCATAGTTTTAATATTCATTTCAGCTAGTCTCCCTTGACCTTCTTCTAAGTGTGCTTCCAACTCTTCCTTCAATGGACAAGCTATCACCAAGTGGTTCTTGTTGCAAAGAAATCAACCAGTCTTCTAACCTCCCTTCACGGGTGGCCTTGGATGCAACGTTGTCTTCTTTTGGGTGTCGTTCACTACATTGAGTGACCCCAATCTAGGTACCTCCCAAGTCTTTACTTGATATGTCAATGATTGCAATTGTTCAAACCAAATATTTACTTTGTAAGCTAATTTGTTCAAGTCTCACTGCATGTGCCTAGAACAACTGTCGAAATTCACAATCCCACTATTCCAATCTCTTAGTTGTGGCTTCCATTTTGGATTCTTGTGACTTTTTCTATCGTTCCCCTTCATGTCGTAACCCAATATGAGTTTGACTTAATTCATGCATCAATGGAAGTGTTCACTCCAAGACATCACTTGGAACCTCAACAACCTCGACACTCTACTACACCTGTACTTAGGAAAGACTTATTCCATATGCTTTTTTAGGAACACCCACTTCTTGGTCGCACCTCTTTCGAGATCTGCTATTCCCGAGCACACCTCTGCTATGTGTTGGGTGCTTCTCTACGGTATATTGAGAGAGAATTTATTGTGTGTTGGGTGTACTTCTTCTATGTGTTCAACACTTCTTTGATGTAAGCCGAGCGTACCTTTATCATGCGCAAGGCGTACTTCTTCTGTGAATAACTCTTCTATGTCCTAGGTACACTTTCCTCTTGATGTACTATCGAAGCTATGCCTGAATGTTTTACTTGAAACTTCACTGTGTGTCTGCCTTAGTTCTTCCAAGTACATTGTGTGTTGGGAACCTGCTTCCTAGGTGCACTTCTATTGAGTCACAGGTGCACCTATTCCACACCTATTCATGGTAGTATCATGGATGCTTCTTTCCCAATACAATGTTGGGTGTTTCCTGTCTGAACTCCCATCGACACTTCTCTCGGCAATAAATTAATCCAAGATCTAATTTTCACCAAGTTTAGGTAAAACATGGTGGGAGAGACCACCAAGTATTGCTCTGAAACCACCTATGATGGTGCTAGGAAGGTTGACCCAAAAATTGGGGAGTTCCCATTCTTATCCCCATCATGCGACACTGCCCAAGAGCCACTTCCGGTGGTGCCAGACAAACCCATGAGGAACTTGGTAGACTATGCCTCACTCCACACACTTAACAATTGTTCTTACACTTAGTCATATTCTTAGTGATGCAGTCGTCCTTAACTGCAGAAATGGGCAAAAATCCTGTAGCTTCAAAGACACAGTTTAAAACAGAAAACAGTACACCATATATAGTAACAGACTCAACTCAATCATACACAAGCCATTTTATTCTCATTAAAATACTCAACTACAGAAATGAGCCAACGCTCTTAGACACTAAAAAGGACACGTAGGTCCATACTCCATTAACAGAGATGAGCCAATGCTCTCAAACACCAAAATAGGACATGCAGGCCCATACTTCACTAAGAGAGATGAACCAATGCTCTCAGACACTAAAAAAGGACACGCAACAACTAAAACTGCCTAAAACAGTGAAAACCAATCTCTTGAAAACAAAAACAAAAACTGTCGATCGTTTCCTAGGACCAACCTTTTTGTTTTGAAGATTTTCGCCCAAAGCCAGATCCAAAAAAAGTGCATTCGTGTTTAGTCATGCCTATTTGAACGCGGAGTGCTCCCGCCAGTCACAGATTGGAACAACCATTCTATTTCCGAATCCTATGCTCCGCATCCTCCTCCTCTTCTTTTAAAATTTCAGAACCTCCTAGTTCCAGGTCACCTGCTGTAACCTCTTGGTTGTGCTTAAGTAACTCTGCTTCTGTGATCCAAGAGTTGTAGGAATCAGGCAGTCCTTCCCACTTAACTAGGTATAACTTATAAGCCTTGGAGCGTGTTGCGGCTAGTTTCGTGTCTAACACATGTTCAACTTTCTCTCTCTTTTTCCTGGGTAAAAGTTTGGTCCAGTCCCCCCCTCTGTCATGCTAATCATTAATTGACTGGTCTTCATTGGCTTCTTTGTTTGACTCAGTCGGCAGTGAATAGAGATTAGCCACGTTGAAAACAGAATTGATGTCTAATTCTTCTGGTAGATCCATTAGGTAGGCGTTGTCATTTATTCTTCTCTTAATTTTACAAGGACCAAATTTCCTGGGTTTCAGTTTGTTGTAGGTTCCCTTGGGGTAACTTTTCTTGCTCAAATGTACCATGACCATTCCTTCTTCCTGAAACACCTTTATTCTCCTATGCTGGTTAGTATCTTCCTTGTATTGATCAGTCATTGATTGCAACTTCTGCTGGACCTGTTGATGTATTCCTTGAATATTTTCCACAAAATATGTAGCATCCCTACTGAGATAGGGATCTGTAGGCAAGTCCACTAGGTCAACAACTCCTTTGGGATTGGATCCATAGACAATTTGAAACGCAGATTTTCCCATTGATTGGTTGATGCTTGAATTATAGGCAAATTTTGCTTGTGGTAAGACCAAGTCTCACTTGCGAGGTTTGTCACCTACTAAACAATGCAGTAGGTTTCCCAAGCTCCTATTGATGACCTCGATTTGACCATCAGTCTGGGGATGGTAGGCAGAGCTGAATTGCAATCCACTGTCCAATTTTCTCCACAATACTCTCCGAAAGTTGCCTAAGAATTTGGTACCCTAATCAATCATTATAGTTTTTGGAAGACCGTGTAAACGAACAATTTCCTTAAAAAACAGTTGTGCTATTTGGCTAGCATCATTTGTCTTTTTACATGGTAAAAAATGGGCCATATTGGAAAACATGTCCGCCACTACAAACACTGAGTCATGACCCCTTTGGGTACATGGCAGTCCCGAAACAAAATCCATGGAAATATCAGTCCATGGTTCCTTCGGGCCAGGTAGGGGCATGTATAGGCCTGTATTTTGCTATCCCCCTTTCGTTGTTTGGAAAACTCTACAAGCAACAACAAATATGCTCACGTCCCCCCTAATATTAGGCCATTTTTTTTTCATTTACTAGTTCGAAGGTTTTATCCCTTCCAAAGTGACCAGCCAATCCGTTCGAGTGCATTTATGTCACAAGTTTTTCTTGTCGGGATACAAAAGGAATGCACAGTTGGGAACCTTTAAACAAAAATCCTTCTAACAAATGGAACTCTTTAATTGAATGTGAATCAGCCTGTTCTTGCCCACTCAGAATTGCAATAATGTGGTCAAAATCGGGGTCACTAGAGTATTATGTTTTCATTTCTTCAAACCCAATCAACAAATTACTCATTACTACTAGTAGATGTCGCCTCCTACTCAAAGCATCTGCCACCACATTAGTTTTACCACTTCTATGTTGCACAACAAAAGTGTAAGCCTACAAGAAAGACGCCCATTTGGCATGTTTGTGGGACAACTTATTCTGGGAATTGATGTATTTCAATGCTTGGTTATCAGTCATCATAATGAACTCTCTATGCAGAAGGTAATGTCTCCAATATTTCAAGGCTTGGACTGCTGCATAGAATTCTTTATCGTAAGTGCTATACTTCTGTTTAGATTCATTTAGTTTCTCACTAAAAAAAGCTATAGGTCAGCCTTCTTGGCTTAAAACCCCTCCAATGGAAACCCCGAAAGCATCACATTCTACTATAAAAAGTTTGTCAAAGTCTGGTAGGGTGAGAATAGGAGCCTCAGGAACTCTTTTCTTGAGCTGTTCAAAGCTTACTGTAGCAGACTTGGTCCAATTAAATATTTTTCCTCTGGTGCAGTCAGTCAAAGGAGCGCTTATACCACTGAAATTTATAATGAACCTCTTATAAAAGTTTACTAACCCATGAAAACTCTTCACTTCGGTAATATTTTGGGGGATTGGCCACTCAAGGATGGCCTTGACCTTTTCAGGATCCACGCTCAACCCATTTGCTGAAATTACACTACCCAAAAATATTTATTTATCCTTGCAGAACTCGCTCTTCTCAGGGTTGATAAACAATCTCTCAGTTTGAAGGATGTCAAGTATTACATTCAAATGCTCTACATGTTCCTTCATAGTCTTGCTAAAAACCAGAATATCATCAAAATAAATTATTATAAATTTCCCAATGTGTGATCTAAATACCTGGTTCATAGTTTGCATGAAGGTAGCTGGGGCATTGGATAGACCAAACGACATCACCACCCATTCGAATAAGCCGTCTTTCGATTTGAAAGAAGTCTTCCATTTGTCTCCTTACCTGATTCTGATTTGGTGGTATCCACTTCGGAGGTCAATCTTGCAGAAAACTTTGGCACCAGACAAACAATCTAGCAAGTCATCCATCCTTGGTAGTGGGTATTGGTACTTCAGAGTAATCTTGTTAATAGCTCTAGAATCCATGAATAATCTCCATGTCTTCCCTCCCTTCTTGGGAGAAAGTAAGGCGGGAGTAGCACAGGGACTCATGCTTTCTCGTATGAACCCTTTTCTTTTAATTCTATTATCTGCCTCCTCATCTCCTCATCTTCGAAGGGAGTCATCCTGTAATATGCTTGGTTTGGAAGCTTGGCGCCCAGAAATAGATCAATTTGATGTGTAATACCTCTTGTGGGTGGTAGACCCGCTGGTAGATTTGCTAGTGTCAAATCAGGATATTGCTGAAGTAATTTTTGCACTTCTAGGGGGATTGTCTGTTGCTGCAATGACTTCTGTTCTCGGGTGTATAATAGATAGCAAACACCATTCCTCAAATCCTTGGAAAACCTCTTCCATCCCATGGTATTCAAGGACAGGGCTATTGATTCAGTCGGTCCTTCCTCCTTGAATGGCTTAAAGATATGGTGTCTATTCCCGTGATGGAACTCATATGTGTTCTCCCTATCATGGTGAGTTACATCCTGATCATATTGCCAAGGTCTACCTAAGAGTACATGGCATGCATCCATTGGAACCATGTCACACCACACTTTGTCTTCACAGGGACCAATTTTAAATTCGAGTAGACAAGTTTGGTTTACCAACACACTATGATCTTTTTTTATCCAAGAAAACTATAAGGATGAGGTTTAGGAATGTAGGTAAGTTGTAATTTTTGCACCATTTCTGTACTTACTAGATTCTCAGTGGATCCTCCATCGATAATTACCTTGCAGACCTTGTCCCTGCACTTACACTTGGTACGAAACACGCTTTTCCTCCTCCAATCCGCTTCAGGGGTGACTTTGTTACAAGATATCAGAGTCCTCCTCAACATGAGATTTTCACCTCTCTCTGCCTCAACTTCTTTTGGTAGAAGTTCTGCTCCCTCTTCTTCTTGAACCATCATCGCCCTTTTTGGGTTTTGTGGGCAATCCATTGCCTTATGGGGGCTGTTGCATATAAAACACTTCAAGGGCCTCCAACCCCCAGCAAAGGCATGCCCTCTTCCCCTGTTCCAAGGGGTCTCTCTACCTTGGGAGTCAGGCTTCAGCTCACTATTGGATTCTACTTAGCTAGTCAATTTAGAAGAACTTCCTCCACCCCTATTCATATTACTACCCCCTCACTTGATAGCTGCTTTGCTCCGCCTATTCAATTTTTCTTCAGTCTTTACTGCTAACTGATATTCTTCGTCCAAGGAGCTCACCTTGATTAGGGATGATTCATCTTGGAGTTGAAACCTAAGAGCATTGACATACCTAGCCGCTGCATGTTCATCATCTTCTTGTAAATAAGTTCTAATCTGCAACTTCAAAACTTCCTCCGTAAATGCAGATATGGATAAGTCCTTTTGCCTTAAATTTTGGTAGTCTCTGAAAAGTCTTTGTTGATAGTCGAAGGGCATGAACTTAACTTTCAGAAGCTTCAACATCTTCGGCCATAGCTTGATCTTCTCCTTCCCTTGTCTCTTTCTAAGATTCTGGAGATTCTCCCGCCATAGAGCAGCATGCAACTTCATTTTGGATGCCACTATTTTAGTCCTTCGTGGATCAATCTCTTCAATCCCTTCTATATCAAAATACTTCTCCAACTCTTGAATCCAATCCATGAATAATTCTGGATTCAATCCTTTGAAATCTGGGACCTCGACTTTATCGCTGGTTCCTTGTTTGGTTATTGCCTCAATAAGCCTCTCCATGGGGTCTACAACTTTGACCCGACCTCGTGGAACCTCTAGTTCCTCCTCGAATTCTTCATAGGGCAATCTAGACTCGATGGCCTCTAATATTCAGAGTAGTTCCTCATCAAGGGTTACTCTCTGCCTGGAATTTCTCTTGCCTCTCCTTCCCCAGTTCAGATGGACACCCCTCTTAGCCATCATTGTGCTCTGATACCAATTTGATGCAGTCGTCCTTAACTGCAGAAACACCCAGAAATTTTGTAGCTTCAAAGGCATAGTTTAAAACAGAAAACAATACACCATATATAGTAACAGACTCAACTCAAACATACATGGGCCATTTTTTTCTCATTAAAATACTCAACTACAGAAATGAGCCAACGCTCTCAGACACTAAAACAGGACACGCAGGTCCATACTCCATTAACAGAGATGAGCCAATGCTCTCAGACACCAACATAGTACACGCAGGTCCATACTTCACTAATAGAGATGAGCCAATGCTCTCAGACACCAAAATAGGATACGCAGGTCCAACCCGCAACAACTAAAAATGCCTAAAATAGTGAAAACCAAACTCTTGAAAACAAAAACAAAAACTGTCGATCATTTCCCAGTCCCAGCCTTTTGTTTTGAAGATTTTCGCCCAAAGCCAGATCCGGAAAAAGCGCAGTCGTGTTTAGTCATGCCTATTTGAACGCGGAGTGCTCCCGCCAGTCACGGATCGAAACAACCGTTCTGTTTCTGAATCCTATGCTTTGCATCACTTAGTCATGTTATAATAGTTTACACTTTTCCTAAATAATACACAAGGGAAAAACAACACAAGTGTGCTGGACAACGCCTCAATGGGCTGTGCCAAATCCAATATACACAAGTACGATGACACGAGTACAATGCAATAGTTACAAGAGAGAACCCACTGGTTGTATCTCTGAGAGTGCACCAAAATTGAATGCTACTTTGCTTACAAAAGGAACCCTTAGAATCAAACCAACACTTCACAATAGCGTCTTCTTCCATTTGCAAAACTGCCTTCTCACATCTACAAGTTCGACTCCTGCAACATCTGTTTACACTCTAATTGTGGGATACCGGTCACCCAAACTATGTCCTAGTGAAACTATCTCTCCCAAAGTGTGCCCAACTACCTGATGCCCAATAGTGCACCCTTCTCCATGAGTTCGCCCTTGTTATTGCACTCTTGCTACGACTAACCTGGCCGTGCATTTCACTTATTTGATGGATTCGATTGGATTCCCTTGGAACTTCACACCCTCTCTTACTTATATGCTTAAAGGTCTACTTCATGGATGCACCCTCCTACAAGGTGGACCGACTCACATGTCACATGTGCTTATCTTGCCGAAGCCTCTTCCACCATCGTGTCAAGTTCACCACCCTTGGTGCACCCACTTGCTTCCTTTCCATGCACTTTGTCGAAGCCCCTGTCGTGCAGATGAGTTGACATGCCAATCGGTGTTGCCCAATCGTTTGGCCACCCGATGTGGGTCACACACACATCACTTGGGTCCACTTGCCGATAAGCAAGCCCTTGGGCTCTAAACTTGTGTTGCTCGGGTTTGCTTCGTCTCATGCCCATGTTTTGCTTCGTTGGCTTCTTATGCTAAGTCCCTATTGCCCACTCGTCATGGGTGTGCAAGCATGGGATTCCTAATTCATCCCAAAGCCGATCACCCACCAAGTCTACCGAAGCTTCCTTTGTGAACATGGGTGATGGCGAAGTCACCTTCCTCACCAAGACCGTGACACTTATGTCTTTGAAGGAATTTACACCTATCAATCTTAGGTGTACAATATTATAATGAGGATGGTCTCTATAACTGGGTTGACAAATCTTGTGTGTGAAAGTGTAGAAGGTTGCTTCATTGGATGAAGCTAGTTCATCACATTGAATCATACCAATTTTATGGTAAAATACCTTCAAATTAATACAAAAACTAACCGAGAACAAGGTCTATAAAAAATATTTTTTTTTTCCACGGTGGCGCATTGCGAATCATATGAACGAGCGGCGGTGGCTAATGGCGATTCCTTTCCTCTAAATAGAGAAGTAACGCGTCGCTAAATCTATAGCTATCCCGAGTTGCTCTGTGTTTTCATTTCAAGTCCTTTCTGATCATTACAGTTCTTTGTTGTAACTGGAGCGATAGCCATCTTGCAGTTAGTACAATGGCGGAGGATCGCAAGACTGCACTTGGTGATCGTCTGCAGAACCGACTGGGCTCACTCCGTGCACATCAAAAGCAGCTTCGCGATCATATTTCCGCCATTGATAACCAAATATATAACCTGGAGACGAGATTCCTGGATGAATACAACGGAAAAAGTCGAATTTTCGGAGGGAGATATGAAAACCCCATCGACGAAAGAAGAATATTTTCGTTGTCTTCTCTGACATCTCCCGTTTACGAAGCCGGTGGTTGTGAGAAACTTGCGCAATGCGTTGAGAAGGAGGCGGTAGGGCCAAAGGGAACTGTAGCTTCTGCGCATGCCCCGCCACTGGGAACAAGAAGGAAAGTCAATCCTCGGCAAGTAAGCAAACGAAAATATAACAGTTTTTCTTTGTCTCCATAGACAGATTGATCGCCTCAATAAGTCACTAGCTTTTTCAAATTAGTAACGTCCATGAGACCAAGTAGTTTACGTTTAGATTGTTTTAGAATGTTTAGTTAGAATAAGCTACTATAGCTTTCAGCGTGCCGATTAGGTTTTCTATTGAAAAGGTGATCAAGCTCTGCATTATCTTATCTGATCAAATTTGTTTGAGGTTGAGCTTAAGCTGAGTGTATATCTTTAAATGGCAGTTTCTATATCAAACCTACTCCCCTCAACCATGTAGTGAAAGACAATGATTATTATTATCATTTTAGAGACAAAACTAATGAAACCATGTCTATAACACAACTAAAAAACAGATTACATCAACCATTTAAAAGATAAGAAGGAAGCCTGTTAAGAGATCCAGTCAACTCTTCACAATGAATGAAAGTAAATATGCTTCTCCATTGAATTTTCTATAAATGTGTTAGAAATTTCCTCACTGAATTTTCTATATACATGTTAAGACTTTGAATGAAAGTAAATATGCTTCATGTTAGAAATTTCTTTATTAAATTCTCTATGTTAGAAATTTCTTTATTAAATTCTCTATGTTAAAGATTTATAAGTGTAAAATGAACAAAATACCTAGTCGTAACAAAATATAAAATGTTTCTCAAAACAACCAACAACAAGAGCCACGAGGTGGCAATGTCCCCGCAGGTGCTAACAACTATTGCTCTAAGACATAAGCTATAGAAAGATGATATTTTTGCAGAAAAATTGTAATAAAAAAGAAAATTATTTTGCCACAAAATTTCTTAGCCATGGAAGTGCAAGTTCGTGTAATCAATATGATGAAACTTAAATCTTTTTCATAATTTCATATATTATGTAAATTTTTGCTTCTTTTAAATTAATTTATTAAACTATACTGGTATAAGATTCTCATAAATAACTAGATTCTTATAAATAATTATTGTGTGCAATGTGTATCTAATTAAATCAAAACTAATTTTCATACAAATGCTCTTCCCTAAATGCTGTGCATTCTAAGATTATTTTATTCAATGTCATTGAAATTGTTAAAATCTGCACTCTCTGATTCTTTTATTCAATGTCATTGAAATTGTTAACTTTTATTCAATGTCATGGAAATTGTTAAAATTATAAATATGTATTGATAATTTTTTATTCAAAA
>LPNX010687554.1:372738-399999 GCA_001517045.1 Pseudotsuga menziesii
CCATGTTAAGCAAAGTGACCGTGGCATCCTAAGAGGAAGGCTGAGACGATTGGATTATACATCAAGATATTGCTAGTCCATATTGTAATTAGAAAACATAGAAATTTAGGAGAATATCTAATTTCTATTTAAATATTCTACTAAGTTGAGCATCTGTAATGTAATATGTATTCACCACCGTAACTGGACTGGACTACAATGAGAAGCATAAGGCACTCGTTTATCAACTTTGACTACAGTGTATGCATATAGTAAATAAGATCCCAATAAAACAACGGTATAGTAATAATAGAACTATCTAAAGGAAGCGAACACAAAGCCCTTGAGAAACAAATTGCAGTGCTGGTGCGAAAGCTTTTTCTTATTTCATGGGTTTTGTTACATAAAATATGTATCTGATCTGCTGTCAAAACTTATGGATAAGTAAGCTAAACGAAAAGTGGAGACACAAACTGCTACCGTACTGCAAAAAGTAGTGTATGATCTGTCATATGCACTATGAAAAAAATGTGGATAAGTATACTTTAAAAATATATACAATGAAAATTTGTGGATAAAAAATATACAGTGAAAATTGGTGGATAAATATACAGTGAAAATTTATGGACAATGTATTTTTAACAATTTGTAAAACAATGAAAGCCACAAAACACAAAATTTGCAAGAGTGGAGCCACATACCTGCACATTCAATTCTGAAAAACAACCCAACGTATGTATAAAATATTATAGAAACAATAAAACGTCTGAAAGCAATATGATGAACCAAATCATGGAAGATGCATGGTGCACCATACAGATGAATAAAATGAGAGCAAAAGTTTGAATGGATTCATAAAAAATCAACAGTAATATAATAAGGGGATGATGCATTCTGCACCATACTAATAAAGGAAATCATAACTAATATCAAGAACAAATTTAATATGTTGGTATTGTAGGATCATGATCATCAGCTGAAATTCCAAAGAGAACAAGAGTGGAGCCACATATCTCTGCACATTTGATTCTGAAAAACAACCCAGTGTATGTATAAAATATTATAGAAACAATAATACCTCTGAGAGCAATATGATGAACCAGCTCATGGAAGATGTATGGTACAGGACGTCCAGGTCCTAAGATTCCTCTTTATATCATCATGACTTCATGGCTTGGGAGAAGAAAAATCAAATTTGTGGAATTACAGGCAGGCCGAGGATAGAAATAAAGTCAAGCGCTGGGTCATGGAGAGGCCTTTTATTTCCCATTCAAACTGCTAGCTCTAATTGAAAACACAGAATTTTAAGAGAATACCGATTCATGTTAAGCAAAGTGACTGTGGCATCCTAAGAGGAAGGCTGAGACGATTGGATTATACATCAAGATACTGCTAGTCCATATTGTAATTAGAAAACACAGAATTTTAGGAGAATACCGATCCATGTTAAGCAAAGTGACCGTGGCATCCTAAGAGGAAGACTGAGACGATTGGATTATACATCAAGATACTGCTTGTCCATATTGTAAGCTTTCCTCCAGCGCATCTTAGGGAACCTTTGCCATTTACGATCTGTAATTTGAAAGCAGCAGCCCTACTCTTCACAAAATGCAATTGAAATGAGACGTTGGGGGCCTGATGGTGGTGAATATTCTGTAATTGATATGAGACGTTGGGGCCTTGATGGTGGTGAATATTCTATAAAAAAAGGCTGGATCCATTAGACTTTATCGATGTCACACATCACTATTTTCTTGACTTTCTTGTGCCGTAATACCTCCCGAGCTGAAATTGAGGCTCAAATCACACATCATTACTACAAATTTGCCGAAATTTAAATTTGTGATAGACAAACTCATCCACTTCTGGGCTTTGCAACTTTCAGTTTATAACAAGCGCATGTCTGCAAGAGCAAGCAAGCCTTATTGACGTTGATTCACAATATTTCTAGATAGTGTACGGGGTATATTTATTAACTTGGTCTTCATAGTATTTTGATAACGACCTCTTAGTTTCGCCAAGGGAAAAAAATGTTTGCGGCGATTCGCGAAGGCCTCGAAATGAAACATTTTTAGAAAAGATTTTGAAATCAGGCTTTATTCACGATAAATCCAAATGAAATATACACTTACAAGTTACACTCTTCAGGTGTATTTACACGCGATTTTATTGTAATATCATAAACAAATTGTGGACGGTAAAAAGAACTAACGAATGAATTAATGAATGTTTCTGAAAATTCCAGAAGGCTTTCGGTGGGAGAAACCGATAAAGCAAATAAATGACAGAACAACACTGGAAAGCAATTTGGCAATGGCCAGTTTACAACTTCTAGCGATTTCCAATATCTTGAGACGATGGATGCAACGAACGTACAAATATCATCTTCTCATTTTGGGACGATCGTTGTGCTGTTAAAAAAACAGACAGTTATGGGATGATTTCAGCCATGTCGGGGAACTAGATTTGTAGCTCTCTGAAGGCGTGATGGAATATTTGGTTATGTATCGAGCAACACTATAACTTGGTAATTGTTCACTTCGGTATGAAGAATGCTGTATCAAGCAACACTATATCTTGGTAATTGCTCACTTCGTTATGAACAACGATCCAACTACATGTTGTTCTTCTTTCCTGTGCCAACCACTCCGCTTCCTGCCAGCCTTTTGTCCATGATGTTGAAGGCCTTTGATTGTTGGGTAGCATCCATATGCTTTTTCCATGATGCTGAAGGCCTTTGATTGTTGGGTAGCCTCCATCCGAGGAGGACTCCGTTCGGGGTAGCGTCTATCCCTTAGCTCCTGGCAGGGGATGTTTGGGGTAGCGTCATGATGCACTGCTTGCTTACCAAGTACCAGCTCCCAGCAGGGCATGTTCGGGGTCATCTTATAGTACGAAAATGCACTTACAAAGGGAAATGCTATACATGCATGAGAAAGTGAAAAATCGATAAGACCTTACCCTTCAGACAGTAATATCATTATTTAGTGAAAAAAACACTTGTTTTCATATATATCTATATTCAATGAAATCTTTGAGGTGTGAAAATCAACGGTAAATTATTACAATTCAGTTACACAGGTTTACAAAATTTACCTATATATAGGGCTAAACACCAGCTAAGATTGTCTTCAATTTCTTCTCTGGCCATTCTCACACTTCAATTTCTTCTCTGGCCGGCCATACTTGAGTATTTCGTTTAATACTTCTGGGGCAGTTGAAAAGAGTTATACTCTAGTAATAGAAAGCGGCAATAGCAGCAATTTCTTCTCTCACCATTCTCAGACTCAATTTCTTCTCTTGCCATACTCAGAGCATTTCGTTTAATACTTCTGGGGCAGTTGGAGAGAGTTATACTCTAGTCATGAAAAAACCCTTTGAAATGCTAATACTTCTGGGCCAGTTGGAGAGAGTTATACTCTAATCATTTTTTATACTCTAGTCATAAAAAGAACCCTTTGAAATGCTAAAGTTTGTAACATAATTGCTATAGAAGAAAATAAAAATACGGGCTCCATTTAAGAGTGTTCATACCTCACCCTCCATTGGAAACAACCACCGTTGATTCCAATGCCACCATGGTAATCCAGTTGCCATTCCCATTAACATGATGAACTACATGCTCGTTAGCAGTTCCGTTCCTAGTTAACACCACCAGCCCAACTTTAAGCCGTCCAATTACAACATGATGGACGTTTGCAGATTTGTAGATTAGTATTTTACCCCTCTGCAGAAGATGTGTATTTTCCAAAAAAGGTTCCATAGTCAATTATTGAGCTTATAGCGTCATCCTTTGTCATGCAAGAGATTCTCATGTGATTATTCCCTCAAAGAGAAATATGAACCTGCAAAGCAAAGGTGAGACAATAATTTATTTTTGTCAATACCTGCAAATAATGTTTTTGTTTTTAATATTGATCTAACCATACCTGTTGAGGACTTATTCTCCAGAGGAACTGATAATGTTGACGGTTGAAGAGGCCCGACATAGGATCCAGGATATAACGATCATAATGAATAAAGAAACCAGGCTATCTTTAAGGGCTTTTAGTGGTTCACCTGGTTATACAACGCTAACAATTTTAAAAGCTTATAGTTGATCTGCACGCACCTTTAAAAGTTTGTTCTGAAATGACATCTAGGTGGAGTGTTGCACATCTACTGCATGGGCGCACATGGACAACAGCTACCAAAGGCGTGAGAGTGATCAGTTGCAAATGTCAAGTGTTATCAGAGTGAGCAGGTTGTCAGGCAAGTGCACACTACACAAAGGACGTATCATTATGAAATACTAAATGTGCGTGGGGATTGAAACAATGCAAAGTTGCCTGGATCTGGTTGCATGCAAATTGCCACGACAACCATTGATTCCATCTATTGCAGTGACATTTAAGTTCTTGAGAAGATTGGCCGCAATGCAAGAGCCTCTGGTAGAACAATGGCAGATATCTAATTTTCTGTTTGTAGGGAATAATAATTGCTGACATCATTTTGCCGTCGGGTCTTGGGGCACGGGAATCCAAGCCAACGTCACCTTAGCAGAACCAATAACAATTTAAAAAAATCAATAATTAAAAAAACCCATAAATAAAAGTTACCCTGTACTATATAAAAACCGTAGTTTAAAATGATTTTTTTTCAAATTGTTGGAGATTAATGCATCTGACTGATTCATATATATCCCTCTGGCGGGGACATAATAATTTATCATAAATATTAATATTTTATAAACAAACAATAATTCACCATAAATATTAATATCTTGAACTTATAGTAACTATGAAAGAACTTATAGTACCCATGAAAGTCATTTAATTTTAGATGGGCACCAACTTCACATTGTGATCCATTCTTGGTTTCATTATTATGTGTTTACCTCAATTGGTTAAATGATAATTTAGCATAAATATTAATATCTTGAACTTATAGTAACCATTTAGATAGGCACCAATTTCACATTTTGATACATTCTTGGTTTCATTATTATGTGTTTACCTCAATTGTTTAAATGACTTTATTCCTCGATTGTTTATGATGTAGAAGTCTTAAACGGTTTTATAGAAATATTAAATAAGTTTTATTTTTATTTTTTATTTTGGTTTTTATTTATTGATGTAAAAGATCTTTGATTTATTAAGTGTTGTAATATTTTGAATTGTTTCCTCTAAGAGGTGCATTCTAAAGCCCATTAGAGAAATGTGTAACTCTTTCTATGCTCATCCTAGAGCTGACACATGTCATTAAAAAAATATATTATAAAAAATAACATATATGCTCAAATTAGATAAACTAAAGACATAAACCCATTTTTAGAGTGTAAATGTTGAAGAAGAGTTTGTACTTGGAGAGATTTGATCTCTGTGGATATTTGGTAGATCCCCTTTTAAGATGGATCTATGCTGGTGGTAAAATCAATGAGTAATTAATTATAGGATTAGGTTAGGAAAACTCAAATTTTTATTGAATTTTATATAATTAATTAAACAATTAATATAAGTTATAATCATTTTTTATTGAACTTTGATCATGGAATTGGAATTTTATAATCAACATAGATGAACATAGATCCATGTTAAGAGAGTTCCATTTTTACTATTATGAAATTATAATAAACATTTATTATTATTTTTTACTATTTATATTAAAAAATAATTTAATAGTTTATATTCTGATAATATTCATTAATACTTTGAATATATATATATATGTGTGTGTGTGTGTAATATATTATATAGAAATTTGGACAATAAATTTGTACTCCAACTACTTCCAATTTTGTTTCCACAATTCCATATAATATATAATAAATATTTATTTTAATTAATATATATTATTATTTTTTATATAGTTGTTTTAAAACCAATTTGAGCTTATGTGTATTGATAAATATTTTTCTAACCTAGTGTATCTGTTTCTCTAATGTTAAACAACTTTCCAAAGTGGTGTCTTCTAGTGTAAGACAAATCTAGAAATTGGAACATAGTGGATGCTTATTAGATAAACTCTTGAAATTGTTTATCTCTTTTTAAAACTAATTTGGATAGAGACATGGGACAAATTATTATTTATTTTATGTATTAAGTCTAGCAACAAATTATTTCTTAACAAATGATTTCTTAATATGAATATGAAACTTTATTAATTATAATAAACATTCACCATTCCATATAATATATAATAAATAATAAACATTTATTATAAAAACTAAAAAATGTTAAGAAAATTCATTGACTTATTATACATAGAGTTCAAAACAATCATTTTTAAGTGTTTACATGGTTCATGCATTTTGAATTGTTATGATAGTCAACTAATCACAAAAAAATCAAAGTTGTTTTATTTTCCAAATTGATGTCTTCTAGTGGAAGACAAATCTAGAATTTGCATATTATAATCACTAACATAATATCTAATGACACGTATGGAGTCTAAGATGGGATAAGGAAGGGCATAAACCAAAACCTAGTAGTGGATGTTGAGGGTATGAAGACCTATGCTGATTTTGATGTAATTGAAGTTGTAGAAGGTGGAGGATCCTATCCCATGTCACATGCCCCAATTTTGCAAAAAAAATTTTTTTTTATATTATTTGGTATTATTTGAGGACAATATGTTAAATTTTATGCTAAGTTGTAATTGATGACTCAACAGAGTCAAGGATATTTAATGTAATTCTGAATATTTTATTTATAAATAAATAAAGGAGGAGACTACAACTTAGGAGAGCTGTTAAAAGAGTGTTTACTGGTCAAATTGGTGGAGGAGATTCAGTGGAGAGCAAATTGACATGTGGCAGCATCCTCAAACCACTTCCAACTATTGCAGGTGGCAACCTCTCTACATTTGGGGTCATGATTCCCCAAGAAAGTGGAATCAAAGCAGGTGGCTCAATTAATGAAAACTAACCCAAAAGACCTAAGCAATCTTTATAAAAATTCCCATTGAAGAGAGTTGAGGCTGCTCATTCTAGAGAAGTGATCATTCAGGTTGAATGAATGTACTTCAAAGAAATTCAATGGAAGGGAAATCTGGAAAGTGTTTGAGGGGATAACTGTTGTTTGATCTAGTTGCAACCTTTAAGCTGAAGATCCTACTACTGAGAGCCGAATGTTTTACTGAGATATTGAACTAGTCTACTATTTGCATTCTCCACCAGTTCTCAGCCAAGAAGACTAGGAACATGCTCGGGGGTCCTAAGGAAGCGTTGTTTGAGCGCTCTCCAGGAGATTGGTAGGGAGGAACGACCTCCTAACGCTGTTGTCGTCTATCCTAAACAGGTTCTACATTATTTTGTTTATTGTGTTAGATAAATAAATCTGAGTTTGACTGATATATGATTGTTAAAGATTCAGTTTGTAAAAATGTTGGGAAAGAAACAGTAGAACTACAAATAGAGTTATAGTAAAGAAATATACTGACACAATAAAAATTATAGGAGATATAGTTTCCAAACAAGGTATTAACCACACTTAAATCTTTTATCTTAAACTATTATTTAATATATACTAGAATAGGATTATGTTTACAAACAGTATTAATAAAGAACAATTAAAGTTACAGAGTTAATGTTATAATCCTTACATAACTCTGAATCTTTACTAAGTGACATAGTAGTAAACAAATGTAAACAATAAATATAATAAAGCTAAGAGTTTACCTACTTGAGGAATAATTATTTTCCAGACAAGCTCTAAATCTGTGTAAGTTTAACTTGAGGGTCAAAACCCTAGTTCTTGTTTTTATAAAAGTATTCTTTAAAACAAAATAAACAAATTAAAACTAGAAGACTATAAGTATACATTAGACTGGGTACAAACTTATATCAAGAACTTACAGTATTTTTATAAGTTTTTTTTATTTAAAAGAAAAGAAAATATTTTTTTTAGAGGATAAATAATTTCAATACTATTGTAACAATGAAAGAGAAGTAAACAGAAACCAATGCACAACTAGTAAATTTAAGAATATATTTATATAAGGGTTCTTTTACAGTAAACCCTAATATTCTATCCTAACTGATAAGTATAAATATATAAATTTTACCTTACGATTGAGCTTACAATATTCACATTAACGTTATTTATTTACAAGAGAAACATTAAACAATAATTATCATTATTAACAGTTAAAGAAGGAAAGACTCTAATTACACAGAACCATAATTTACAGGTTTATAAAACTATTGCATAAATAAGACAGAGCTCAAAGTTAAAATCCTTTTTAAACCAAATGTTTTCCTTTATCAGGCCATAGGGATAAATGATTTAACCAAATTACTTCACCCAGCTCAAGGCCGGTTTTACCCAGCATCGTGGCGAGGGTTTGAAAACAAAACTAACAATCAACTTATTAAAAACTTCATTTACTGTAATATCCTTTATAAGACAATGTATAATTTATCAGGGTATTTGAAATAGAGAACCATTAAAACCATGAAGACAAGAGAACCTCCACATATTAAGAAACAAAGTATGACATTACTTAGCCATAAGGCTGTAAAGCAGTTTATAAGTTAAGAAAAGTAAAATACAAGTCACGACATTGAAGTCGGAGCTACCCTACTACAGGCAAGGGTTTTAATGACCAAAAAACTAAGTAACAACTGAGCTAAGCATCTAAACAATGTAGGAACCGAAGTCGTATTTCTTCTCCAATTGAATCCCTTTTCCCCTAACTATTACAAGCAGGGAGTTGCCACATTCTAACCACGGCTTACTTGTTTGGTCTTGAAGTCAATCCAAATGTGGAGAGGATTCTTCCAAGCGTAAAGGCAAACTGTAACCTGCAAGCGAAGACCAAAAACCTTGATTAGAAACTGGGTATTATAATACCGTAAATGTAACTGAATTTTTTTATAACTTTAGCATCGCAAAATATTTACCTAAAGGTGAAAGAATCTGGAGTCGAGGAGGAATTGAACCAGCACTACGAACAACAACTGGAAGAACAAACCCTTCTTCTCATCTATGACAGAGGTAGCAGGGTTCACAATGCATACTACACCGACGATTGGAGTAGGATTAAAGCTTTGGCAATGGCCACGCAAAGAATCGACACTAGAAACAACTGACAGAGTAAAACTAGCCTCACAACAACACAATGCATGCAGAAAGAAACTAAATGCGAGCTATGTATCTCCCAACCCTCACACTAGAGTGGCAACACTTCTTGACACACAAGATGGAGCTAGAAACGAGAACAAGCGAGCTCTCATGGCCGCAGTAAAACTAGACAGTGCAAACCCTTGACGAAGAATGAGGAAGTTAGGGTTACGATGTAATATTTTAAAACATCCATTGCACGGTGGTGGCTGCTCCACTTGCCCACCAAAATATTCAGTCCACAGTGGGTTGAATGATATAGTTTATACTGCGTGGTCGGGAAAACAAATTATTGTCCATAATTTAAATAATGACTATAATGGTAATGTAATTTACAAAGTCAAAAATATATCATTTCAATGATGAGCCATAGAGTCAAACTATGGTAAAGAACTAAACTTATATTGCATCGTTATCCTTGTTTTATGATGACCTTGTAATCTTTCTTAGCAAAACATTTATGAAGAGATCAATAGTATAGCCTTTGAACATGAGTCTATAGTACTACTATTGACCATTTATCCAACCATAATGATGCATGACTATGCTATTTAGAATTAGTTTATGTAAACACTAATAGGTAAGAATTTAGTTTATAAATCAACAAGGTGTATATAAAAATAAATAGTATTTACACCCTGGAATAACTTTTACATCTATATGTATAGTCTTTAGTGCCTTGGTGTAAGTTAAACTTCTTGGAAGTTGGTGATCTTTTGGTCTCCATAAGGAACCAAAACTCTAAATGAATCAATCCAAGGTTAGATTAGACTTAGTAAAAGAAAGATAGTAAGACTATCCAGGATTAAAGATAGTACCACTTATTACTATTAGTATATGATATGGTAATGTAATCTTGCCACATTACTTATATCATGAAGAAACTTAGAAGATCGGAATCACAACTTAACGACTATTGTGCAAGAGATCATTTATAAACTATCATACAATAATAAGCTAATAAGTTTCTTCTACTAAAGCTTAATTAAAGGTAAAGCAAAAAGTTCTATAGTAAGCTTGTTTTATTGAAAGGCCTTAGGTTTATTTCCATACTTATAAGCAGTGTTGTAAATTTTAGAAATAGCAACAATAGTAAATTCATGTTTCAGTAAAAGTGTTGTTATACTAAATCATGAGCTCCATGTAGAACTGATAAATAACTTAGCTTATAGGTGGAAAGAAGATTTATCTAAAGTAGAAGTCATACTGATAAAAGAAAATTAGTATGGCAAAGTTATTGATCATTACGACATGAATTTAAAATACTGTCATAGTTTCAAAACAAGTAAAGAAAAGATACTTTACCTCGTAGTATCCTTAAACTCTATTAAGCAAAATTTTACTCTAGCAGTTTATTTATGCTAAAGAAGTATATCTGAATTTAATGCTTTAATAAACTCCTACTTGTTCGAAATTTACCTGATGAACCTATAAGATCCAAAAGTCCAGCTGAGTTAGCAATTGCTAAGTAAGCCACAGTTTAACATAACTTCTCCCTACTTGACAAAATCGAATCATCAATACAGCTAGAAACATCTGAATGCAGGTTATTTACATCACATATCAAAATTTTAAAACAGTATTAATTTATGTGTTTAAAGTTAATCATTACTTTTGTTAACTGTTTCATTTTTCTGCTAGCTGCTAGCAGTTATCACATTGAGACTATAGACAATTTATGTTACATCAAATTTTTTTAATTTTTGTGAAAATTTGGGGTTATGACATGTGGTATCAAAGCAAAAGGTTCAAACACTAGGCCTTGATGAAGCCCAACTTGCTTTTATCAAACAGTGAATTTAAATTATTTTTGCTGATGTTATTTTCTTTTAATGTTATTAAACAGAGAAAATATTTCTGAAGTTTAACAACAGGTATGGAAAGACTGGAGGAATATGCAAAAGAGGAATCTCCATTTACTGAACAAGAAAACTTACAAAGAGACCCTATACAAGAAGACCTAACCACTAACTCCTTATAACTTTTACAAACAATAAAAGACTTAAAATCTGAAATGGAATCTGTTAAACGAGAGAATGAAAGGATTTTGAGAGCTCAGGAGGAGCTAGATCAGATCCTAATAGAAATATTTCAAATTGAGGGAAGGGGTAAAAGAGTTAATTCAGAAGATATAAGTCACCAACATAAATATAAAAAGATTAAACAGACTAAAAATGAAAGCAGTTCATCTTCAGAGGTATTCGGTGATCAACGTAATTATCATTCCACTAGTGATAGTAGTGAGGACAACCATTATACTAAAAAGAGAAAATATAAACCCTATGAGGAAATTTCTGGGGATTTTAAAATATTAAACCACCAAAATTGAATGGAGAAACTGAGAAGGGGGAGGAAGTAGAATCCTGGTTATCTGGGATGAAGAAGTACTTCTATATTTATAACTATTCTAACCAATTAAAGGCTAGAATGGCTATCTACAATCTCTTAGGGAGGGATAATATTTGGTGGCAAGACTTGAAGAGAGTGAAGGGAATAAGAGAGAAGAACGTAAATTGGAGTACCTTCAAGAAGTACTTTAAAAAGAAATTTCTATTTGAGCAGTACTATGAAGAGAGAGCAAAAGAATTTTATGAGCTTAAATTAGGTTCAATGACTATGAAGGATTTGAACAACAAGTTTTTAAGTCTGCTTAGGTATGTGCCATACCTTGTAGATGAAAAATCGAAGGTACATCAATTCCTCAGCTGTTTACCTTATCACATCAAGGATAGGATTGAGTATGACAATCCAAAAACACTGAAAGAAGCTATGAGGAAAGCCAATTTTTGTTTTGAACAGAATCGAAAGAAGGAGAGCATGGCCAACTGGAAGGCCAAAAAGAATAACAATCATTATGATCAAAAGAAGAAAGAATTTGTGCCCAACCAAAATTCTAAAAACAATAAGGCCATAAATTTTTCTAACAAGAATTTCCAAGGGAATAAGAATAATTCACCAAGCAATCAGAACAATCCAAAGGGTAAAGAGTCTGCTAATAATCATGTTAATTACACAAAGAACTTTCAACGCAAAGAACCTATAAAGTGTTGGGAGTGTAATGGCCCACATTATGCCTCAATCTGTCTTAATCGGAAAAAGACTGTCAGTAATATTCATACCATACAGGAGGAAATGTCTGTTGGAGATTTAGCGAGGACTATGGCCAAAATCAATGCAGCCTTGGAAAATCGACAAGCAGAATATCAAACTTCCATGGTGGAAGTAGAAGGTACGATATACCAAACCCTTATAGATATTTTATTTGATCCAGGGGCTAGTCTCAGTTATATTTCACCTAAATTGGTAGAAAAATGTAAGTTGCCTGTTGAAAAATTTGAAAATTCTTGGTTGGTTCAGTTAGCCACTGGTGCAAAAAGGAAGGTAACTTGTTTTGTAAAGAAATGTGCAATAGTTATGGATCAATTTGAAACTGTTGTAAAGCTAAATGTACTACCTCTTAGTTCTTATGACTTACTAATCTGTATGGATTGGTTGGAACAACATAGAGTGATTTTAAACTGTTATGATAAAACCTTTACGTGTATAAATAATGATGGAAAAACAATAAGTGTAAAGGGGATCCCTAGAAGAACCACCATAAGACATATTTCTGCTCTGCAGCTTAAGAGGGCTGTTAGGAAGGGTTGTAAAGCTTATGCAGTAACGATAACAGATGAGGAAAATCTAAATAAGACAGACAAATTAAAATAGGAAGGCATACCAGTTTTAAGAGAGTATGTTGATGTATTTCTAGAAGAAATTCTGGGACTACCTCTGAAAAGGGAACTAGATTTTACCATTGAGCTGGTACCTGGTGCAGTACCTAGCTCAAAGACCCCTTATCGAATGAACATACTTGAACTTAATGAGCTAAAGTTACAATTAAAAGAACTTATTGACAAGAAGTATATTCGAACTAGTGTGTCTCCCTAGGGGGAATCTGTCATTTTCGTTAAGAAAAAGGATGGAACCATGTGACTTTGCATAGATTACCGTTAGTTGAATAAGATGACTAGTAAAAATAGATACCCATTTCCTCGCATAGATGATCTGTTCGATCAACTACGTGGATCCACAGTGTTTTTGAAAATTGATTTAAGGTTTGGATATCATCAAGTTAGGATTAAAGATGAAGACATCTTTAAAACAACTTTTAGAACTCGATAAGGCCATTACGAGTTTGTCTTCATGCCATTCGGGCTTACTAATGCCCCAGTTGTTTTTATGTGTTTAATGAACAACGTTATGCATAAGTATCTAGATAAATTTGTGGTCGTGTTTATCGATGACATATTAATCTATTCAAAAATTGAAGAAGAACATAAAGAACATTTAAGAATTGTTTTGCAAGAGCTACGAGATCGTCAACTCTTTGCAAAGCTTAGTAAATGCGATTTCTTTAAGTATAAAATTCAGTATTTAGGTCATGTGGTGACTAAGGAAGGGATTTCGGTGGATCTCGAAAAGATAGGTCATGTGGTGACTAAGGAAGGGATTTCAGTGGATCCTGAAAAGATAAAGGCAATCGAAGATTGGCCAGTTCCTAAGGATGTAACTGATGTTCGATCCTTCATGGGAATTACCAGTTATTACCAGAGGTTCATTGAAGGTTTTTCGAGAATCGCGAATTCGATAACTTCTTTGCAAAAGAAAGGAAATAAATTTGATTGGAACCAGAAATGAGAGGAAAGCTTTAAAAAGTTACAAATTTATTAACTAGTGCACCTGTTTTAAGAATAGCTGATCCAAATAAAGAATTTGTAGTGTGTACTGACTCTTGCAATGATGGTTTAGGTGGTGTTCTGACTCAAGAAGGGCATGTTATTGCCTATGAGTCTAGGAAATTAAAAATTCATGAAAAGAATTATGCAACTTATGACTTGGAATTAGCTGTTGTTATACATGCTCTAAAGATGTCGCATCATCATCTAATTGGCAGAAAATTTATTCTAATGACTGATAATAAATGACTAAAATATCTGTTAGATCAGCCTAATCTAAATGTTAAACAAGCTAGGTGGATAGCTTTTCTAAGTGAGTATGATTTCGAAATTCAACACATTAAAGGGAAAGAAAATAAAGCTGCTGATGCATTAAGTAGGAATGCAAGGCTGAACTTTACAGCAGATATCATCACTTATACAATGGATATAGATGGATAGCTTAAAGCGGGGGTAGAACTAGATGAAATTTACGAAAACTTACAAGCTAAAACGAAAGAAAATCCAACAGAAAGCTTAAGTAAAGGGTACAATTTGAATGAAAAATGATTTTTATTGTATAAAGACAGAATGTATGTACCTAATGTACCTAAAGTTAAGTTATTAATTTTAGATGAAATCCATAAAAATCCATACTCAGTTCATCCAGGTTATCAAAAGACTATAACTATGTTAAGGAAAGAATATTTTTGGCCAAACATGAAGACTGAACTAGCATAGTATATCGCTAGGTGTTTTGAATGTTAGCAAGTGAAAACTAAACATCAACACCCAACTGGATTACTTCAGCCATTGCCCATTCCTAGCTGGAAATGGGAGATAATTAGTCTTGATTTTGTTACTGGACTTCCTAAAAATCAGAATTTAAATGATTCTATCATGGTAGTGGTTGATAAATTAAGTAAAGCAACTCACTTTATACCTATTAAAACTACGTATAAAGCTGCAAACACAGCTGATATATTTCTAAAGAAAATTTTCTGACTACATGGGATACTGAAAGTTATAATCTCAGATAGAGACCCTAAATTTACCGGTAACTTTTGGAAATCTCTATTTAAAGGATTAAACACTACATTAAATTTTAGTACTTCGTTCCATCCTCAAACAGATGGATAGACTGAAAGAGTAAACCAAGTACTGGAAGATTTACTAAGAATGTATGTGAGAGACCATCCAGGTAAATGGGAGGATTATTTGCATCTGGTAGAATTTGCTTATAATAATAATTATCAAGCGTCAGCCAGATTTAGTCCTTTCGAAATATTGTATGGAAGGAAATGTAATACTCCTATCTCTTGGAGTAATCCGGTGGATAGATTAGTATTAGGTCCTGAACTATTAAAGGAGATGGAAGAAATTGTTAAGCAGGAACAAAGTAATCTGAAAATCGCGCAGGATTGACAGAAAAGTCAACCAGACCTTAAAATAACTCCAAAGGAGTTTCAGGTAGGTGAACATGTGTTCATCAAGGTGAGACCCAAAAAGAGCTCTCTGAGATTGGGTAGTTGTACAAAACTAGCACCTCGTTACTGTGGTCCATTTGAAATATTGTCCAGGATTGGACAAGTAGCTTATCAATTAGCATTACCACCGAATTTAAGAGTACATAATGTTTTTCACATTTATGTATTAAAGAAATATGTTCATGATTCTACTCATGTTGTTAACTGGAATGATGTACAGGTGGAACCAGAAGGAGATTTTCTGGTGGAACCGGATTGTATCCTCGGGCGAAGGGAGATCACACTTTGGAACCGCACCATTGGTCAGGTGAAGGTGCAATGGAAGTACCTTAGTCAAGAGGAAACCACCTGGGAATTGGAAAGTAATATGTGGGATGCATATCCAATTCTGTTCCAGGGGAATTCTGAGGATGAAGAATAAATAACATCGAAGACGATGTTATACGTTAAGGGGGTGTGTATGTCACATGCCCCAATTTCGCAAAAAAAAAAAACAATTTTATATTATTTGAGGACAATATGTCAAATTTTATGCTAAGTTGTAATTGATGACTCTGTAGAGTCAAGGATATTTAATGTAATTCTGAATATTTTGTTTATAAATAAATAGAGGAGACAACAACTTAGGAGAGCTGTTAAAAGAGTGTTTACTAGTCAAATTAGTGGAGGAGACTAGGTGGAGATAAAATTGACATGTGGCAGCATACTCAAACCACTTCCAACTGTTGCAGGTGGCAACCTCCCTACATTTGGGATCATGAATATTCCCCAAAAAAGTGGAATCGGAGCAGGTGGCTCAATTAATGAAAACTGACCCAAAAGACCTAGGCAATCTTTATAAAAATTCCCATTGAAGAGGTTGAGGCTGCTCATTCTAGAGAAGTGATCATTCAGGTTGAATGAATGTACCTTAGAGAAATTCAATGGAAGGGAAATCTGGAAAGTGTTTGAGGGGATAACTACTGTTTGATATAGTTGCAGCCTTTAAGCTGAAGATCCTATTACTGAGAGCAGAGTGTTTTACTGAGATATTGAACTACTCTACTATTTGCATTCTCCACCAGTTCTAAGCCAAGAAGATCAGGGATAGGATCGGGGTTCCTGAGGAAGCGTTGTTTGAGCACTCTCCAGGGGATTGGTAGGGAGGAACGACCTCCTAACGCTGTTGTCGTCTATCTTAAACAGGTTCTACATTATTTTGTTTACTGTGTTAGATAAATAAATATGAGTTTGTCTGATATATGAATGTTAAAGATTTAGTTTGTAAAAATGTTGGGAAAGAAACAGTAGAACTACAAATAGAGTTATAGTAAAGAAATATATTGACACAATAAAAATTATAGGAGATACAGTTTCCAAACAAGGTATTAACCACACTTAAATCTTTTATCTTAAACTATTATTTAATATATACTAGAATAGGATTATGTTTACAAACAATATTAATAAAGAACAATTAAAGTTACAGAGTTAATGTTATAATCCTTACATAAATCTGAATCTTTACTAAGTGACAGAGCAGTAAACAAATGTAAATATAAATGTAAACATTAAATAGAATAAAGCTAAGAGTTTACCTATTTAAGGAATAATTATTTTCTAGACAAGCTCTAAATCTCTGTAAGTTTAACCCGAGGGTCAAAACCCTAGTTCTTCTTTTATTCTTTTTATAAAAGTATTCTTTAAAACATAATAAACAAATTAAAACTAGAAGACTATAAGTATACATTAGACTGGGTACAAACTTATATCAATAACTTACAGTATTTTTATAAGTTTTTTTATTTAAAAGAAAAGAAAATATTTTTTTAACAGGATAAATAATTTCAATACTATTGTAACAATGAAAGAGAAGTAAACAGAAACCAATGCACAACTAGTAAATTTAAGAATATATTTATATAAGGGTTCTTTTACAGTAAACCCTAATATTCTATCCTAACTGATAAGTATAAATATATAAACTTTACCTTACGATTGAGCTTACAGTATTCACATTAACGTTATTTATTTACAACAGAAACATTAAACAATAATTATCATTATTAACAGTTAAAGAAGGAAAGACTCTAATTACACAGAACCATAATTTATAGGTTTATAAAACTATTGTTGATTATATATGCTATAGTATATCTAACACCATATTATATAGCATGCTTGTCTTGTTTGTTGTTGTTGAGAGAAAATTGCTAGCACAAACGGGATTGGAAAAATCTCAATGGGGATCTACTTCAACTGCCCGGAATAAGGTATGATTCGAGGTCCCTTAGTGTTAGATGTTTGGTTTCTCTTGCATATTGGGAAGGGATTGATTTCTCATGTCTATCTGTCTTTTGTGGTACACCCCAAGCCATAGGAAGTTTCTCTCCGTAACATAATTGGCCACCATACTGGGGAGGTTCCTAGTTGTTTCTCTTTGGGGGTTTTTGGTATTCAATGTACTTAAATTGCTCTGATTTCTCTGTTTGGGGGCATGTTTTCCCAGTAGGGTCCTGAAGGAGTAAATTTTGTCTCAGCTTATCTGTTTTCCTTATTTTTCTTCCTGTTTCTTCATGTACGTGGGTTTAGCTTTCACTGTCGCGTATACACGCAGGTTTTCCATGAACAATCGCATATGTACGCTGGTTTACTGTGAACAGTTGCATATACCTTGATTTTGAGCCTTAATGGGAGGATTAAGTGTTGCTGGGTGAGTTTAGATGATTGCTGAGTCTTCTTGGATGCTTCTAGAGTCTATATACACCCTCTATTTCTGACAAGTTTTTAGTTTGATTTTTAGAAATGTTCTTGTCATTCATTTTCTACTTTTTGTTTTGAGATTAGTCCATTAGGTCTCTTTTACCTTGGTGATTTGCTTGGCTATTGTTTGTGAGTGGGTGCAGAGTATGAGGGTTGTAGAGACATCTTTTTGCTTTCATATCTCATTTAATTCAAAAATACAAAAATATTTTTTCTTTTTGCCTAGTTATGCATTGCTTGCATTTTTCATTGGCACGGTACTTGCATTAGGTTTGCTTGGTGAATTATAGTCAAATTTTCATATAGGAATGATTGCACTTACATTTGAAGGAAAAATTTTGCACTTCAAGTAGTAGCATACCTTGTTTTTCATTCTACACATTGCATTTGCATTGATTGTTAGGTGTGCATTTTACTTCATGTTGTGTCATAACACCATATGTTGCACGACCATTACCCTTTGAGTAATCATAGCCAAATAAAATCAACGCTTAATAAAATGAATTACACTCTTTTTTTTTTAGGGTGCATCAACAAGATTAGGTTTTAGGGTCTTGGAATAGTTCATTGTAAGTTAATTCTCCAAGACCACTAAAGAAAACAATTAGGTGTCTGTCCAGGTGAGAGTGTGAAACCCTTGGTATAATTAGTGTTTCTCAGGACGCTCCTCTTACATGGGAGTTAATCATGAGGAAGTGCACATGATTGTGATTGGGATGACCCCTGGTCATTTTCTGTGAGCACCGAAGATATTTCTAGGATTGTATTTGTATTTGGGGGCCTTTGAGGTATTGACTAGTGCACCCCTGGTGTACCAGTTGTGATTTTAGGCTTCGGGATTTGCTACCCTACCCATACAGTCGATCTCACCTGTGAATTTATGCCTAAGAATTGGTTATATTGAGGTGAACTTATTTGCCTTACCTAGGTTATCGAGGGGGTATTTATAGAGTTTATTCTGAAGGTGTCCTGGCCAGGTAGGGGTCGAACAACACAGTCGCTATATGCGTTGAAGCTGAGGGCCACTATAATTGGTTACAAACCTCTGCTTGTTGTGTATGGGAGTCTCAAGCCTCTCCTAGGTGAGACATACCTACTTCATTCAGGAGCTCACTTATCCTACCCTTGGTTTTCTTGTTGTTTGGATTTAGATTTTCTTAGGTGTGTGCTCTGTGCACACTAGTCTACTTGGTGTTGCATAGATAGATTGAGTCTTTTATTTTTGTTGATTCATTGTGGATCCGAGTGTGGCTTCCTGTCACTCTCATTGTTTAGAAGGTATTCCGCCTTCTACATCTCCTGCTCCATTGGGAGAGAGAGCTAGACAGTCCAAGTGGACTAGTCATCACTTTTGTTCACACAGAGATCTCACCATGAGTCATCATGGGTCTGAGGTCTCGGAGCTTCCCCCTTCCCCACCTCCGGTGGAGAAATTTGAACCTTCAAGCACATATGGAACTTTTCCTGAGTCTGGTCCTTATGGGGCTGGACCGTCACAAGATGATTAATCATAGTTTCCTAATTACGTTAGCTCCAACCCCCAGTATTGGTTATACTCTTCGGGCGAAGAGACTCACCATGCACCCACCAGCACTGGCCACATTAGATATGGCATGCCTAATATTCCTGATCCTGGTCCGGTACCCCATGTCGGACTGGTTGGTGACCCTGGTACATTACCCAGGGGAACTTCCATTCGTTTCCATGCAGAGAGGTTTGGTGATAGTAGTCACATTGCACCATCCACTCTAGTGGTAGAAATTCCTTCACAAACATATCCTAGACCTAGCACTAGTGTTCCTGTTTGGGGACCCCAGTCGAGACATGTGAATATTAGGGGTACAAGCTATATTCCTTCACATATTCCATCATCTTCTCAACCTGTGCCTTAAAATGCCTTTTTGATGCATCCTCTTCCTAACTCTAGTGGTCCTTTGGGCCAGAGTTCGACTGTAATCCATGTCCATCCTACGTCTGCTAACACTATAGTATCACAAGGCTAAGTGCCTCCTTATGTGTCAGCAGTTCATGTACCTACTTCTGGATTGTCTCATGGAGTATCTCATGGACCATCTCATGGTCCAGCTCATGGAACTTCCCATATACCTACCTATGGACCTTCTTATGGACCATCTCATGGTCCATATTATGGAACATCCTGTGGACCATATCATGGTTCAGCCTATGGAGCTTCCCATGGAACTTCTTATGGATCGTATTACAGACACTACTATCAACTGTATGGGTAAGGGTATCAAAAACCCGCTTACTCTTCTAACCATGGCTTTGTAGCACCTCATACTTAAGGTACTCCACATTACAATGCTTCCATGCAACCCTTCATGGATCATATGGGAGGAGGTTATTATCCCACTGGACAAGGCCATGGTGTGTATAGAAATCAGCCTTATCTGAACCAGTCCTATCAGGGAGTGTGGCATCGACCGAATCAACCTAGGATCCCTTTCCATGCAACCTTGAACCTACCTGATTTGTTGAGATTGATGAATGATCCTATGTCTCATGATCTGGCATGGCTAGCAGTCCCTACTAAGCTTCCTTCGTACATTCCCAAGTTCAAAGTTAAGGCTGGTGAAGATACTGGTGAGAATGTCACAACCTTCCACCTTTGGTGCTCTTCTAATTCCTTAACCGATGATTTCATCCACTTCAAGATATTTCAACACACCCTCATGGGTCCTACGTAAAAATGGTATATAGAGTTACCCAGGGGGACCTATATTGCATTTGATGACCTTGCCATGGCTTTTCTTAATCGTTTCTAGCTACCCGTATGTTACGACGTCGGTACCGAACTCTTTTCGACCTTCCTATAAGACAAATCCACGCATATTTTGGATTATATTCAAGAGTGGCATAGATAGAACGATTAATTAAAGCCTTTATACCACCCGAGTTTCTTCTAGAGTGGTTCCTCAAGTAATTGTTACCTTATATCGCGAAGGATGTTTCCACATCCAGAGTTCAAAATGAGGACCAAGCTATTTTTAGGGCTCAAGAGTTGGATTTGATCTATGCTCAGTCTAGACTCTTGTATGAGATTATCCCGAATGCTCCAAGATCCAATTTTGACCCCAAGATTAAGCCTGGGCCACATGCCGATGGTATTGTTGGCTCCATAAGTACCAAACCTGCAGACTCAGTTACAAAACAAGTGAGCCAGTTATCGCTTAACCATCTTGCGTCGGGACAAGCCATGGATTCATCTCAACCTACCCAATCGATGAGTGTGCTTTGAGTGCAAATGTCAAACCTGAAAGGCAACCAGCAGCCTGGAAGGAATAAAAAGAAAGGAAAAAATAATCGTAAGGGTGGGAATGAAAATGAAAATGGTATAATAATGACAAGAACACGAACAATGCTGGGGGGACAAGCAGCCTAATCGTAAGGTGAAGTTTCCTTGTAAGTTGTGTAAGGACGATCACCTCACTCACTTGTGCCCTTGTATGGAATACGCCTCAAATTTCATAGCACAGGGCCCAGCCGTGTTTACCAATCGTTTACCTAATAATAAAAATATGAACTCGAGGACTGTTGATCCTGGTTGTGCGTCTAGTGGAACTCAAAACCCATCGGAGGACGCTAGTGGTCACGGTTGCATCAACATGGTGAATGCTACAAATGTTGTGACACATATGAAATACTATGGTTCATCACAATCTGACCTTGGGAAAGAACCTGCTCCACCTGAGAGCCCTTTGCGAATTGAAAATCCTACGAATAATCCTGAAGCTCCACCTTGCATTCCTAAGGGAGTCTTGAAGCTCTCGAGGCACAATCCTAATGCTCGAGCCTCCTAGAACTATTCAATTGTCAGTGATTTGGGCCAGACTCCTTGTGCAATGTCTGCATTAGAAGTGCTTTAGACTTGTCCTTTGCAGAGAAAGGCCTTGTTGTCTGCTCTTGGGGTTAGTGATGATTGCTCTTCTTCCGTGATCAAATTTGAAACTTATGGAATCTAGCCTCGCTTGCCTTACTACGTGTCTCTTTTTATTCATGTAGAGTGTCTCAACAACACCATCATGTGTACTGTTATTGATGAAGGCGTTGTCACTTCCGTGATGTCTTTGACTTGTTGGAATGGATTAAGTTCTCCCACATTGTCTCAGTCTGCCAAGATGTTGACTGCTTTTGATGGAAGGTCGTTTCAACCTCATGGTATACTTCCTTCTCTAGAGGTCCAATTGGGAGGGAAGAATGTCGTGATCAAGGTTGAGGTGGTTGATGCACCCCTTGACTACAATATTTTGCTGGGTAGGAATTGGATGTACAATATGCAAGCTATAGCCTCTTCCCTATTCCAAGTAGTTTGATTTCTATTGAATGAGAAGATCATTACTATTGATCAAAAGTCTTTCCAAAATTCGAGTGTAAATGCATCATTGGGAGTTTCTATCTCGATTATCAATCATTCTCAGCTGACAACTAAGAATGTGGGTGTGGGTATGTATCTTCTCTCGTGGGAACATTTAGTTTTCCTATACCCGTTCTTATGATTAGGTCTAGTATTGGTGGGGTTTCATCCTCATCGAATTCGGTATCCTTTCACACTACTCATATGGAGGATCGTTGGATTCTTCCTTCACCGAGTACTTCGAGTATGTCTGTCGAGATAGACGTGTCGTTGCCTGCAACAATGGTGGCATATCAAGCGAATCTAAATCATGTTGTAGAACCTAGTCCTTCCTCTTTGTGGATGGAGGAGGAGGACCCGTATGTGCTGCCTGCATGGGTAGTAGAGTCATCTCACTCTCAAGACTGCCTTGATGATGTTTTTCTGTCAGATGAAGCTATTCTTGAGGCCATGTCTGGGATTGAACAACCTTGGGAAGAGTTGCACCATAGATTGTATTTCCTTCCTAATCTTGATCGTTTAGAGTGTGATGACTTTAGGACGATTCTAAGCGAGAAATTTGGTATCCCTGTGGTCCCATTAAGCTCTCCTAGTCAGATTGTTGAAGGGAAGATGGCTAACCTGTCACCAACGATTCTTATCAACATTTCTCACGATCCTGGTAAGATTGAGAATGTTTACATTGGGGTGGATTGTCCCCCCAATGAGATTACAGAGTATACCAAGATATTTAATGATTTTTGTGATGTTTTCGTTTGGTCATATGAAGAAATGCCAGGTATAGACCCTCATATTGTCGAACACAAAATCAAGACCTATTCGGATGCAAAACTGTTTCGACAATGTTTATGTGTCGTGAATAATAGGAAAGCACCTTCCATTAAAGCAGAGATAGAGAAACTACTCAAAGTTGGATTTATCTATCATGTTCCTTTGACAGAGTGGGTTTCAAATCCCATTCCAGTGGATAATAAGCAGGGAGCGATCTGAATATGCATAGATTTCTGTGATTTAAATCAAGCTTGTCCTAAAGATAATTTCCCTACACCATTTATTGATCAAATTTTGGATGAGTGTGTGGGAAGTGAGGTATTTTCTTTTATGGATGGATTTTCTGGATATAATCAGATACAAGTTAAACCCGAGGATCAACATAAGACTGCATTTATTTGTCCTTGGGGAACTTTTGCATATCTAAAGATGCCCTTTAGCCTTAAAAACACCGGAGCTACGTTTCAGCAGGCCATGACCTTGATATTTCATGATCTTAAAAAGATTATTGAACTGTATTTGGATGGTCTAGCTACTCACTCTCATTTGAGAGTGCGTCATCCTTACCATTTACGATTAGTGTTTAAAAGATGTCGTCATTATCAAGTTTGTTTAAATCCTCATAAGTGCATCTTTTGCATTAAATTTGGTCGTTTACTAGGATTAATCGTATCTAGGGAGGGCCCATTAGAGTCGATCCCTTGAAGTTTGAGGTAATACTTCAATTTTCTCCCCAAAGTAACATTCAGAACCTTCAGTTTTTACAAGGTATGGCGAAATTCTTGCGAAGGTTCATGGTTAATTTCGCCAACTTGACTAAACGCTTCATGCGTCTGTTGAAGAAGGACACCCATTTTTACTTGGATGAGCAAGCCCATGAGTCTTTCAATGCTCTTAAGAAATCCTTAGCAATGACCCCCATGCTTAGTCCATCAAACTATAGCTGTGACTTTTTGATTTATGTGGCTGCATCTCAGGAGACGGTTGGTATGGTATTGGTTCAAGAGGATGAGGAGCTCCATGAGCATGTCATATATTATTTGAGCCGAAACATTATTGATGTGGAACTTTGTTATTCCCATGTGGAGAAGCTATCCTTAGCCACCGTTCATGCGGTTTAGCGTTTGAGACATTACATTCTTCTTTGCCAAACTTTGTTCATAGATCACATCAATCCATATTAGTTCGTCCTCACTAGAAGGATGATTGGGGGAAAGTATAATAAATGGATTATGATTTTGCAAGAGTTTGATCTCGAATTCATTTCAGCGAAATGTAAGAAATGATTAACTTTTCCTGAGATCATATCAGATTTCCCAAATTTGGATGAAGAGGAGGTTTATGAGGATTCTTTTGTCGATGAGCATATATTCCTCATCTCAACTGCGGACCCTTAGTATGGAGATATTATCATGTATTTGCAAACATTGAAGGTCCCTACTTACCTCTCACGGGATGAGCGGCGACGACTACGTCATGTACCGAAGAACTACCTCATAGTGGATGATACTTTGTACCACCATGGGGTGGATTCCATTTTACGTCGTTGTTTAACTCATGATGAGGCTGAGGTCATGCTTAATGATTTCCATGGAGGGGCGTGTGGTGGTCATTTATCTGGGCTTTCTACAACCCAAAAAATATTAAGAGCGGGCTATTTTTATCCATCCATCTTTAAATATTGTCACCTCCAGTCCCTTCACAAAGTGGGGGATTGATTTTATGTATTGCAACCCAGCTTCAACTGGGGTGCCCCATCATATTATTGTGGTTGCCTATTACTTCACAAAATGGGCAGAGGCTATGCCCATAGTTAAAGCTAATAGTGAAACAATCGTGCATTTTGTATTTAACCAGATTATCACCCAGTTTGGCATTCCGAGAGATCTTGTCACTGACCATGGAAGGAACTTTCATAACAAGAATGATGGAAGAGTTAGCTTCCAAGTTAGGATATAAGCAAGAGTAGTCCTCTTCCTATTACCCTCAAGAAAATGGACAGGTTGAAGCAGTGAACAAGTCACTTAAGTCCATTCTCCAACGAACCATCACACATAGCAACAATAATTGGCATATCATGTTGTATACTCCTTTGTGGGTCTATAGAACCGCAGTTAAGATTGCCATCGGTTTTTCTCCCAATCAGCTTGTGCATGGGGTGGACTTAGTATTACTGGTTGAATGCAAAATCCCGTCTTTGAAGCTAGCTGTAGAGCTTTTACTAGAGACTTCCGCTTTGGAAGAGTGTTTGGTCCACTTAGAGCAGCTTGATGAGTAGCGCCGATATGCCTTAGTGGATCTTGAGGTTAACAAGTGTCATGTTAAGGTCCAATATGATAATTCTGTTTGTCCTAGGAGGTTTAGTGAAGGTGACTTGGTCCTTTTGTGGGATCAAGCTAAAGACATGCTAAAGAACCCTTGGGGGTAGGAAAGTTTAATCCTATGTGGCATGGTCCTTACGTGGTTAAGTGTGTCTTAGAGAAAGGTGCCTATGAGCTGGTTGATTATGAAGTGACAGCCTTGGTAGAGCCTAGAAATGGGCTCTATCTCAAAAAGTGCTATGCATGATCTTCATCCAGGGCTGATTTTTGTATATTATTGTACATTTTTGCATTGATTAGTTAGGTTTTCTTATGGTGATTAGGTTTGTTGATTAGCTTTCGTTTGTTATGGTAGATGTCAATGAAGTCTTTCATTTACATAGGATTCACTGATGGTGCTAGCTGCCACACTCAAAACTCATCTTCGGCTGCTTGGGTGATCTATACTCCTACGGGTCAAGTATTGTCTCCAGGAGGTGTATGTTTATGGCCTTCGTCAAACAATGTTGTTGAATATAGTGTCGTTATTGAGTTATTGTGTGATGCCATTTCACATGGTGTTCATTCTCTTGTGGTACATCTTGATTCACAGTTAGTGGTTTCACAACTTAATGGCTTGTATCGTATTAGGGATTCAACATTATTACAAAGATTCTTGCATGTGAGTTTGCTAGAACGACAATTTGAGAGTATAACATACATTCATGTTCCAATTTTTTTTTAACAAGTTGCTGATTCATATGCTAACTATGTACTAGATTGGCATTCGTTTCACAGACCATAAGCATTTCACAAACACATTTTATACATGTAAATAGAATAATAATTGATCATCATAAATCACTACTATATTTCAATCCAAAATCCGACGGTTTTTTCCGATGGCGCGTGGATTTTTTATTTTAACAGTGCCAAAAATAAGGAAGATAATTTTTTTTTTGAATTGGTAGTGATAAGCGTCGCTTAAGCGACGGCTAGGCTTGCAAGCGTCGCTTAAGCGACAACTATCCTCCTAAGCGTCGCTTAAGTGACGGCGCTTCAATTAGTCATTCATTTACTAATGTCTTATCAATCATTTAATAATTTGTCGTAATTGGTTTATTATTTAAAATGGAAAGCGATGCTTAAGACATTATCCCACACACATTAAAATGGAAAGGCTAGGTTCATTTTTCATATAAATAGATGTACGGCTAGGTTCATTATCTCACACACTGAGTCTCGCACTTATCTCTTGGTTAAGAAGTGCGAAATTCCTAAGGGTTTTTTTTTGGCGTTTCTCTTTTGTGGGGATCTTCCCACTTGGTCGTGGTTTTTGGCGTTGCTCTTTTGTGGGGATCTTCCCACTTGGTCTTGGATTTTGGGGTTGCTCTTTTGTGGGGATCTTCCCACTTGGTCTTGGATTTTGGGGTTGCTCTTTTGTGGGGATCTTCCCACTTGGTCTTGGCCGATTTTGGCGTTGCTCTTTTGTGGGGATCTTCCCACTTTGTCTTGGATTTTGGGGTTGCTTTTTTGTGGGGATCTTCCCACTTGGTCTTGGCCGATTTTGGCCTTGCTCTTTTGTGGGGATCTTCCCACTTGGTCTTGGATTTTGGTCTTGCTCTTTGGATTTGGTTTTAACCCTTGTGGAAAAGACGACTCATCATATACTTGGGTTTGCTCGTACTTTGTTCTTAGGGTTTGAATAATAAAATGTCACGTAACAATGATGTTACAGGTCATCAAGATCCGACAGAACAAAATCGACAATTGCTTGCTAGGTTGTGGGAGGGAATGGAAAGAAGG